>CM062274.1:35293269-35308269 GCA_031216635.1 Dissostichus eleginoides
CTGGTGGATTTAAAAACAGACGTCATCTCGCCCAACATTAGCCTCCTTCAGCTTAGCGGTGGTGACGTGAAGTCATGTGACCGTGCTGTAGTTCCTTTATAGCCTAACATTAGCCTCCTTCAGCTTAGCGGTGGTGACGTGAAATCATGTGACCGGCCTGTAGTTCCTTTATAGCCCAACATTAGCCACCTTTAGCTTAGCGGTGGTGACATGAAGTCATGTGACCGGCCTGTAGTTCCTTTATAGCCCAACATTAGCCACCTTTAG
Organism: Dissostichus eleginoides; assembly: GCA_031216635.1. Taxonomy (NCBI): domain Eukaryota; kingdom Metazoa; phylum Chordata; class Actinopteri; order Perciformes; family Nototheniidae; genus Dissostichus; species Dissostichus eleginoides. Next base: position 35,293,537 of record CM062274.1, read on the forward strand.
CTTAGCGGTGGTGACATGAAGTCATGTGACCGGCCTGTAGTTCCTTTATAGCCCAACATTAGCCACCTTTAGCTTAGCGGTGGTGACATGAAGTCATGTGACCGTGCTGTAGTTCCTTTATAGCCCAACATTAGCCACCTTCAGCTTAGCGGTGGTGACATGAAGTCATGTGACCGTGATGTAGTTCCTTTATAGCCCAACATTAACCTCCTTTAGCTTAGCGGTGGTGACGTGAAGTCATGTGACCGTGCTGTAGTTCCTTTATAGCCCAACATTAGCCTCCTTTAGCTTAGCGGTGGTGACGTGAAGTCATGTGACCGTGCTGTAGTTCCTTTATAGCCCAACGTTAGCCACCTTTAGCTTAGCGGTGGTGACGTGAAGTCATGTGACCGTGCTGTAGTTCCTTTATAGCCTAACATTAGCCTCCTTTAGCTAGCGGTGGTGACATGAAGTCATGTGACCGTGCTGTAGTTCCTTTATAGCCCAACATTAGCCACCTTTAGCTTAGCGTGGTGACATGAAGTCATGTGACCGGCCTGTAGTTCCTTTATAGCCCAACATTAGCCACCTTTAGCTAGCGGTGGTGACATGAAGTCATGTGACCGTGCTGTAGTTCCTTTATAGCCCAACATTAGCCACCTTCAGCTTAGCGGTGGTGACATGAAGTCATGTGACCGTGCTGTAGTTCCTTTATAGCCCAACATTAACCTCCTTTAGCTTAGCGGTGGTGACGTGAAGTCATGTGACCGTGCTGTAGTTCCTTTATAGCCCAACATTAGCCTCCTTTAGCTTAGCGATGGTGACGTGAAGTCATGTGACCGTGCTGTAGTTCCTTTATAGCCCAACGTTAGCCACCTTTAGCTTAGCGGTGGTGACGTGAAGTCATGTGACCGTGCTGTAGTTCCTTTATAGCCTAACATTAGCCTCCTTTAGCTTAGCGGTGGTGACGTGAAGTCATGTGACCGTGCTGTATTTCCTTTATAGCCCAACATTAGCCTCCTTTAGCTTAGCGGTGGTGACGTGAAGTCATGTGACCGTGCTGTAGTTCCTTTATAGCCCAACGTTAGCCACCTTTAGCTTAGCGGTGGTGACGTGAAGTCATGTGACCGTGCTGTAGTTCCTTTATAGCCTAACATTAGCCTCCTTTAGCTTAGCGGTGGTGACGTGAAGTCATGTGACCGTGCTGTAGTTGCTTTATAGCCCAACGTTAGCCTCCTTTAGCTTAGCGGTGGTGACGTGAAGTCATGTGACCGTGCTGTAGTTCCTTTATAGCCCAACATTAGCCTCCTTTAGCTTAGCGGTGGTGATGTGAAGTCATGTGACCGTGCTGTAGTTCCTTTATAGCCCAACATTAGCCACCTTTAGCTTAGCGGTGGTGACGTGAAGTCATGTGACCGTGCTGTAGTTCCTTTATAGCCCAACATTAGCCACCTTTAGCTTAGCGGTGGTGACGTGAAGTCATGTGACCGTGCTGTAGTTCCTTTATAGCCCAACATTAGCCACCTTTAGCTTAGCGGTGGTGACGTGAAGTCATGTGACCGTGCTGTAGTTCCTTCATAGCCCAACATTAGCCTCCTTTAGCTTAGCGGTGGTGACGTGAAGTCATGTGACCGTGCTGTAGTTCCTTTATAGCCCAACATTAGCCATCTTTAGCTTAGCGGTGGCGACGTGAAGTCATGTGACCGTGCTGTAGTTCCTTTATAGCCCAACATTAGCCACCTTTAGCTTAGCGGTGGTGACGTGAAGTCATGTGACCGTGCTGCAGTTCCTTTATAGCCCAACATTAGCCTCCTTTAGCTTAGCGATGGTGACGTGAAGTCATGTGACCGTGCTGTAGTTCCTTTATAGCCCAACATTAGCCACCTTTAGCTTAGCGGTGGTGACGTGAAGTCATGTGACCGTGCTGTAGTTCCTTCATAGCCCAACATTAGCCTCCTTTAGCTTAGCGGTGGTGACGTGAAGTCATGTGACCGTGCTGTAGTTCCTTTATAGCCCAACATTAGCCACCTTTAGCTTAGCGGTGGTGACGTGAAGTCATGTGACCGTGCTGTAGTTCCTTTATAGCCCAACATTAGCCTCCTTTAGCTTAGCGGTGGTGAAGTCATGTGACCGTGCTGTAGTTCCTTTATAGCCCAACATTAGCCTCTTTTAGCTTAGCGGTGGTGATGTGAAGTCATGTGACCGTGCTGTAGTTCCTTTATAGACCAACATTAGCCACCTTTAGCTTAGCGGTGGTGACGTGAAGTCATGTGACCGTGCTGTAGTTCCTTTATATCCCAACATTAGCCTCCTTTAGCTTAGCGGTGGTGACGTGAAGTCATGTGACCTTGCTGTAGTTCCTTTATAGCCCAACATTAGCCACCTTTAGCTTAGCGGTGGTGACGTGAAGTCATGTGACCGTGCTGTAGTTCCTTTATAGCCAACATTAGCCTCCTTTAGCTTAGCGGTGGTGACGTGAAGTCATGTGACCGTGCTGTAGTTCCTTTATAGCCCAACATTAGCCTCCTTTAGCTTAGCGGTGGTGACGTGAAGTCATGTGACCGTGCTGTAGTTCCTTTATAGACCAACATTAGCCACCTTTAGCTTAGCGGTGGTGACGTGAAGTCATGTGACCGTGCTGTAGTTCCTTTATAGCCCAACATTAGCCTCCTTTAGCTTAGCGGTGGTGACGTGAAGTCATGTGACCTTGCTGTAGTTCCTTTATAGCCCAACATTAGCCACCTTTAGCTTAGCGGTGGTGACGTGAAGTCATGTGACCGTGCTGTAGTTCCTTTATAGCCCAACATTAGCCTCCTTTAGCTTAGCGGTGGTGACGTGAAGTCATGTGACCGTGCTGTAGTTCCTTTATAGCCCAACATTAGCCTCCTTTAGCTTAGCGGTGGTGACGTGAATTCATGTGACCGTGCTGTAGTTCCTTTATAGCCCAACATTAGCCTCCTTTAGCTTAGCGGTGGTGACGTGAAGTCATGTGACCGTGCTGTAGTTCCTTTATAGCCCAACATTAGCCTCCTTTAGCTTAGCGGTGGTGACGTGAAGTCATGTGACCGTGCTGTAGTTCCTTTATAGCCCAACATTAGCCTCCTTTAGCTTAGCGGTGGTGACGTGAAGTGATGTGACCGTGTTGTAGTTCCTTTGTAGCCTTATGTTAGCTTTTTACTTCAGAAATCATAAAGTGGTGTTAATATGTGGAGATTAGAAATGTTTGTTTGACACGGAGATTATTTTCTGACACATCCAAAATGACACAGAGGAATCCCATTGGATCAGAGAGATGATGCCTTCAGGGACCAGAGAGATGATGCCTTCAGGGACCAACACAGAAACACCACAGGAACCTGGCTGCTAACTGCTAACTGCTAGCTGCTAACATTAACTCTCCTGCAGATTTCAGAAACATTCAGGAAGCATCAAGGCTGATGGGAAACTTAAAGAGCGCTGAGTAATAATCTGACAGTGATGGTTCCAGTGATACAAACAGATGCTTTAAAATAGAAATGTGTGTGTGTGTGTGTCTGTGTGTGTGTGTGTGTGTGTGTGTGTGTGTGTGTGTGTGTGTGTGTGTGTGTGTGTGTGTGTGTGTGTGTGTGTGTGTGTGTGTGGGAACCAGTGATCTGCAGCTCCTTATTGGGACAAAAGGAAAGAAGCTGCAGCTGCATATTTTGGAAACTCACTCTCGGAGGTCGGAGCCTTCGTCTTCTTTTTATCGGAGACGGAGTTTTCTGTCGGATCTGCAGGAGGACAGAGAGAGAGTTTGATGATCAGAGAACACTCTTGTTTCAGAAGATCAGAACTACAATAACCAAAATATGATTCATTTAACACATGAAACTATAATCTCGTGTCTGAAAAAGAGTTGGAAGATTACTGATTAGGTCCATAAGGCAGCTGTAAACCAACTCATAGATACCAGCCCAGTCTCACAGCATTTCGTGTTATAGTCACGACATTTAATCTATTGATTCGTGTTCACCAACACGATCTTCCCCTTTTTTTCGTGTCACACAGAACGATTCTAAAAGCAATGTATTTCTATTGGTAGTGTGTTTCGTGCCTGCAACACGTCTTTTTGTCCGGTCGGGTCTTGGTAGACCGGAAGCTGTGGGGTTCATGAAAACATCTCCTTACTCAATATCAAGCCACGATTATTGTTTTTATTTTAAATCGTATAATGTCGGACTTTTTTTGCCATCAGTGAGGAAAAGAAATGGCTCAGAGCCTCAGAATACTGAAATCTGTATTATTTTAAATCTTTTTTTCCTTCTAATTTGTTATTCTTTTCTGAATAACACACTGTTATTTACTCAACAATAACACACAATTATCCTTGTTTTTATTTATTTGTTTAATTCCATAATCTCGGGCTTTTTAGCCGTTCCTCAGGAACTGAATTTCAAAATAAAAATAACCAGAAACAGACGTAGGCCTATAAGGGACATTTCGAGAATCATTGCGATTCACAGCCACTGAACTGATTACCCAAGATCCTCAGCTATGGTTTAAGCTCGTTGATTGGATGTTTTAGCCGCAATGCACGCTGGGATATGGTGTTTATGCGATATGAAATCCGAAAAACATTTTCTTTTAAAAGAAAATAATACTTTATTCCGAGTGTGCTTGCTTTTCTCTTTGGAAGTCATCACATAACGGCATTGTAATACACGGTTCGGCTGCATTACATATTACACATCTGCCGTAGTTCTTTATTTATAGAGCCCTGATTAGAAGACTTCTGGACAAACTGGAAGAAATGCCGCCGAAACTGAATACTTGACGTGGATCATAAATCTATCAGCAATTAAACAACATCTTCAATTTCTCTTCACACAATACGTCTCCTTGCAGTATCAACACTAATTCGGCTGACTTTTACATTTGATCTAATTCGTAGATAGGTTATATTTACACCATAACGGTGCACAGCTGATATAAAAGGACTTGTAGTTTTTGAAGATATTACTGATTTTCTTTGAATATAAGAATGTAAATACTGAGTCTGAAATAATATAGCAATATGCTGTAAAAATTATGTGAAAACATGAACATCTTCAGATGTTATACATACATAAGTGTCCAACACTAATAATAAAAAGTTATTATGGCTGTGTGTACCTTGTGTGCACCGCCTAGTGGTTAAAGCACGTTATTGAATTATTGTTTTTATGTGTTATATTTGATGAAAAACATATTAAGAGTACATACTTTCATAGGGGGAAAGTAGAAGGTCAATGATAGAAATATAGAATATAAAAAACCAAGAAGATACTCTAAGTGATCTCTACAATAAAACAGTTTAGTGCCGGATGTACAAAGATATTAATAGAGGATGTGCAAAACAGACAAACTAATTAACCTTTATTTAAACATTAAATAATACTTTAGATTAAGGTCTTCTTTTAAATATTAACGTCTAATATATTGCTTTCCTGCAATGTTAACTATGTTGAAGCACTTATTTTAACTGATATTATACATATGAATTATACTCTTATGTATGTAGATAGTATAAGAAATGTGCAGAATATGACAGTTTAATGGTGGAGGTATACACACATATTGATAGATGTCTTGTAATGCACTGTTGAGGAACCTGCAACCCAAGTTTTTCATTCATTGCATAACTACACCGTAGTTGTGTATATGATATGTCAATAAACCTTAGAAAATCTTGAAATCTTGAAGGGGATGTGCAAAATAGCCATTATATACAGTCTTTAAATAACTATTAGAGAATAACGAGTAATGAATATACTTTATAGGGATCTGCAGATAAATGTTTAGTCTTCTCAAGCACCAACTATCAAATATCTCTCCTGATTGTTGGCACTTGACAATCACCTTCCCTGAATTTTACTCAGGTGTAACTAAAGCCTGATTTAAGGGTTGTTTATATTTCACATCATTAATCAGAATCTGCAAAGTAACTAAAATAAATGTAGTGGAGTAAAAATACCAGGTTAACCTCTGAATTGTAGTGGAGTAGAATTACAAAGTAACAATGAGCTGTCATGTGGGTATATATTAATGCTGCGCATTATGTACACAGCGATTTTCACCCATTTATTAATTATATGTTTTACATTTGATAACACCAATGTGTTTAATACTGGCAACTTCTAATTGTGGGAAAAACGAAAACGTTCCCAGTAGAGACGTCCCATAGAACATGTTGCGAAACACAATAGCCAGCATGTGTAGTTCTGGGGGGGGGGGTTTCGTTCCATTTCAAAGAGCTGTTTGACGCTCGGCGTAACCTTGGCGCACTGCCACTCCAACATCCAATCCCAGAGCTTGAAGATTAATCACGGGGACTGTAGTCCTAAACGATAGCTGGGGATTATGGGTAGTGTAGTGTCTTCGGCCATCCTAAACTCGATGATGCTCGAAATGTCCCTTATAGGCCTACGTCTGTTTCCGGTTATTTTTATTTTGAAATTCAGTTCCTGACGGACGCCAAAAAAGCCCGAGATTATGGAATTAAACAAATAAATAAAAACAAGGATAATTGTGTGTTATTGTTGAGTAAATAACAGTGTGTTATTTAGAAAAGAATAACAAATTAGAAGGAAAAAAGATTACAAATACAGATTTCAGTATTTTGAGGCTCTGAGCCATTTCTTTTCTTCACTGACGGCAAAAAAAGTCCGACATTATACGATTTAAAATAAGAACAATAATCGCGGCTTGATATTGAGTAAGAACATGTTTTTATGAACCCCACAGCTTCCGGTCTTCCAAGACCCGACCGGACAAAAAGACGTGTTGCAGGCACGAAACACACTACCAATAGAAATACATTGCTTTTAAAATCGTTCTGTGTGACACGAAAAAAAGGGGAAAATCGCGTTGGTGAACACGAATCAATAGATTACATGTCGTGACTATAACACGAAATGCTGTGAGACTGGGCTGTAGATACACAACTGGTACAAAACATCGCAAAGAGAGGGAGAGAGCTACCATAGAAATATGGAAATAGATCCAAATATCACACAAATATAAAACATAGATATCAAGCCAACACACATTTGCAAAAGGACCAACAAAAAGAAGAAGAATGGATGCAATGAGACCTCAGAGTCGCAAAAGGTCAAACCAAGCAGCAAAATTGATCCAAAGCAACACTAAAATAAGCAAAATGACTCAAGATAAATGCAAAAAAACACAAAATATAAAATATAGATATATATAAAATCATACCAAATACAAAACTACTGCAAAAGGTTTCATACAATTTTGAAATTCATGTTAAAAAATATATAAAACCACCAATAAAAGTTGCAAAATAGATCTTAAAGCATCAACATTTTGCAAAACTAACACTAAAATATGAAAAATAGTTTCATAAATATTCAAATGTATGTTCTTAAGATATAAAAAATAGATCGACAACCACAAATGAAAAACCACCAATAGTTCACCCCAAAGCTCCACAACAGGCAAAATACACCTTGGACCAATAACTGCCACCAAAATGTGCAAAGAATATAAAAGACAGATATAAGACAGAGACGCACAAGGTCCAACGAAGACGCAAACTAGGTCTGAAAGCACATTAGCAAAACCAAGCCTAGAAGACGCAAAACATATCAAATATAGACCACAATATATACAAATATACATATATACATATTATAAAACCACAAGAAAATCGCAAAACTGCCGCCAAAATCTGCAAAATGGCATAAAATAAATGCAAAAACACAAAACATTTAAAAGACAGACAAACGTACAAAACACGAAAATCGGCCACAAAAAGTTGAATTGCAATTAAAAATGCATGTAAATAAAAAACAGATCTAAAAACACCACGAAACCAGATCAATCCATGCGTTTGTCTTCAGATCAGACCGTTTGTCTTCAGATCAGACCGATTGTCTTCAGATCAGACCGTTTGTCTTCAGATCAGACCGCTTGTCTTCAGATCAGACCGATTGTCTTCAGATCAGACCGATTGTCTTCAGATCAGACCGATTGTTCTTCAGATCAGACCGATTGTCTTCAGATCAGACCGCTTGTCTTCAGATCAGACCGATTGTCTTCAGATCAGACCGTTTGTCTTCAGATCAGACCGCTTGTCTTCAGATCAGACCGATTGTCTTCAGATCAGACCGTTTGTCTTCAGATCAGACCGATTGTCTTCAGATCAGACCGTTTGTCTTCAGATCAGACCGATTGTCTTCAGATCAGACCGATTGTCTTCAGATCAGACCGCTTGTCTTCAGATCAGACCGATTGTCTTCAGATCAGACCGTTTGTCTTCAGATCAGACCGCTTGTCTTCAGATCAGACCGTTTGTCTTCAGATCAGACCGTTTGTCTTCAGATCAGACCGATTGTCTTCAGATCAGACCGATTGTCTTCAGATCAGACCGATTGTCTTCAGATCAGACCGTTTGTCTTCAGATCAGACCGTTTGTCTTCAGATCAGACCGTTTGTCTTCAGATCAGACCGATTGTCTCAGATCAGACCGATTGTCTTCAGATCAGACCGTTTGTCTTCAGATCAGACCGTTGTCTTCAGATCAGACCGATTGTCTTCAGATCAGACCGTTTGTCTTCAGATCAGACCGATTGTCTTCAGATCAGACCGTTTGTCTTCAGATCAGACCGTTTGTCTTCAGATCAGACCGATTGTCTTCAGATCAGACCGTTTGTCTTCAGATCAGACCGATTGTCTTCAGATCAGACCGTTTGTCTTCAGATCAGACCGCTTGTCTTCAGATCAGACCGTTTGTCTTCAGATCAGACCGATTGTCTTCAGATCAGACCGTTTGTCTTCAGATGAGACCGATTGTCTTCAGATCAGACCGTTTGTCTTCAGATCAGACCGTTTGTCTTCAGATCAGACCGTTTGTCTTCAGATCAGACCGATTGTCTTCAGATCAGACCGTTTGTCTTCAGATCAGACCGATTGTCTTCAGATCAGACCGATTGTCTTCAGATCAGACCGCTTGTCTTCAGATCAGACCGTTTGTCTTCAGATCAGACCGATTGTCTTCAGATCAGACCGATTGTCTTCAGATCAGACCGATTGTCTTCAGATCAGACCGCTTGTTTCCAGGAGTTTAACTCAGAGACGTTTGATCAGATCGGACTCTGATTTCATTTAATTACAGGAAACAGACGCAGAAACGGGGGCGAGCTTTTTCTCGTTTACTGGAAATCTGTGGAGTTACTCCTCAGTTATTAAAAGGCTAACATGTTTAGATTGAAGGTGAAAGTTTAACGGTGATGATGAAGTTTAGATGGAGTTTGATTCAACATTTAATTTAAATCCCAATTTTTTTGGGGGGTTTTGTACGTTTCTGCCATCGTGACAAAGACTCCTCTCTAAAGATGCAGATGTTTTAAAGTGGGAACAAACACCTGTTTCCCCCAATTTCCGGCGCCCCCCATGGGTTGATGGCATTCGCCTATACTGCCTATGCCAAGGGCCGGCCCTGTGTTCATCACCTGTTGTTTACCTGTTGTTTACCTGTAAATGACTTCATTAACAGCCGAATTAAAGACACAAGAGGCGCTTTCACACCAAGTACTTTGCCGTACTTAGTTCATGAGAACTTAGTTCATCAGAACTCTTTAGTTCTGATGAACTAAAGAGCAGATCGCGTTCACACCGGAATAAGTCCCTGAGGGAGGATTAGGCAAATGAAGCCGCTGACGTCACTTCTTCTTCTTCTGCTTTGGGTTTACTGGCAGGCCGCAAACAACTTCACGGCGTATACTGCCACCCGAAGTCCCCGGAGTCCCGGAGTTGGGGACTGGCTTCAGTAGAAGCTGCTGGGACTCCCAGCAGCTTCTACTGAAGCCTTCCGAGTAAATCGCCAGAACGCCGACACCTCCTCATCTCCACCGCTCCCATGTTTTTGGTTGTGTTGACATAAGTTATTCTCTCTGCGTTTGTGCGCTGGGCTAATGCTAATGCTAATAATGCTAATGCGAGGAAAAGAAAATGGCGGCTTCACAAAACTTTTTGGGAGTTTTACGGGGCGTGGTTTGCAATCCGCCCAGCCAATCAGAAATGGGAACCTTTTTCTCCCAGGATAGTACCTGCTCTCTAGCAGGGACTGAAAAGGGGGTGGAAAGGTTCTCATGAACTAAGTTCTAGTTCCAGATCTTTTTGGTGTGAACGCACATTTTCGGAACTATATCGGAACTATACTGGGAAAAGTACTCCGGTGTGAAAGCGCCTAATGATGACAGTGAAGAATAATTTAAAATGGAAATTCATATTTAATTAATAATATCCAAACTGACCGATACAGAGAAGTATTAGGGCCACATGTGAAGTTTGAAATGTGCGATGTCTTTCTGATCAGCTGAATGGAGCAGTTATTAAATATAATATATAATACATATATATAATGATAGGTCTTACCGTCCACCAGCACCATGCAGCAGCTCTCAGATTTCCCCGCTGAGTTCTCCGCTCTGCATTTATATTCTCCTTCATCCTCAGGAAGAGCTTTCCCTATAGTCAGGGAGCACAGGCCGCCTGCACAACAACAACAACAACAACAATATTATTAAAAATGTATATTAACATTATTATTAGTATTTTTAGTTTGTTTTATTTAGATATTATTATGATTTATTATATCTTGTTTTTTTAAATTACAATTATTATTATTGTTTTAATTATTTATACATCTTATGATGTTACGCCAAAAAATGTTGTTAAAAATTAAAAAATATATGTATTTTATTAAAATGTGCAAAAATAAATACAAATACATGTTTATTTAAAAGTATAATAGGTTAAAATTCTTACAGGGATTTATTTATTTCACTTTAGATTTCCACAACCTTTCTTTAATAATATTAACAAAAAATAACAAACTGAAAATAGGTTGTGTGTGTGTTTGTTTAGGCGTGTTGTGGGGACCTGTGATTGATCATGCAGTATGGGGACCTTGAAGATTTTTACCCTTTCTTATTCCTGCATTTCCCATGATCCTTTTCATCATATCATCCATTATTTTATTAATTTATTTGTTAATTAAATTGTGATTCATTATATTTTAAAAGATATTCAGCTTATTGATAAAACAGGGAAATAGAGAGAAACACACAATGAAAACGTTGCCTTCAGGGACGGTTTTTTTCTGATGTGGTGCCTTCAGGGGTCCTGGTTAATAACAAGGTTAGAGTCACTGCAGGAAGTCTTTAAGTGTTTTATTAATGCATAACTGATAGCACTACATTTCCCATGATGCACCTCCTGTCTGTAGTTCACACTGTATAGATGAGAGTAACACATGCGTCACTTCCGGGCAAAAATGACGGCTCCGCCCACTTTTGGGGGAAACCAACGCTCTCATTTGAACGGCAGTCAATACAAATTCTGAAGTTTTTGCCAATCCGATCAGAAATTTAAGAAAACCGTGGATTTGTGGATCTTCAAAGAGCCCGATCCCGATGGCCAGACAGGCAAACAAGTACAATAAATCATTTGAAATCGACGATCGGGCTCGATATATGGTTAAATATAGCAGTAGGCGATCGATGTCCATAGATGAGAGTAACATTTACGTCACTTTACGGCCCCGCCAACTTTTGGGGGAAACAACGCTGTCATTTGAACGGCGATCGAGCCTGAAGCCACAGAGCTCTTCTTTGTCCTTTCTTCTTAGAGGAAGTCCAGAAACACTGAACTCTGGATTTGTTTTAATGTTTGAGGTGCAATAAACGACACAGCAGCTTGTTGGCATGATAACACTATTATTTTCCGCCTCGCTCATGAGAGTAACAGCTGGAGAAATTACAGCCTCGCCTACTGATTTTAATTTAACCATATATCGAGCCCGATCGTCGATTTCAAATGATTTATTGTACTTGTTTGCCTGTCTGGCCATCGGGATCGGGCTCTTTGAAGATCCACAAATCCACGGTTTTCTTAAATGTCTGATCAGATTGGCAAAAACTTCAGAATTTGTATTGACCGCCATTCAAATGACAGCTTGGTTTTCCCCCAAACGTGGGCGGGGCCGTCATTTTCGCCCGGAAGTGACGTAGGTGTTACTCTCATCTATGTCAGTCTGTCTGTTCTCTGATTAATTGATTAGTCGATTAGCAGAAAATAATTTAAGTCAATAATAATTCAGTTTGTTTGTTTGTTTGTTTGTTTGTTTGTTTGTTGACGGAAAATGTAATCACTTGAAGGATTAATAAAGTAAAATAATATATAAAGAAAAACAAAATAAAGAATGATATTTGTTGTTAATCCGTTTGTTTAATGTCAGTAGCCTGTTGATCATGTTTAATCCTATAAACCTGTTATAAATATATTAAAACTCACTATAATCTAGTTATTATATATATTGTACAATAATAAACACTAACAACATTAAGACTGAGTTACAAACCATTTCGTTTTTGCCACTCGTTTGTTTTAATAAACCCATAGTACAGTGTTTACCATCAAATTAAAGAAGCTTACTATTAATAAACCTGTCTCTTTAACGGATGAGAATTAAAAATAAATACAAGGTCCTCACACTGCGTGGTCCTCACATGGGCAGTAAGACGAACCCCTGTGTGTGTGTGTCCCATGTAAAGTGATCTGTTCACATGAATCCCAACAATAGCATCACATCCTGTTGTTTCAGAGCTCTATTAATAGAGTCAACAGTTGCTCTAAGTCCTCCATCTTTTCTCTCACACAACTTTATCCGGACACTTCGTCCACTTTCAATTTGGGAGGAAAATATAAAAATGGAGAATCAGATGGAAGTTTAACGGGAACGTCAGCCGAGGACGTTTAATAAGCTCCTCACGGGAAGTGAAGATGATACTCAGATATTTAATTATTACGTGTATTCTCCATGTTGCTGCACTTTGTAAAAGATAACAACAATAACTAGTTTCTCACAATCTACCAAACTAAAATATCCAAAAAGCTTCAAATATTCGGACTAAAACAGTGAAGACTTTCAAAATAAAGGTTTTATAACAAGGGAGTTAGAGTAAACTTTCACATGAATCCCAGCAGGGTTTCTCCTCGTGCAAAGTGAAGATAATACAGAGATTATTACGTATATGCTGTAATGTAATGCCTTGTTTCATATCAAAGATAACACCTATAACTTCTACCGACAATAATATCCTAAAAGCTTCAAATATTCAAACTAAAAAGCTGTGAAGACTTTCAAAATAAAGGTTGAATTGTATGTATTGTGTTATTGTTGTGCATGAATACAAATGGTAATAAAAAACGTTCATTTTGAAAGAATTTGGTGGTTATTAGAGACTACCAACAAAAATATCCCAAAAAGTTTTTGGAGATTACGCTTTTTGAGATTACGCTTTTATACGGAGTTAATACACAGATATTACATTATTACTTAGATGTTATGAAAGATAACAAAAAGATGGACACCTATAGCACGATGCAGAGACTCTTTTCTCACAATCTACCAACAAAAATGTCCAATGCATAAATCAGAAATGGCTTTTGGAAGCAGTGGGTTGTGCATCCGATAACACAACTTTATTCTCATAATCTACCAACAAAAATATCCTAAAAGCTTCAAATATCCCCCCAAAAAAAGTGAAAATTGACTTTTTGAGCTGGAGGTTTTAAATGGAGTAGGCTTGAGTGCGGTCGTGACCTCTGACCTTCATTGGCGAGCACGATGAACTTGGAGGGTTTGATGGTCTTCCCGTCCAGCGTCCAGGTGACAGACGGAGGATCCGAGGCGTTCAGACGGCACTGCAGACGGAGGATCTGTCCGTCGATCACCGTCACGTCACAAAGCTTCTCCAAGAACTCAGGAGCCATCTTCCCCCCCGCCTTCTTCTCCTTCAGACCCTCGTCCACACAGTTGTTCTCCGCCAGCTTCTCCCCGTTCTTCTCGGGGCTCGTCTTCTTGATGCCTTCTTCCACCTTTCAGAGATGGATGGATAGATAGATAGATAGATGGATAGATAGATAGATATAGAGAGAGAGAGATAGGTAGATAGATAGATAGATAGAGAGAGAGAGATAGGTAGATAGATAGATAGATAGAGAGAGAGAGAGATAGGTAGATAGATAGATAAATAGATAGAGAGAGAGAGATAGAGATAGATAGATAGATAGATATTGATAGATGGATAGATAGATAGATAAATTGATAGATGGATAGATAGATAAATAGATAGATAGAGAGAGAGAGAGATAGGTAGATAGATAGATAGATAGAGAGATAGAGATAGATAGAGAGAGAGAGATAGATAGATAGAGAGAGAGAGAGAGATAGGTAGATAGATAGAGAGAGAGAGAGAGAGAGAGAGATAGGTAGATAGGTAGATAGATAGATAGATAGAGATAGATAGATAGAGAGATAGAGATAGATAGATAGATAGATAGATAGATAGATAAATTGATAGATGGATAGATAGATAGATAATAAGTACTTTATTGATCCCAATTTGGGAAATGTTTGCGTTTCAGCAGCATAAAAAACAAGGCCATGTACATGAGAGAAATTAAGACACTAGAAATAGACAATCCAAAATATTTCTGAAGTAGAAATAAAATAGCATTAAAAAGAAAGGGTAACATTACAATTTAGCATTATTACAATTGTGAAGGCTAAACATGTGACATGAGTTAAGATGAGCACGAAAGAGGTACCATTAGCGTTGATAAAATAAGGTATGCTAACAAAATGTGAGTTAGCATAATTAGCATAAGTTATTAGGGGAATAAATAAAGCACAAATTCATTTAACAGAGGTCAGCTGAGAATGAA
>CM062274.1:35313269-35318269 GCA_031216635.1 Dissostichus eleginoides
AAAAAAATTAACGCCACTAATTATTTTAACGCGATTAACGCATAAGTATTTTTTGTCCTCGGCCGCCCCGTAGTTTCAGAGCGAGTTTAAAATACCATCTACAAGCTGATGCTGACAGCCCCGCTCCTGCCGCCTGCTTGCGGCAGACCACACTTCCACGCTCACCGGCAGGCCCGGACTGGCCATCGGGAGGACCGGGAGGATGTGTGTATGTGTGGCGCGAGCGAGCGAGAACGAGTACACCTTACGTGTATTGTTGTTGTTAGCATCTGGTGCTAGCTAGCTGCGCTAACGGATATAAGGAGCTGTTTCAATGAAAACAGAGGAGCGACATTTCGCCGACAACTGCGCCGAGCACTTGACTTTATGCAGGTAGCCAGACAGTGGGCCATTGTACGAGAAGTCAGCACACTCAGCACGGATAGTGCGCGCAACATGATTGCAGCGTGCAGGCAGCTCCCGTTCGAGCATATGCCTTGAGTTGCACATAGCTCCAACGATCCATCACAGTCTCTCCACACACACACACACACACACACACACACACACACACACACACACACACACACACACACACACACACACACACACACACACACACACACACACACACACACACACACACACACACACACACACACACACACACACACACACACACACACACACACACACACACACACACACACACACACACACACACACACACACACACACAGTATTGTATGAGAGGTTCCAGGTTGAATATTTGTAATGTTCAAATGATAAACAAACATTTGCATAAAGCATATCTGTCCACTCATATGTTGATAAGAGTATTAAAAACTTGAAAAATATCCCTCTAAGGTTCATTTAGAACAGACAAAAAAAATGTGCGATTAATTTGCGATTAATCGCGATTAACTATTTTAATCGACTGACAGCCCTAATATATATACGCTTTTCAGCATACAATATTAATGAAAGTGAAGTACAGTGCATATCTCCCTTATATCCCTTCACAGAACTAAAGTATGCTTTTAAAAAGGTTTAATGAGATGATGGAATCAAAGCTGAACTGTATCACATCAAAAGGCACACATGCTGAAAACCCAACCCCAGCAGGGGGTCTGGGGGGATTCTCCCCCAGGAGATTTTTAGAAATACTAACATATAAACTACGCATTCTGGTACACTCTGAGAAGAGAATAAATACATCTATTACTACCCGACATATTAATAATATTTGATGCCATTGTTTGTTTTTCACTTAGTTCTGACAGCTTGCTGCTCCTCACAGAGAGAAGAGCAAAGAGGAGAGAGTCTGTGTGAATTACTTTGTGGGTAAGGGGAGATAGCCCCCATTGTTCTGTGACCTGTCAGTCATCAGACCGGGGGTCAGATCTCATTAAGTGTTCATTTTTATCTGAAGTTGTACCCATGGATGTATAAAGAATAGTTCTCCCGCAAAGTTATTCTCCGTGGGGACTTCCGGCAACAATCTTGATTCTGATTGGCCGGAAGACTGAAAAAACATCAGCAAAGATGTTTTATTGCGAGGATGATCACTACGTGACAGAAGTTTTCAAAACCGTTTATGGTCTCCGGTACTTCCAGTCCAACGCCTTCTGCACGCACAGCGTTAGAACATCAGGCCTTTTTTTTCACTTTTTTTTTTCTTCACTCACACATCTGCAACCCACTCGAAACGGGTCCGCGACCCACTTTTGGGTCGCGACCCACCAGTTGAGAACCACTGCACTAGAGAGTACCCCAGAGAGTACCCCAAAGAGTAGAGAGTACCCCAGAGAGTAGAGAGTACCACAGAGAGTACCCCAGAGAGTAGAGAGTACCCCAGAGAGTACCCCAAAGAGTAGAGAGTACCCCAGAGAGTACCCCAAAGAGTAGAGAGTACCCCAGAGAGTACCCCAAAGAGTAGAGAGTACCCCAGAGAGTAGAGAGTACCACAGAGAGTACCCCAGAGAGTAGAGAGTACCCCAGAGAGTACCCCAGAGAGTAGAGAGTACCCCAGAGAGTACCCCAAAGAGTAGAGAGTACCCCAGAGAGTAGAGAGTACCACAGAGAGTACCCCAGAGAGTAGAGAGTACCACAGAGAGTACCCCAGAGGTAGAGAGTACCCCAGAGAGTACCCCAGAGAGTAGAGAGTACCCCAGAGAGTACCCCAAAGAGTAGAGAGTACCCCAGAGAGTAGAGAGTACCACAGAGAGTACCCCAGAGAGTAGAGAGTACCCCAGAGAGTACCCCAAAGAGTAGAGAGTACCCCAGAGAGTAGAGAGTACCACAGAGAGTACCCAAGAGAGTAGAGAGTACCCCAGAGAGTACCCCAGAGAGTAGAGAGTACCCCAGAGAGTACCCCAAAGAGTAGAGAGTACCCCAGAGAGTAGAGAGTACCCCAGAGAGTACCCCAAAGAGTAGAGAGTACCCCAGAGAGTAGAGAGTACCACAGAGAGTACCCCAGAGAGTAGAGAGTACCCCAAAGAGTAGAGAGTACCCCAGAGAGTAGAGAGTACCCCAAAGAGTAGAGAGTACCCCAGAGAGTACCCCAAAGAGTAGAGAGTACCCCAAAGAGTAGAGAGTACCCCAGAGACTACCCCAAAGAGTATAGAGTACCCCAGAGAGTAGAGAGTACCCCAGAGAGTACCCCAAAGAGTAGAGAGTACCCCAGAGAGTACCCAGAGAGTAGAGAGTACCCCAGAGAGTACCCCGAAGAGTAGAGAGTACCCCAGAGAGTACCCCAAAGAGTAGAGAGTACCCCAGAGAGTAGAGAGTACCCCAGAGAGTACCCCAAAGAGTAGAGAGTACCCCAGAGAGTACCCCAGAGAGTAGAGAGTACCCCAAAGAGTAGAGAGTACCCAGAGAGTACCCCAAAGAGTAGAGAGTACCCCAAAGAGTAGAGAGTACCCCAGAGAGTACCCCAAAGAGTAGAGAGTACCCCAGAGAGTAGAGAGTACCACAGAGAGTACCCCAGAGAGTAGAGAGTACCCCAGAGAGTAGAGAGTACCTCAGAGAGTACCCCAAAGAGTAGAGAGTACCCCAGAGAGTAGAGAGTACCACAGAGAGTACCCCAGAGAGTAGAGAGTACCCCAGAGAGTACCCCAAAGAGTAGAGAGTACCCCAGAGAGTAGAGAGTACTCAGAGAGTACCCCAAAGAGTAGAGAGTACCCCAGAGAGTACCCCAGAGAGTAGAGAGTACCCCAGAGAGTACCCCAAAGAGTAGAGAGTACCCCAGAGATTACCCCAAAGAGTAGAGAGTACCACAGAGAGTACCCCAGAGAGTAGAGCGTACCCCAGAGAGTACCCCAAAGAGTAGAGAGTACCCCAGAGAGTACCCCAAAGAGTAGAGAGTACTCAGAGAGTAGAGAGTACCCCAGAGAGTACCCCAGAGAGTAGAGAGTACCACAGAGAGTACCCCAGAGAGTAGAGCGTACCCCAGAGAGTACCCCAAAGAGTAGAGAGTACCCCAGAGAGTACCCCAAAGAGTAGAGAGTACTCAGAGAGTAGAGAGTACCACAGAGAGTACCCCAGAGAGTAGAGAGTACCCCAGAGAGTACCGCAAAGAGTAGAGAGTACCCCAGAGAGTACCAGAGAGTACCCCAGAGAGTACCAGAGAGTAGAGAGTACCCCAGAGTGTACCCTAGGAAGTACCCCAGAGAGTACCTTAAACAGTAGAAGCTTAACTCATATTTTCCATATCTTCTTGCAGAACAGGTCTATGAAACACATGTTGTCTGCTTGTTAGTTATAGTTATTTCCCTTTCTATACAGTATTGAATGCACAGACTGCAAACTTCTTTTTTTTAAACACCATATCTGTTTTGAGGTATATCAACAGGGTTACTCCCCATTTGATCTACCTACTAATGATCCAATCTATTTGTAGTGGTTCCTCTGTAAAACACTGTATTTGACTGTCTTATTACCAAAACGTGAACAAGCTAAACCATCAGAGGAGGGCCTCTGTATTTGAGGAGGCCGAGGATAGATTATGGATTTATGGACGGGGGAGGGGTGGTGCTTCCTTTTGGGTTTAATCCTCGCTTCATCTGCATACTGTAGAGGATTATTTTAGCATGCTGCCGTCCACAAAACATCTGCTTATATTTGTAGTTTTGTCCATATATGTTAAATCCAACTCAAAAACATGTGATGACACAGAGAGCGGTTCTCTCACCTCAGAGTGATCACGTACTCTCCAGCGTGAAGATCTGTAACCCTCCTGAGGAAGAAGATGGAACATGTTCCTGTTAGTGTCACGTATTGATTAGTGCAGGATCTACAGATGTATTTAACCCTCCTGTTGTCCTAGGGTCATTTTACCCCAAGGGACATCTTTTGCCGTCAAAATATATATAATATTCATCAAATGATGGGGGGTTGTTCAATGCTATACAGGAGAGGACTCTTTAAAGTAGAGACAGGGGACTCTTTAATGACCTGATCAGCAGTGAGATGACGTCCTCTTTCTGCAGCAGTTCGTAGTCGCCCCCGGAGGTCAGAGGTCGTCCGGCTCTGGCCCAGGTGCACCCTGGGAAAGGGTCTCCAGCCACAGCGCAGGACAGCAGGACGTGTTGACCCTGAACCGCTCTCACTGCTTTGGGCTTGGTGATGAACCACGGCTGCACCCCGTCCTGGGGCTCTGGAAACAAACACAAACAAATACTGTGGCTTCAGTAAAACATCTTGGGCTGTTTTTAAGAATGTATTATCAGGCAGTCCCAGAACCAGGCGCTGAATACGAGAAGAAAAACAAAACCGCTCTGTCTCATTGGACCATTTATTAGAAAACATACAATCCAGTTCGTAGTGTAAATGCAGTGTGATGGACTGTAAGGGATTGTTATGTTGATTGCAGTCAAAATATGTTTTCTTTATCATTTGTATTTTGTGCATCAATTTCTAACATTTTGACCATGTTTTACAGTATTTATAAAATATCCACTCGAAGGTTTTTTGCGATATTTCTTCTGAATTGTCTTTTGTTTACGTTCATTCCTTTTGTG
>CM062274.1:35323269-35350769 GCA_031216635.1 Dissostichus eleginoides
TGAACACATTTTACCGTGATTTAATTGTAATACACGTTTCAAAATGATGCCGGAATAACTACATACTGATACCGGTTAGTATAACCATGAATTAATGCTTTGACAAGTCTGCAGACAGACGGCAGGAGAAAAACCTTTTAAAATGCGTGTTTTCTGAATGGAGATCGGATCGATCAGGCTAAGCTAACGTTGTATAATATCTGCGACTGTATTCTCCATGACACAGACAGGCTGTGGTTGTTCTTGTTTAACTTTTGTCCAGTTTCTGAACAGATATGAGGAGCTGTGAGCTCTGAGTGCTAAAAGCTAACGGCTGATGTTTTGGTTTTCTGATTCAACGTCAGTGACGGCAGGCTGAGATCCTCACCGCTGATTGGCTACCGTGCGAACGCGTCATTCACATCCGGTGTGAACGCACCAATGGTCTATGCATGGATAAAGAATGTGTTAGAATTTTGAATTTGTAAGAATAACTAGTTTTAATGTTAATGTTAAATGTTGCACTTGCATGAAGCTTCAGTGGATAAGCCTCAGTTAAAATGGCCCTTTATGTTATCTGCTCACTGCAAGATGTTGTTTTTTTCTTTGTTGTTGTTGCTGTCAACAAAATAATTTACTCATTCACTCAAAGAAATGGAAAATAAGCTACATACATTTATATTTAGGATTGTAATGAAGGAATGAATGAAACTTAAAATGATGTAAATATATATATCCTTTTTGACATGTTAGTTATGTTGTGTTCTTGGTTTAATCAAATTGGAAGTTGCACCAAATGATTTGATGTAATTCAGATGCAATTAGCCGACATAAAAGGCCTGTCATAAAAGTACTGTCTGGGCCGTCTTTTTCACTCAATTCTGCAATAGGTAGATCTTGCCTTTCACCATGGCCGAGGTCGGGGATCTTGGGCTTAAAAAGGTTGGGGACCAATGCTGTAAAGCATAGTTCAGTAACAGGCGGTCTGCGGCCTGGATCCGGACCCAGTTTACCTATACGGACCCGGACCTATAATCAATACATTAATAGGGGATTTCTATTTTGACGGGGCGATTCTATTTTAACCGCCGCCGACAGGGGGCGAAAGAGACGAGTGAGCGATACAGGGAGAGAAACACAGAAGAAGAGACGAGAGAGAGAGAGAGAGAGAGAGAGAGAAGTGGAGAGGAAAGTGAGTGAAGAGAAGAGTTAGCGATACAGGGAGAGAAGCGGAGAGGAGAGTGAACAGGCGTGTTAGCGGCAGACAGGGAGAGACAAATAATGACACATGGCGCTCTCCAAGAAGAGGAAAGTGGACAGTGAGAACAGAGCTTTTAACCCTGAGTGGACTCATTCATGTTCCTCCGGCCCACTGGGAGCACAGAGCCAGTGTGTCTCATTTGTTCAGAGACCGTGGCGCTCATTAAAAGAGCCAAAACGCCACTATGAGACAAAACACAAAGTGTTTGACCAAACATTCCCTCTCAAGTTAGAACTGAGGTCACAAAAAATAAGCAGGATCAGAGCCCGATATGATCAGTCCACCAGGATCAACATTAAAACTAAACATGGTTCCAGGCTGACCGAGGCTAACCGAGGCTAACCAATGAGCACCTGCAGGTGTGTGTGAGAATGGCCCTGACACCATTTCAGCCCAGATCTAAACTCCTGGCAGGACAAGCTCCACTCTCACACTGAACAAAACAAAGTGAGTGAGGGAATATAAGAGGGACAGAAAGAGACACTTTAAAACTGTTCAATTGTTATGATGTGTAAAGACTGATATGTTCTGTAATCGTCTGAAGAAAAAGGAAACTCAAGCTGCTGCTACACTTTATTTTATTTATCTAAAACTAAGCACTTTGAAGATGCACACATTTTCAAAAGCTATTTTATTTATTTTCTCTATTTTATTTTTGAATGCAGCCCGAGAGGAACATCACACACATCCACAGCATTTACTGTGGATCTGTGTTCAATGTTAAGAGAATTAGATATTGTTGTTTTTGAATCTTTCTTTATTTGATTGGCAGTCAGTTGTTGATGAAGCTGCAGCTACTTCAATATATATCACACTCATTCATAAAGCAAGTTACACATGTTGATGTTCCGGACCTTTGCATGGGGACATTTTCTGTGACTGGACCTCGTTGAATTTGAGTTGAATACCCCTGCTGTAAAGGATGCGAAATGAGCCCAAAATCATTTAAATGTTTAAATGTGGAAACGCTGCTCTCTATAGTCAGACTCAGTTTACAGTCCATGAAACTCCTGCTGAACACACACCTCTCCTCTCTCTCTCTCTCTCTCTCTCTCTCTCTCTCTTCTCTCTCTCTCTCTCTCTCTCTCTCCTCTCTCTCTCTCTCTCTCTCCTCTCTCTTCTCTCTCTCTCTCTCTCTCTCTCTCTCTCTCTCTTCTCTCTCTCTCTCTCTCTCCTCTCTCTCTCTCTCTCTCCTCTCTCTCTCTCTCTCTCTCTCTCTCTCTCTCTCTCTCTCTCTCTCTCTCTCTATCTCTCTCTCTCCTCTCTCTCTCTTCTCTTCTCCTTCTCTCTCTATCTCTCTCTCTTCTCTCTCTCTCTCTCTCTCTCTCTCTCTCTCTCTCTCTCTCTCTCTCTCTCTCTCTCTCTCTAACTGACAGAAACATCGAGAGAGAGGAGTGCTTTCCTCACAGTGGATTCCCCAGGCCATGCCCTTCTTGGGTCGGCTTCAGCATTTCTCTGTTTGTGGTGTGTCTGTGTGTGTGTGTCTGTGTGTGTGGGTGTGTGTCTGTGTGTGTGTGTGTCTGTGTCTGTGTCTGTGTGTGTCTGTGTCTGTGTCTGTGTGTGTGTGTCTGTGTGTGTGTGTCTGTGTCTGTGTGTCTGTGTGTGTGTGTCTGTGTCTGTGTGTGTGTCTGTGTGTGTGTGTGTGTGTCTGTGTGTGTGTGTCTGTGTGTGTGTCTGTGTCTGTGTCTGTGTGTGTGTGTGTGTGTCTGTGTCTGTGTGTGTGTGTCTGTGTCTGTGTCTGTGTGTGTGTGTGTGTGTGTGTGTGTCTGTGTGTCTGTGTCTGTGTGTGTGTCTGTGTCTGTGTGTTAGTGTGTGTGTCTGTGTGTGTGTCTGTGTGTGTGTCTGTGTCTGTGTGTCTGTGTCTGTGTGTGTGTGTGTCTGTGTCTGTGTGTGTGTGTCTGTGTGTGTGTGTGTGTCTGTGTGTGTGTCTGTGTGTGTGTGTGTCTGTGTCTGTGTGTGTGTGTGTGTGTGTCTGTGTGTGTGTCTGTGTGTGTGTGTGTCTGTGTCTGTGTCTGTGTGTGTGTGTGTCTGTGTCTGTGTGTGTGTGTGTCTGTGTGTGTCTGTGTCTGTGTCTGTGTGTGTGTGTGTGTGTCTGTGTGTGTGTGTGTGTGTGTGTGTGTCTGTGTGTGTGTGTGTGTGTGGCTGTGTCTGTGTGTTAGTGTGTGTGTCTGTGTGTGTGTCTGTGTGTGTGTGTGTCTCTGTGTGTGTCTGTGTGTTAGTGTGTGTGTCTGTGTGTGTGTCTGTATGTGTGTGTCTGTGTGTGTGTCTGTGTGTGTGTGTCTGTGTGTGTGTGTGTGTGTGTGTCTGTGTGTGTGTCGTGTGTGTGTGTGTGTGTCTGTGTGTGTGTTGTGTGTGTGTGTGTCTGTGTGTGTCTGTGTTGGTGTGTGTGTGTGTGTGTGTCTGTGTGTGTGTCTGTGTGTGTGTGTGTCTGTGTCTGTGTGTGTGTGTGTCTGTGTGTGTCTGTGTCTGTGTCTGTGTGTGTGTGTCTGTGTGTGTGTGTGTGTGTCTGTGTGTGTGTGTGTGTGTGTGTCTGTGTCTGTGTGTTAGTGTGTGTGTCTGTGTGTGTGTCTGTGTGTGTGTCTGTGTGTGTGTCTGTGTGTGTGTCTGTATGTGTGTGTCTGTGTGTGTGTGTGTTGTGTGTGTGTGTGTGTGTGTCTGTGTCTGTGTGTGAGTGTGTGTGTCTGTGTGTGTGTGTGTGTATGTGTGTGTGTGTCTGTGTGTGTGTCTGTGTGTGAGTGTGTGTGTCTGTGTGTGTGTGTGTGTGTATGTGTGTGTGTGTGTCTGTGTGTGTGTCTGTGTGTGTGTGTGTGTCTGTGTCTGTGTGTGAGTGTGTGTGTCTGTGTGTGTGTGTGTGTGTCTGTGTGTGTGTGTGTCTGTGTGTGTGTGTGTGTGTGTATGTGTCTGTGTGTGTGTCTGTGTGTGTGTGCTCCTGCAGCAGCGTGTTTTGTCTTTATATGGCTCCCAGCTCTCTCAGTTGAACTTCTGTCTCTTCTTCTCTTCTCACTTTGAGTTTCTCTTCCTCTCAGACTCTAAAATAACTTCTGTTTCTCAGAGTTTTCTATAAACTCAGGAATATCTCCTACATCGGAACAAAGCCATCTTTTAGAAACACAGAAAATAGAGTTTCTGATAACCTTCCTCTCTTCTCAACAGTTTGAACACCAGTAGATTGTAATGATGTGAGATGATGGGGTTCGATAACTGCTCTGAAGAAATCACAGTATTTCATAACATCTAAATAAGAGATGTGAGTTTATCTCTCAGCGTGTTAGGATGTTATGGTTTAGGATGTTATGGTTTAGGATGTTATGGTTTAGGATGTTATGGTTTAGGATGTTATGGTTTAGGATGTTATAGTTTATGATGTTATAGTTTAGGATGTAATGGTTTAGGATGTAATGGTTTAGGATGTAATGGTTTAAGATGTAATGGTTTAGGATGTTATAGTTTAGGATGTAATGGTTTAGGATGTAATGGTTTAGGATGTAATAGTTTAGGATGTAATAGTTTAGGATGTTATGGTTTAGGATGTAATAGTTTAGGATGTTATAGTTTAGGATGTAATGGTTTAGGATGTTATGGTTTAGGATGTTATAGTTTATGATGTTATAGTTTAGGATGTAATGGTTTAGGATGTAATGGTTTAGGATGTAATGGTTTAAGATGTAATGGTTTAGGATGTTATAGTTTAGGATGTAATGGTTTAGGATGTAATGGTTTAGGATGTTATGGTTTAGGATGTTATGGTTTAGGATGTTATAGTTTAGGATGTAATAGTTTAGGATGTAATGGTTTAGGATGTAATAGTTTAGGATGTTATGGTTTAGGATGTAATGGTTTAGGATGTTATGGTTTAGGATGTAATGGTTTAGGATGTTATGGTTTAGGATGTAATGGTTTAGGACAGGCCTATTCAACTAGCGGCCCACGGGCCGTATCAGGCCCTTCAGAACTTTTTTCTGGCCCGCAAGAGGTTGCCTGCAAATCGAAATGACATATGTGTAATAGCATAAATAAAACTAATGTCTATTCACATTAAATTCGACGATGCGGTGAAAACGCTGGTTTTTCCATTCATTTGAATTATTTTGAATCCGTTATTTTGCTCATTAAAAAAAAAACAGCCGCATTGTTTCCGCACTTGCCATTGGCTCATTCAAACTCACGTTACACACTAGGTTCGCGGGACACAGATAAAGTACTTTAGTTAATAACAACAGCTTCTAACAACAGCTTCAAGATGTCTCTCTCCAAGCCCAAGAAACGTAAAGTTGATTCGGAAAATCGCCAATTCCAGAATGAATGGACTGACAAATATGTATTTACTTTGCCAGCCGCAACAAGTAATAAACCGGTGTGTTTATTGTGCAACGAAAGTATATCCGTGATGAAAGAATACAACGTAAAGCGACACTACAACTCAAATCACGGCTCGTTTTCTGCCAGTTTTCCCGTGGGCTCAGAGGAACGGAGAAGGAAAGTACAGGGACTGCTAGCATCATTTGAACGGAGTCAAGTGGCTTTTAGTCGCTTTTGCACGGAACAAGAGAGAGCTACGATAGCATCCCTGCGAGTAGCCTGGACACTAGCCAGACAGAAGAGGCCCTTTACCGACGCGGAGACCGTTAAAGAATGCATGCTTGCTGTCATCGATGAAGTGATTATTGACCCAAAGGTAAAAGACAGCGTCACTTCAGCCATTAAAAAAGTACCTCTCTCAGACACAACAACCCTTCGCAGAGTGGAACTACAAAGGATGTGTCGGGGAAGCTTTTGGAAAACCTTCGAAAAGCGGAATTTATATCAATCGCTGTGGACGAATCAACTGACTACTGACATGGCCCAGCTGTGCATCTATGTGAGGTTTTTCGATGGAGATCGCTTTAGGGAAGAACTTCTGGGGCTTATTCCGTTGGAGGGACACACTACAGGTGAGGTTATCTTTCAAAAGATAGTCTCGTTTTTTAACGAACGTCAACTGGATTTTAAAAAAGTGTGCCTGTTAGTCACTGATGGCGCTCCGGCTATGATCGGCAGAGTGCAGGGGCTGGCGGCGCGTCTATCTGCCATAGCCCACACATGCAGTATTTACACTGTATAATTCACCAATCTGTGTTGTGTGCAAAGCTCAGTGGTGATTTGAAAAACACCATGGACACTGTCATGAACATTGTGAATTTCATTCGCTCAACCTCCAGCCTACAACATCGCCTGTTCCGTCAGCTGCTTGCTGACACGTTTGCTGAACACACGGACTTACTCGTCCATAACGATGTCCGATGGCTCAGCAAAGGAAAGGTCCTGGATCGTTTCTGTGAACTCCGCCAGGAGATTGTGTCTTTCCTTCGCACATGTAAGCACAAACGAGCTACAAACCTCTTGGAGCGCATGTTAGATGAACAGTTTATGGCAGAAGTTTACTTTCTGTGTGACATTTTTGGACACTTGAACACTTTGAATTGCGAACTGCAGGGTCGCGAAAAGT
Source organism: Dissostichus eleginoides (assembly GCA_031216635.1). Taxonomy (NCBI): domain Eukaryota; kingdom Metazoa; phylum Chordata; class Actinopteri; order Perciformes; family Nototheniidae; genus Dissostichus; species Dissostichus eleginoides. Next base: position 35,329,995 of record CM062274.1, read on the forward strand.
CTATCGCTGATTTGGTTGAAAGACTTTGTGCCTTCAAGACAAAGCTAACGATCTTCAAAACAGACCTGACAACAAAACTGCTGCACTTCCCAAAACTCCGTGCATTTATGACCACATCACCTGGAGCAAACATAACGCCAGTCATGACAGACTTCATGACAAAATTGACTGATAACTTTACTGACAGATTCCAAGGCTTCAGCATTCCAATTGAGGTATTGCAGTTTGCTCGTGACCCGTTTACCATCAAGCCTGATGCAGACTTCTGTGTAAAAGTAAAAGAGGTAATATCTTGCATTGATGAGAGCCTCTTTCAGATGGAGCTGGTTGATGTGCAGTCTTCCTTTGCTTTAAAGCAGCTCCTGCAGTCTGAGGGTGCAGTGGACTTTTGGTCTAACCATGTTAGCCAGTATCAGTACCCCACAATGAGGAAGGTGGCCTTGCTTATACTGACAATGTTTGGATCTACCTATACTTGTGAGTCTAGCTTTTCTCATATGAATGCCATCAAAACAAGGGCACGTTGCTCCATGGCCAATGAGAAGTTGCATGAGTGTCTCAGGATTGCTCTTACCACTTATGAGCCAAGCTATGCTGAAATAGCTAAATCAAGGCAGTGTAATTTCTCTCACTGACTCAAACAGGCTAAACATGACAGAAGTCTGATGCATGGTATGTAGGCAGATCTGTTTTTATGGTCATTCATTTTATGGTCATTCAAACAAGCCTACTTACAGTTTTGCAAATTGTAAAAATGTTTCCAAGATATGAATGTTATTGTGAGTCTGATGGCTATTGTTTTACTATGTTCTATTTGCATTTAGTATTACATTTTATGGATTTGTGTTGTCTTCAAAGCACCTTATGTATGCTTGGAAGTGTTGAGGATATTATAAACAGGGCTACTTACTGTTAATGTGATGAATACTGTTTTATTATATTCATCTTGTTTTGCACATTAGTGGACATGGAACTGTTGGGTGAAAACACCTCATGTCTCCTTAGTTTTAAAGATGCAACATTTTGCACTTTTGTGTCAAGCCTTGTAACCGAAGCTTTCCTACTTTTTTATGGACTGGTTGCTTTCTGTAATGATTTCTGTTGATACAATTAAAGTAAAACAAAAAGGGATGCTCTTGACTAGTTCATTTCATGTATTAGTATCTATTAACACTACTGTAAGCAAGAGTTATTTGTAGTGACTCCTTGAAAAAAGTATTGTGTGGCCCACAAACCCCCAGTGATTTTCCTATTTGGCCCACTTGCTAATGAAGTTGAAAAGCCCTGGTTTAGGATGTAATAGGTTTAGGATGTAATAGTTTAGGATGTAATAGTTTAGGATGTAATGGTTTAGGATGTTATAGTTTAGGATGTAATAGTTTAGGATGTAATAGTTTAGGATGTAATGGTTTAGGATGTTATAGTTTAGGATGTTATAGTTTAGGATGTAATAGTTTAGGATGTTATAGTTTAGGATGTAATGGTTTAGGATGTTATAGTTTAGGATGTTATAGTTTAGGATGTTATAGTTTAGGATGTTATAGTTTAGGATGTAATGGTTTAGGATGTTATAGTTTAGGATGTTATAGTTTAGGATGTAATGGTTAGGATGTAATAGTTTAGGATTATAGTTTAGGATGTAGTGGTTTAGGATGTAATGGTTTAGGATGTAATAGTTTAGGATGTTATAGTTTAGGATGTAGTGGTTTAGGATGTTATAGTTTAGGATGTAATAGTTTAGGATGTAGTGGTTTAGGATGTTATAGTTTAGGATGTAATGGTTTAGGATGTTATAGTTTAGGATGTTATAGTTTAGGATGTTATAGTTTAGGATGTTATAGTTTAGGATGTAATGGTTTAGGATGTTATAGTTTAGGATGTTATAGTTTAGGATGTAATGGTTTAGGATGTAATAGTTTAGGATGTTATAGTTTAGGATGTAGTGGTTTAGGATGTAATGGTTTAGGATGTAATAGTTTAGGATGTTATAGTTTAGGATGTAGTGGTTTAGGATGTTATAGTTTAGGATGTAATAGTTTAGGATGTAGTGGTTTAGGATGTTATAGTTTAGGATGTAGTGGTTTAGGATGTAATAGTTTAGGATGTTATAGTTTAGGATGTAATGGTTTAGGATGTTATAGTTTAGGATGTTATAGTTTAGGATGTAGTGGTTTAGGATGTAATGGTTTAGGATGTTATAGTTTAGGATGTAATGGTTTAGGATGTAATGGTTTAGGATGTTATAGTTTAGGATGTTATAGTTTAGGATGTAGTGGTTTAGGATGTAATGGTTTAGGATGTAATGGTTTAGGATGTTATAGTTTAGGATGTAATAGTTTAGGATGTAGTGGTTTAGGATGTAGTGGTTTAGGATGTAATGGTTTAGGATGTAATGGTTTAGGATGTATTGGTTTAGGATGTAATGGTTTAGGATGTAGTGGTTTAGGATGTTATAGATTAGGATGTAGTGGTTTAGGATGTAATAGTTTAGGATGTAATAGTTTAGGATGTTATAGTTTAGGATGTTATAGTTTAGGATGTAATGGTTTAGGATGTAATGGTTTAGGATGTAATAGTTTAGGATGTAATAGTTTAGGATGTAGTGGTTTAGGATGTAATAGTTTAGGATGTAATAGTTTAGGATGTTATAGTTTAGGATGTTATAGTTTAGGATGTAATGGTTTAGGATGTAATGGTTTAGGATGTAATAGTTTAGGATGTTATAGTTTAGGATGTAATGGTTTAGGATGTAATGGTTTAGGATGTAATAGTTTAGGATGTAATAGTTTAGGATGTAGTGGTTTAGGATGTTATAGTTTAGGATGTAGTGGTTTAGGATGTAATGGTTTAGCACCTTCTTGTAATGCTGAGGGTTAAACAACACAAAGTTAAGCAGCGTTTTATTTAAAGGCTGGAGGCGACACCTACAGGCTGAAGACCGTCATTACACCTCCAGCATTATTCTAAACATTAACATTTAGACTATACAGATCAGCATATGAGCAAAAACCCATTAAATAAAGAATACAAATACAATTATTAATTATTATAATATTATTGTTTTTCAAAATGTTATTTATTAAATGCATACAGATTATTATCCAGTTTTCTGTATTAGCTTTTCTTTCAATTAAAACGTAATTTATTTTCCTTTATTTTTCCTTATTTTTTCTAAAATATAAATATACTTACCAATTATTCTTATTTTCCTATTATTATATTCATTGGTTGTGCTCTTGATCAGGGAAGAGAGAGAGGGCGATCAAAGAAGAGAGAGAGGGCGATCAAGAGAAGAGAGAGAGGGCGATCAAGAGAAGAGAGAGAGGGCGATCAAGAGAAGAGAGCGAGGGCGATCAAGAGAAGAGAGAGAGGGCGATCAAAAGAAGAGAGAGAGGGCGATCAAGAGAAGAGAGAGAGGGCGATCAAGAGAAGAGAGAGAGGGCGATCAAGAGAAAGAGAGCGAGGGCGATCAAGAGAAGAGAGAGAGGGCGATCAAAAGAAGAGAGAGAGGGCGATCAAGAGAAGAGAGCGAGGGCGATCAAGAGAAGAGAGAGGGCGATCAAAGAAGAGAGAGAGGGCGATCAAAAGAAGAGAGAGAGGGCGATCAAAGAAGAGAGCGAGGGCGATCAAAGAAGAGAGAGAGGGCGATCAAGAGAAGAGAGAGAGGGCGATCAAGAGAAGAGAGAGAGGGCGATCAAGAGAAGAGAGAGAGCGGCCCCGTTGAGGGAGTTTACAGATGGAAAGACACAGAAACACAGAAGCACAATAACAAGTATATTTAGGTGTTTTCTTTGTAAATAACCGACGGTGTCAAGAGGAAGTAAAGTCCTCTGGTTTGTTCCCTATACTCCAATGCCAGGCAGGCATTTGGTGTGATCACCATAGCCATATGAGGCCGGAATCGGAGGGCTTTCCTTTGCTTCCAGCTGTCAGATTGTAAACAAAGTCACGTGACGGGGGCAGGTGACAGCGCTGACAAGTTGTGTTTCCCGCAGCGAGACGCTACAATACTAATTGTGGGCTTATCATGTTGATTCGGCCACAACAGAAGAAAAGAAACACTCGCTCGAGGGGCAGGTCAGCCAAAAAGGGCAAACGGGCCGTTAACCGGGCAACATTAGCCCGTACCTGTGCACGTCCCTGCTCTTGATATAAATGAATAAATAATATGATGATGTTATTTAGATGTTAATCCACTTCCTGTGAGGTTCATTTAAAGGAATATTGCATGAATTATCGAAGCTCTCTTTTGATAGATAAATACTTTATACATATGATAGTATATGATTTACATACAGAAAATAGTTTGTCAGTTTTCAGAACCCTCAAAATTTGAACCTTCTTTACTTTAGCGTCTGAACACAAAGAGCTCTCACCTTCACGTCTCTCCTGGTCCAGAGGAGGGGCCTCGAGCCGCGGGTTGGACCTCCTCTCCGCCCTGAAAACAACCAACAGGGAACAGGAACATCAACCTGAAGAGCAGGAGCTAAACTGCTAACAAATAACTTCACATCACAGTCCTTTAAAACACATTTTAAAGCTAGGGAGGGCTCAAATTGAATTAAATTAAAACTGAAAATCCAATATCAAAACAATGTGTAATGTCATGCTAACATTAGCTAGTAGACTAAACTACGTCATGTACACACTGGGGTTTCCTCAATGGATGATCTGTCAACCCTTCATACTATACATGCTAATTGACATATGTTAGCTAGTGACATAAGTAAGGTAAGATGAGCTAACAAAGAAGCTAACATAAAGGCTAACGTTAGCTCTGTACCTGCTGCTCCTTTGGTCCTGGACAGAACGTTCTGGATCCGGACTCAACACCGACTGCACCTGTACGATTAGATAGAAGTCTATGAGAAAATGTTCCTGCTTCTTCTCTCCGTGTCTTAATCTTGATACTTAAAACATTTTACAATTTGTGATGCTGAACATACAGTTTATGATACGCCCTGATTTCAAACCATCAACAACCCTTTTAATGTCATCATGAAGCAGATAGAGATGTGACTGACCGGAGTGGCTGCAGTTCTGCTGACAGCCTCCAGAGGGAGCTGTACAGGAGGTTTGATCCTCCAGGAGGAAACTGAGCTGCTGCTGGGAACAAGAAGAAGACTTTTCAAATAACTTCAATCAGTTTGAACAGAAGTGCATCTGGAGCCCAAGCTCTTCTAAAACTGAAACATCGTGTGAGCAGCAACCTATCTTTAGAAAGCTGTGACGCTGAGAGACTCACCTGGACGACTCTCCAGGAACACCTGAGGGGAGAAGAGTTCTGTTTCATTCTGAAGGAACCTCATTAACAATCAACAGACTTCCTGCGCTCTGATTGGTCGACTCACCCTCTATGTTTAGTGATGTCACGGCGGTTGCGTTTCCAGCGTCGTTGCTGATCAAACACGAGTAACTTCCTGCATCCCCCACGCTCACTTCCTTTATCTCCAGGAAGTGGAGGCCAGCGCGCTCGTAGATTAAGACCCGCCCACAGGACAGAAGCTCCGCCTCCCCCTGAAGCAACAAGAGCGCGCCCAATAGCAAGATGACCGACAGTTTTACTTTAGCAATTACTGTCACTCTCACAGAATAATCAGGTATTTGTTTTAATGTCTTTATTTTGACAGAAATTGCTTTAAAGTTCTTAGCACATTTCATAAGTCATATTAAAATCGGTAAAAGTGAAAGTAGTAGTTCAAATGTTTTTAATAGTCCCAAAAATGTAAGAAAGATATTAAAAGTGTTAGTGTGATGCCTCTGTTAAGCTCCGCCCACCTTGTACCATGTGACGTGGGGGGGTGGGCGTCCCGTTGCCTTGGCGATGAACTTCCCGTCTCTCCGAGTTTAGCGACCAATCGGCTCGGCTTGGTGATGAACTTCGGAGGACTTTCCCCCCAAAGACTGGAGCGACCCCTGGGGCATCATGGGAAATGTAGTTACATTTTTTGAAATAGAAATTGTTCTATCTTTTTTCAAAAAGTCAGCATTGCGACTGTTTCTCTGAGTACCGACTTTGATCTCAGTATTCCCAGTTTTTTTTTTTTTTTAATGATTTCTGGAATATCAACTTTTTTCTCAGAATTTTGAGATTGAGGTCAGAACTCAGATTTAAAAAGAAAAAAATATAATTATTATTTTTCTCGGAATTCCAAGTTTAATCTCAGTACATTTTGGCATTCTGACTTTTTTCTCAGAACTCCAAAAGAAAAACGAATGAACTTTTGGTCAGATGTCTGAAACATGTTCAAATGTGTCCCAAATCCTCTTCCGTATGTAGCTACAGAGTGCCGTCTCTCACCTGGGCAGCTGCTCACGTATTGTACCTGTACCCACTGTTTAAAGTCTGATCTGGTATCTGCAGCACTACACAGAGAACCACAGAAGAAGACCTCACCCTGATTTCCCTGAGGACGAGAGGAAGAACGTCTTCATGGATTTATCTGAAGGAACGTAGAACATGAGAGCTTCAGAGAAACACCTTTATTCTGACAACATGAGAAGACACCTTCATCTGAGAACATCAGCTCAATGGGGTCATAAAGAACAGAATAAAACATTTAGTTTTTATTATTATTATTCATATATTATTTATTATTATTCATATTATTAATTATTCATATTTTTGTATTATTATTTGTATTATTATTATTCAAATTATAGTTTTTATATTTTTTTCTTTTCTCATAATAATGGTCGGTACCTTCCAGGAGGATCTCCACGGTAACCTGCCTGCTCCCCTCCTGATTGGTCGCCTGGCAGGTGTAGGGGCCGGCGTCCTCCTCTCTGACTCCGCCCACCTTCAGGCTGAAGTAGCCCCGCCCCCCTCGCTCCACCACACAGCGCTCTCCTCCAATCACAGCCCTGCCCTCTCTGAGCCATGTGACCTGAGGCTCTGGGTGACCTCGCACCTGAGGGAGGACAAACCTGGTCAGTGAGTGTGTGTGTGTGTGTGTGTTTGTGTGTGTGTGTGTTTGTGTGGGTGTGAGTGAGTGTGTGTGTGTGTGTATGTGTGTGTTGTGTGTGTGTGTGTGTGGGTGTGTGTGTGTGTGATTGTGTGTGTGTGATTGTGTGTGTGTGTGTGTGTGTGTTGCTCTGATCTCACATCCTAAATCCTCTTCCTCTAACATGTGTCCCCGGTGTGTCAGGAGACTCTCAAAGTGATGTCTTCTCTACATCACCATGTGTCCCCGGTGTGTCAGGAGACTCACAAAGTGATGTCTTCTCTACATCAACATGTGTCCCCGGTGTGTCAGGAGACTCACAAAGTGATGTCTTCTCTACATCAACATGTGTCCCCGGTGTGTCAGGAGACCCACAAAGTCATGTCTTTTCTACATCCCCATGTGTCCCCGGTGTGTCAGGAGACTCACAAAGTGATGTCTTTTCTACATCCCCATGTGTCCCCGGTGTGTCCCCGGTGTGTCAGGAGACTCACAAAGTGTCAGGAAATAAACCCCTCTCTCTTCTCCTCCGTACCCACATCTCTAAAAACGGGGATCAACGGAGCTGATCCAGATTTGCTGCGTCATGACGACATTACTAAAATGTGGGCGGGCTTTCAACCCACGGGCCAATCAGAAACGTTGCTGTCAGAAACAATGAGACGTGTTCTGGAAGTAATATGGTCTGTGTTTACATTAGCATGCTAACACTCAGAGCCAGTGGCGAGCCGGCAGGGCCCTCTAGGCCCTCAGAGAGGGCCTAGAGGGCCCTGCCGGAGAGGCCCTCAGAGAGGGCCCTGCCGGAGAGGCCCTCAGAGAGGGCCCTGCCGGAGAGGCCCTCAGAGAGGGCCTAAGATATTCTAAAAAATAATATTTGAAAACATTAAAAAAAAAACATTTTCTTTTAAATATATTTTTTTTAATATTTTTTTTAGTTATATTTTTCATTAGTTTTACCAAAATAACTTAATTTAATTGTATTTAAAATAACATTTCCAAAGAAATAAATCCTTCGAATCTGCCTGTTCAGTTTCTGTTGGAATGTGAAGGGTTAAATGAAAGAAGCTCCTTTAGCCGTCTCTGCAGTCACTGTGAAGACGGGAGAGCTCGTTGGTCCCTCTGTACATTCACAGAGGGCCAGCTATAGGAACTCAATGAGAGAGTAATGTCAAATGACAGTACAATTGACCAATCATATCTTCCCTCTAAATGGGTGGGCTTTATTTTCGCGGACTTTATGACAAGTTCCTCCCGCTGTGAAGTCTATGCAAGTGGTGCAGTGACGCGTCCTAAAACCCGGAAGTAAGCTGCTGGTTCCTTCGACACAAAAGCAATGGGATCTCTCCAGAGGGTTTTGGAAAATAGCTGGAAATAAGGTCTGTGGAAAACGAACCTGTTAAATAAATGCACGTTTTGTTCAGCCGGATAATCTCCACATGTCTACCCTACTTTTATAATTTTCGAATCATAAATCTAATCGATAGATTTCTGATTAGCATCAGTTCGTTCATGATGGCTCATGTTAGTGATAGTGAGGACATAAATTATTAACCGAGTGATTTTCACGATTGAGTTCCAATGATAAACTGGAGTGGCAAAGGCTCAGCTGCATGACCCGCCATCAAGTGCTTCATCCAGAAGGACAGGAGGATGGACTTTGTGTTTCAGTGATCTGATCATCAGAGGTAGGCCTGAGTCATGTTCAATGTGGGCCGCCGTGCCGACTTCATTCATTTGTAATTGTTACTTGGCTGTGGGTGCCCTGTCATGATAGGTGTTTATAAATGGTGTTGTTCTGTGTGGTAGAGGGTCGCTGTCATTGATGCGTTTTGCACCCCGGGCCGTTGTCTTGATATTCCGCTGAAGTATACGCTGTGACGTAATAACTCTTCTTTTTTTTCTTTTTTTCGAGGGAAGGGGTGGGGGGGGTCAGAGGGCCTAGGTATAAAAGTCACGGCTCGCCACTGCTCAGAGCTAACCTGTACTGGAGAGAGTACGTGTGAAGAAGCAGGATATCTAAAGCTACAGACCCAGAGTCAGCTCTTTAGTAACAGCTGGAAGAGAGGGGGGGGGCTACAAGGATCTGTTTGGGTTTGGAGCAGGACACTTCAGAGACATGTCTTTAGTAACAGCTGGAAGAGAGGGGGGGGGGCTACAATGATCTGTTTGGGGTTTGGAACAGGACACTTCAGAGACATGTCTTTAGTAACAGCTGGAAGAGAGGGGGGGGGCTACAAGGATCTGTTTTGGGGTTTGGAGCAGACACTTCAGAGACATGTCTTTAGTAACAGCTGGAAGAGAGGGGGGGGGCTACAAGGATCTGTTTGGGGTTTGGAACAGGACACTTCAGAGACATGTCTTTAGTAACAGCTGGAAGAGAGGGGGGGCTACAAGGATCTGTTTGGGGTTTGGAACAGGACACTTCAGAGACATGTCTTTAGTAACAGCTGGAAGAGAGGGGGGGGGCTACAAGGATCTGTTTGGGGTTTGGAGCAGGACACTTCAGAGACATGTCCTTAGTAACAGCTGGAAGAGAGGGGGGGGCTACAAGGATCTGTTTGGGGTTTGGAACAGGACACTTCAGAGACATGTCTTTAGTAACAGCTGGAAGAGAGGGGGGGGGCTACAAGGATCTGTTTGGGGTTTGGAACAGGACACTTCAGAGACATGTCTTTAGTAACAGCTGGAAGAGAGGGGGGGGGCTACAAGGATCTGTTTGGGGTTTGGAGCAGGTAACTTCAGAGACATGTCCTTAGTAACAGCTGGAAGAGAGGGGGACGAGGCTACAAGGATCTGTTTGGGGTTTGGAGCAGGACACTTCAGAGACATGTCTTTAGTAACAGCTGGAGAGGGGGACGAGGCTACAAGGATCTGTTTGGGGTTTGGAGCAGGACAATTCAGAGACATGTCCTTAGTAACAGCTGGAAGAGAGGGGGACGAGGCTACAAGGATCTGTTTGGGGTTTGGAGCAGAACACTTCAGAGACATGTCTTTTGTAACAGCTGGGAGAGAGGGGGAGGCTACAAGGATCTGTTTGGGGTTTGGAGCAGGACACTTCAGAGACATGTCTTTAGTAACAGCTGGAAGAGAGGGGGACGAGGCTACAAGGATCTGTTTGGGGTTTGGAGCAGGACACTTTAGAGACATGTCCTTAGTAACAGCTGGAAGAGAGGGGGACGAGGCTACAATGATCTGTTTGGGGTTTGGAGCAGGACACTTCAGAGACATGTCTTTAGTAACAGCTGGAAGAGAGGGGGGGGCTACAAGGATCTGTTTGGGGTTTGGAGCAGGACACTTCAGAGACATGTCTTCAGTAACAGCTGGAAGAGAGGGGGACGAGGCTACAATGATCTGTTTGGGGTTTGGAGCAGGACACTTCAGAGACATGTCTTTAGTAACAGCTGGAAGAGAGGGGGGGGGCTACAAGGATCTGTTTGGGGTTTGGAGCAAGACACTTCAGAGACATGTCTTTAGTAACAGCTGGAAGAGAGGGGGGGGTACAAGGATCTGTTTGGGGTTTGGAGCAGGACACTTCAGAGACATGTCTTTAGTAACAGCTGGAAGAGAGGGGACGAGGCTACAATGATCTGTTTGGGGTTTGGAGCAGGACACTTCAGAGACATGTCTTTAGTAACAGCTGGAAGAGAGGGGGACGAGGCTACAATGATCTGTTTGGGGTTTGGAGCAGGACACTTCAGAGACATGTCTTTAGTAACAGCTGAAGAGAGGGGGGGTACAAGGATCTGTTTGGGGTTTGGAGCAGGACACTTCAGGACATGTCTTTAGTAACAGCTGGAAGAGAGGGGGGGTACAAGGATCTGTTTGGGGTTTGGAGCAGGACACTTCAGAGACATGTCTTTAGTAACAGCTGGAAGAGAGGGGGGGGCTACAAGGATCTGTTTGGGGTTTGGAGCAGGACACTTCAGAGACATGTCTTTAGTAACAGCTGGAAGAGGGGGGACGAGGCTACAATGATCTGTTTGGGTTTGGAGCAGGACACTTCAGAGACATGTCTTTAGTAACAGCTGGAAGAGAGGGGACGAGGCTACAAGGATCTGTTTGGGGTTTGGAGCAGGACACTTCAGAGACATGTCTTTAGTAACAGCTGGAAGAGAGGTGGGACGAGGCTACAAGGATCTGTTTGGGGTTTGGAGCAGGACACTTCAGAGACATGTCTTTAGTAACAGCTGGAAGAGAGGGGGACGAGGCTACAAGGATCTGTTTGGGGTTTGGAGCAGGACACTTCAGAGACATGTCTTTAGTAACAGCTGGAAGAGGGGGGACGAGGCTACAATGATCTGTTTGGGGTTTGGAGCAGGACACTTCAGAGACATGTCTTTAGTAACAGCTGGAAGAGAGGGGGGGGGGCTACAATGATCTGTTTGGGGTTTGGAGCAGGACACTTCAGAGACATGTCTTTAGTAACAGCTGGAAGAGAGGGGGGTACAAGGATCTGTTTGGGTTTGGAGCAGGACACTTCAGGGACATGTCTTTAGTAACAGCTGGAAGAGAGGGGGGGTACAAGGATCTGTTTGGGGTTTGGAGCAGGACACTTCAGAGACATGTCTTTAGTAACAGCTGGAGAGAGGGGGGGGCTACAAGGATCTGTTTGGGGTTTGGAGCAGGACACTTCAGAGACATGTCTTTAGTAACAGCTGGAAGAGGGGGACGAGGCTACAATGATCTGTTTGGGGTTTGGAGCAGGACACTTCAGAGACATGTCTTTAGTAACAGCTGGAAGAGAGGGGGACGAGGCTACAAGGATCTGTTTGGGGTTTGGAGCAGGACACTTCAGAGACATGTCTTTAGTAACAGCTGGAAGAGAGGGGGGGGTACAAGGATCTGTTTGGGGTTTGGAGCAGGACACTTCAGGGACATGTCTTTAGTAACAGCTGGAAGAGAGGGGGACGAGGCTACAAGGATCTGTTTGGGGTTTGGAGCAGGACACTTCAGAGACATGTCTTTAGTAACAGCTGGAAGAGGGGGACGAGGCTACAATGATCTGTTTGGGGTTTGGAGCAGGACACTTCAGAGACATGTCTTTAGTAACAGCTGGAAGAGAGGGGGGGGGGGGCTACAAGGATCTGTTTGGGTTTGGAGCAGGACACTTCAGAGACATGTCTTTAGTAACAGCTGGAAGAGAGGGGGGGGCTACAAGGATCTGTTTGGGGTTTGGAGCAGGACACTTCAGAGACATGTCTTTAGTAACAGCTGGAAGAGAGGGGGACGGGGCTACAAGGATCTGTTTGCGGTTTGGAGCAGGACACTTCAGAGACATGTCCTTATATATTTGTATATATCTGAGACTTTAGTATCTGCCTGTACAATAGGAGACCTTTAAGGTATAATAATATAATGTTTGGTACCCTCCCCTCCAGATTGGCGACGCCCCCCACGGAGACCCGGGCGTTGCGGGGGGGCAGGATGAAGGCCGGGGGCTCGTTGCCACGGGAACTGCATCCTGGTGACGGGCCCGTAACCGTGGAGACGGGCGAGGAAAGAGAAGTCATCCTGCTGAGAGAGAGAGGAAATATTATCCTTTGTTTACTTCTGTAACACAGTGACATCACTACGGAACTCTAGTGCTCCTATTGGCTGGCGCTCAAACACATTGTACGTGATAGGCTGAAGGGCGGGACATCTCTAAGCGGTTGACCAATGTCAACAGAGCCGGCCAGCTAACCAATCAGAGCCGACTGCTTCTTCATCCACTCTGTTTGTGTCATTTCTCCTAAACTCACTAACAATTAGCTTCATTTACATATTCAAATTACTGTGTTAATGTCAGTGATGAAGGGGGGGTCATGGTGATGTGTGTGTGTGTGTGTGTGTGTGAAATGAACACATTAAACATGTGGATAACAGCATCATGTGTGTGTGATCAGCTGTGAGCGTCATGTGACACATTCCTCTGATTCAATCAGAAGGCAGTTACCCCCCCCCCGACCCCCCACATGTCTCCTAAACCTCAGTCTCTCCATGTCTCTCCATGTCTCTCCATGTCTCTCCATGTCTCTCCATGTCTGCTGAGCTCCATCCCAGAGAGATGCAGTCAGCAGTTGATAGAATCAAACTCACACCTACAGAAAGTGAAACCAGAGGAGCTTCTCTTGAGTTTCTCCAGAGTTAGTTTTTATTATTCTGAAGGTAAGGATCGTCTCATGTTGGAACGTACCACCTTCATGCTAAAGCAGCGGTGCCCAACCTTTTTTGAACCAAGAGCTACTTTTAAAGTTGCCAGTCTGCCGAGATCTACCAGTCCAAATAGAGAGGAATTGTCAACGAGGGAGGGGGGGGGGGTGCTAGAGAACTGTCAGCTGGGGGGGGAGCCTCGCTGCGGGGAGACGGCGGACCTCTGTCGGTGCAACTTCAATGATGCCTTTTAAAAACATAAAAAATGAAGGGCGGTGACGGCCGTTAGCGAATCGAGCCGGCCCTTGACGACCGGCCCTTGACGACCGGCCCTTGACGACCGGCCGATCTGTGATTCTCCAGATTCTACAGATGGCAGGTCCGCGGAGGGTGGAAAATACATACCGGAAGTAAACAAAGACGTGCAACGGGACGGTGTTCCCACGGGAAACAAAACTTAAAATATGAAATGAAACAATCTCATCTCTTAAAATTCACAACTTATTATGAATGAAACATTCACAGACTTATAATGATGCATTCACATGTTTAACTCTGTTACCTGTGCACGCCACGAACAGAAGAGCGTAGGGCAGAATCAGGAGGGAATTCCGTCTCGTAGCGTTTGTGCACCGTTTTGAAATGCCGCTCTAAATGACCCTTCTTCGGTAAAGCCACACTCGCATTGCAGATGAGACAGATGAGACAGATGAGACAGATGAGACAGATGAGACAGGTGAGACGGATGAGACAGATGAGACAGATGAGACAGATGAGACAGATGAGACAGGTGAGACGGATGAGACAGATGAGACAGGTGAGACAGATGAGACAGATGAGACAGGTGAGACGGATGAGACAGATGAGACAGGTGAGACGGATGAGACGGGTGAGACGGATGAGACAGGTGAGACGGATGAGACGGATGAGACGGATGAGACGGATGAGACAGATGAGACGGATGAGACGGATGAGACAGGTGAGACAGATGAGACGGATGAGACGGATGAGACAGGTGAGACAGATGAGACAGATGAGACGGGTGAGACGGATGAGACGGATGAGACGGATGAGACAGATGAGACAGATGAGACGGATGAGACGGATGAGACGGATGAGACGGATGAGACAGATGAGACGGATGAGACGGATGAGACAGATGAGACGGATGAGACGGATGAGACGGATGGACTAATCTTCCTCCCACTCGGAGTGAAATGATATACTTTGGGCTTTTTTGCTTCTGCCATAATTGCGGTCTCTTGTGTGTGCGGCAAGTCACTCCTGTTAACACGGACAACGTCAGCTAACTAGTGCCCACTGCCCACCAGCCACGCCCCGACTCATGGGGTCACGCCAATCACAAAGCTTTGATGCGTTCAAGTGCATTATTCTGGCACAGGAAGATTATGTTATAGGACATTAACGATAAAACAGAATATTGTTGTTCAATTTTTAGACACATCTCGCGATCGACTGGGAATCTCCCCGCGATCGACCAGTCGATGGGCACCCCTGTGCTAAAGTGTGACTGTGGTGCATGCTGGGAGTTGTAGTTTTTTGTACATTTTTGTAGTTTTCAGTGAGACAGATTATTTCTTATTGATGACTCCATGAAATGTGAATATTATATTTATCTAAATGTTATTATCAAACTAACATATTCAGACTTGGTTTACCTACTGGGAACTCTGCAGTCTGCTTCCACACATATTTGAAAATATTCCAGTTTAACAGTTCTCTCTTTATATCCTCAAACCCCGTTATCTGCTGCTGTTATCTGTGTTCCTGCACACACACACACACACACACACACACGCACACACACACACACACCACACACACACACACACACACACACAGCCACAGCCACAGCCACACGCACACACACACACACACACGCACACGCACACGCACACGCACACGCGCACACACACACACACACACACACACACACACCACACACCACACACACAGCCACACACGCACACACACACACACACACACACACACACAGCCATACACACACACACACACACAGCCACACACAGCCACACACACACACACCACACCCACACCCACGCACACACACACACACACACACACAGCCACAGCCACACACACACACACACACACACGCACACACACACACACACACATACACACACACACACCCATACACGCACACACACACACACACACACACAAACACACACACACGCACACAAACACACACACACGCACACACACACACACACACACACACACACAGCCATACACACACACACACACACACACACACACAGCCATACACACACACACACACACAGCCATACACACACACACACACACACACACAGCCATACACACCACACACACACAAACACACACACACACACACACACACACACACACAGCCATACACACACACACACACACACACACACACACACACAGCCATACATGGCCTTAAGGCGCTAAACAAACATTTAAAATGCCGTTCTTTTTTATCTCTGAGTTGCCGTTTCGTGAGGCCGGAGGTATTCTGGGATATTCTGATCGTCTGTACACATTACGTCGTTACAAAAAAACCCAGCATGTCTAGTGCATAGAGAAGTGCATGTAAGTGTCTTTAGATAAAAGTCAGCTAAAGGCAGTGGTGTAGTGGTCGTTGGACGCGGGGGATCGCCGTCCCCCCACTTTTTTGAAGCATGATTTTTTTTTAATAGTCTAATAAATATAAAATCATTGCCAGTGTGTATTTGTTGTCATAATGACGAAAACATAATACATTTCACAGTATTTATGCAACTTCATTTGAAGCGTGTGTGTGTGTGAGTGTGTGTGAGGGGCAGCACTGTGTGTGTGTGTGTGTGAGGGGCAGCAGCGTGTGTGTGTGAGAGGGGCAGCAGCGTGTGTGTGTGAGAGGGGCAGCAGCGTGTGTGTGTGTGAGGGGCAGCACCGTGTGTGTGTGTGAGGGGCAGCAGCGTGTGTGTGTGTGTGAGGGGCAGCAGTGTGTGTGTGTGTGTGAGGGGCAGCACCGTGTGTGTGTGAGGGGCAGCAGCGTGTGTGTGTGTGTGAGGGGCAGCACTGTGTGTGTGTTTGAGGGGCAGCACCGTGTGTGTGAGGGGCAGCAGCGTGTGTGTGTGAGAGGGGCAGCAGCGTGTGTGTGTGAGTGAGGGGCAGCACCGTGTGTGTGTGAGGGGCAGCAGCGTGTGTGTGTGTGTGAGGGGCAGCACCGTGTGTGTGTGTGAGGGGCAGCACCGTGTGTGTGTGAGGGGCAGCAGCGTGTGTGTGTGAGTGAGGGGCAGCACCATGTGTGTGTGAGGGGCAGCAGCGTGTGTGTGTGAGGGGCAGCACTGTGTGTGTGTGTGTGTGTGTGAGGGGCAGCAGCGTGTGTGTGTGAGGGGCAGCACTGTGTGTGTGTGTGAGGGGCAGCAGCGTGTGTGTGTGAGGGGCAGCTGCGTGTGTGCGTGTGTGTGTGAGGGGCAGCTGCGTGTGTGTGTGTAGGGTGACCAGGTGTCCCGCTTTGTGCGGGACTGCACACACAGCATTTTTATCATTTGTCCCGCGTCCCACAAATTGAGACTATGTCCCGCATTTGAGTGACAGTCGCGCAGAAAGGCCGGCTCGGTTCGCTGGCGGCCGGCACCACCCTTTATTATTATATTTTTTAAACGGCATCATGTAAGTTGTGCTGACAGGCGACAGAGGTCCCCCCCCCCCGTTGACAGTTCACGAGCGTGTCCATAGTGTCTCTCCCCCCCCCCCCGCCCCGTCCACCCCGCCCCGTCCACCCAGTAAAAAAATCCCCACTACACCAATGGCTAAATGACCGGTGATGAAGAAGAACTCAACACAAAACGACTCACCATGAACCAAAAGTGTGAACCAGAGACACCGGGCAGAGACACCGGGCAGAGACACCGGGCAGAGACACCGGGCAGAGACACCGGGCAGAGACACCAGGCAGAGACACCAGGCAGAGACACCAAGGAACAGATACAGAACCATCAAAAACTGAGTCACAATATAGTTTAGAAAAAGGTCACATGAGACAAAACATTAAGAAAAAGATGCAGAAGAACTAAAAGTGTGCAAAATAACTTAAAAAAGATACTAAACCACAAGCTTATACAAGATGTGCAAAACAACAACACATCATTGACATCTAGATTTTAGATGCAGTCCCACTAACAAAGATCAAAACCACCCAAAAAAATGAAATTCCACCAGTATATATATATATGTGTAAAACTACTAAAGAAGGTGCAAAACCAACTGGAAGACACACAAAACATTAAGAAACAGAACCATCTAACCTGATCCTAAATAAGTGAAATGTGTGAAACCACCAGAGCAGCAGCTGATTAACAGACAGAGAACATACCAGCAGATCAGAGAGAGAGTCCTGGTTTCAGCTGAGTCTAAAACCAACAGAGATAACAGAAACCCTGCAGTCTGCACACACACACACACACACACACACACACACACACACACACACACACACACACACACACACACACACACACACACACACACACACACACACACACACACACACAACCTAACCCCTTCTCACATTTATGAAAGTATTATATATATCCTTTATTTAACCAGGTAAAAAGTCTCATTGACTGGCCAAGAAGAGCAGCGTGAACAAAGTGAACACAGATAAAACAATAGTTACGGCTGTAACTACGGTTCTATGAGTCCCGGATGACCGCCAGAGGCGGTGCTTTAGCACTGGATATGTCCATCGCACGCATGCGCAGTTTGAGTACCAATAACAACAAAGTCACCTGTGACCCTCTTGACACCGGCTACATAGGCCGGCGTCATCAGAGGATCTGTTCCCAGAATCTTCTCGTGAGCACACAAGAATTCTGAGTGACAGGATACTCTGGCAGTCATCCGGGACTCATAGAACCGTAGTTACAGCCGTAACTATCGTTCTATTTCGTCCCTACTGACCGCCAGAGGTGGTGCTTTAGCACTGGATGAAAACGTCCACTATCTAGAAGGAACTGCTGTCTGGGCAACAGTGTACATGCTGTCCCGAGGAACAAGCACATGCTTGCCCCCCAGTTGGGGTAGAAAGTGCGTGAGTGCAAGCTGCACAGCCCGAAGCTCTAGCACGTTGACATGGCGTGCACCCTCCTGGGCAGACCACTGACCCTGAACAGTCCTGCCCTGCCGCACTGCACCCCACCCTGAGAGACATGCACTTATGGTGACGGTCTCCTGGCGGGATGGGATGGCGCCCATGGGCACGCCCATCAGGAGATAGGCCCTGCCCCTCCAGCGTGACAGAGAGTGGAGGCAACGCTGCGACACCCTGACTTTCCTGTGCCTGTGCCACTTGGCGTCCAAGTGAAGGCTGTTCAGCCACATCTGCATGGGGTGCAACGACAGCGGGCCTAAGGGCCCAACGGCCGAGGCAGCCGTCAGTCTGCCCAAGGGCCGGAGGAAATGAATATAAGGCACCATCTTGCCCGGCCCACATGGAAGTAGGCATCCCTCAAGTCCACGGTTGCGAACCACTCCCCCTGTGCATGTGCTGTGGTCAGCATATGGAATGGCAGCACCTTCAGGAATCTGTTGATTCCTCTGAGGTCCAAGATCAGGCGAAATCCGCCGACTTTCTTGCTCACGAGAAAGTACGCCGAGTAGAACCCCCTGGGCTGAGCAGAGGGTCTACTGGCTCGATTGAGTCCTTGGCCGAGAGGACGAAGAACTCTTGGGCCAGAGCTAGGGCCTCTGCCGGATCGCTGAAGACTGTCATTTTGGCCCGGCCGAAGGCTAGGGGCCGGAACTGCGGTTCGTACCTGGTTAAGGTGAAAACCACCCAAGGGCCGGAAGTACAGACAGCCCAGTAACTGAGCTGCTGCTGGGAAAGCAGCCGACGACCGGCCCCGAGAGTCTCGGGGCCTAGCCCCCCGGCGCCGGTAAGGCTCTGAGGCACGAAGCCGCCTAGAAGGCCGGCGGCCGGGGGCACGAAAGCCCCCGGGAGGCGGATGAGTGGGCCGCTGGGACCTGCCGCTGGGACCTGCCGCTGGGACCTGCCGCTGGGACCTGCGCAGACCACCACTATAAGCTGGTGGCTGAGTGCGGCTGCTAGAGGGGCCTCTGATTGCGGCTGCTAGAGGGGCCTCTGGGCCTGCTGGGAGTGGGCACAGGCCTATGAAGACCCAAGAGCTGCTGCCTGTTCCGCCTAGCTTGGGCAGCACACTCCAGTGCCTACAGGGCAGCTGCCCCAAACAGCTCGACTGGCACACTACGGAGGACATGTCTCCGACAGTGGTGACTGAGCAGGCCAAACCTGGCGACGAGTCTGCACCAATAAGGACATAACTAGTCCCAATTCCCTAGACATCAGGGCAAAGGCTTGAGGTGATGCATCACTGAGGCCCAGCAAAGAAGGCTCAGCGGGAGCCTGCTGCAGAGAGGTAGAGACAGCCAGCATCAGATGGGAGAGGGAGTTCCCGTTACGACCCGTGCGTGCCGCTGTGTCGTAGGCCTTACAGAGCAGCTCGTCTGTGACCCTGCACTGAGGCCGAGGGCACCTGGCATCGGGAGCCAGAATCGGGGAGGCGATGGCAGGCTCAATGGATGGCAAGCGACCCAGCCCCACCCTCGCCGGATCCTGCATGGCAGCAGAGTGGGAGAGGGCCCTGGTGTCTCTCCAGCATGCATGGAGCTCCCTCAGGTACTCCTCTGAAGGAGGAACAGTGGGAGTGACAGGGGCAGGGTTATGCCTGAAGAAGGCGCTAGCCTGAGCCGAGTCGGCCTGCGGAACCTGAAGCTGCAAGCGTGCCAGGGCCGCACGAATAATGGCCGCCATGGAGGGGTCTAGCCAAACAGCTGCACACTAGATAATATAATATTGGGAGGATGAAATCCTCTTTAATGGCCACACATGCAGAGCACACAGCACACACAGTGAAGATTGTTCTCTGCATCTACCCATCCTAGTGCTAGGAGTCTAGTACTAGGAGCAGTAAATACAACGATATAGCGCTACTGCAATCAAAACCATATGTTACCGGGAGCGGGAGCGAGAGCACTGCCCTTACCGGCTGAGTTAAATAATGAAGCTTAACAGTACATGCTAGGTGTTAGCCAAGCGGCTGCTGCTAATCAAGCGAGACCAAGCCAAAACACAAATGTTAAGACCAGATAATTAGTTTCTAAGGAAGAGAACAGCCCGCATAAAACCGTAGGCCATGGTTACATGGCACCCTGGGCTTTCCATACTAAATTGAACGAGAGACGCAGCTAAAGCTGGGAACTCAAAATGCTAATGATAGCTCGGGCACAACGCCACAAGCAGAACTTTCAAAAGAGCATAATAAGGGCAACTTTATGGGAGAGGAAGCGGGAACACTGTCGTCACCAGAAAGTCTAAGCCAAACAATAAACAAGACAGCAATCAGGACAACTTAGCTGGGAGAGGGTGCGGGGACACAACCCTCACCAACAGCAAGTTGACACAAAGCTGTCCGTCGAGGCTCTGCGCAGCGCACAGCCGGCCACAGCTCCTGGAGGACGCGTTAACAACCCGTAGCTCCGACTGTCAGTCGCGAAGCTGCCGCGCAAAGAAGACGAAAAGGAACAGATCCGCTGATGACGCCTATGTAGCCGGTGTCACGAGGGTCACAGGTGACTTTGTTGTTATTGGTACTCGAACTGCGCA
>CM062274.1:35353269-35403269 GCA_031216635.1 Dissostichus eleginoides
GGAGCCGGATGTGGTTCCTGATGTTGATCCTGAAGGAGCTCCTGCTTCCCTGCACACAGCTCCAATGCACACAGCTCCAATGCACAGCTCCAATGCACACAGCTCCAATGCACAGCTCCAATGCACACAGCTCCAATGCACACAGCTCCAATGCACAGCTCCAATGCACACAGCTCCAATGCACACAGCTCCAATGGGAAAATCTGATTTATGAGAAAATTGTCAGTAATTTCTAAAGTGAGAATTATGAGAAAAACTTCAGAACGTTTTTTCAGAATGTTTTTTTTTTGAAAATGAAAATAACTTGGAAAAAATAAAAAATGTTGAGAAGAAAATATAATTTTAACAAAAGTTGGAAATTCTGAAAAAAAATCTGAATTTGTAGGAATTTTAAAAAAAGTGAGAATTTCTTAGAATTTTTTTAGAATTCTTGAATTTTTGTAAAAGTGAGAGTTCTGACCCTAATCACAAAACGTACTGTTTTTATTTTTACTTTTGCTTAAATCTCTCTTTTTTCACACGTGGCCCATAAGCTCTTCCTTACAACCAAAACACAGTTACTTCCTCAAAAGTGTTTTTCAACAGCTTCCAAAGACAAGACATAAAACCAATATTTACAGACGAGTCCATCAGATGAGACTCAGAGACTCAGACACTCAGAGACTCAGAGACTCAGAGACTCAGACACTCAGAGACTCAGAGACTCAGACACTCAGACACTCAGAGACTCAGAGACTCAGAAACTCAGAGACTCAGAGACTCAGAGACTCAGAGACTCAGACACTCAGAGACTCAGACACTCAGAGACTCAGAGACTCAGACACTCAGAGACTCAGACACTCAGAGACTCAGACACTCAGACACTCAGAGACTCAGACACTCAGACACTCAGAGACTCAGACACTCAGAGACTCAGAGAGGAACCAGCAGCTCAAACAGATGCTGACATATTTCTGGCTTCAAAACCATCACCCTTTCACATAAACATCTGCCTTAATGTTCATGTGAATTTAGAGTTCATGTGAATTTAGAGTTCATGTGAATTTTATGTGAATTTAGAGTTTATGTGAATTTAGAGTTCATGTGAGTTATTCAGAATGTTTAAAAAAAAACAGAATTTTGAGAACAATAATAGATTTTTTTGAAAAATAGTTGATTTTTAAGAAAATAGTAACATTTTGAGAAAACAAATGAATTTTGACAAAAAAAGTGGGAAATTCTGAGAAAAAAGTCTGAATTTGTCTGCATTTTAAGAAAAGTCTGAATTTCTCTGCATTTTAAGAAAAGTCTGAATTTGTCTGCATTTTAAGAAAAGTCTGAATTTGTCTGCATTTTAAGAAAAGTCTGAATTTGAATTTCTTAGGAAATTGTTAGAATTTGTTTTTATTTATTATAAAGTGAGCGTTCTGACTTTAATTACAGAACTTACGCTTTGTTTTTACTTCGGTGACATCTCTCTTTTTTGGCCCTTAACCTCTTCCTTACAACCAAAACACAGTTACTTCCTCAAAAGTGTTTCTCAACAGCATCCAGACAGATGAAATAAAGCAATATTTAACACGAGTCCATCAGAGACTCTGAGACGATGCCAAAGTCCTGCTGAGACTCAGAGACTCAGAGAGGAACTCAAACAGATGCATTAATGAGTACGTGAATGATCCAGAAACCAACATTATAACGTGAGCAGAGCGTCGGCTCGCAGGAGAGACTGAGGTTAGACTCTTTTAGTCTCCAGGAAACGACGAGGTTGCAGCACTTGAAGAAAAACCACGTGATGAATCTCACTTCCTCTAACTGTCAGGACTCTTCTGATCGCACACAGATGGCGGGTTCAAGGTGAGATCGCATCAAACTGATATTATTCTCAATAGTTTGGTGTCAGACTGGTCTAAGTCACCAGTGGTTGGGACTCTTGTTGATGGGAGTGAGTGACGCCCGGCCTGGACTCCCTGCTGTGTTTCTGGATCACACTCTGCCTCTCTTGGTGTGTGTGCAGTGTGTGTGTTTGGTCTGATAATACAGGTGTTAGGGACTTCAGATGAACAGTTTATGATCTGTGGTACAGAGACAGAATGCTTCCTGCTTCCGGACAGAGGGCTGCACTTTGTTTCCTGGTTCTGAGGGTTTGTCATGGCGCTGGTCAAAGTCGTAGGTTTGAGTTTTCAACATCGAAATGTCAAACTTCCGACCTCCTCTGTGTGCGGGACGGAAACAAACAGCAGCTGAAACAAATGAACGGCCATGATCCTTTAAATGTGATTGTTATCTAAGGTGCACTATCCTACTGTTGTTATGGTTGATCTTCGTGCCTCGGTCTGCTCTGATTGGCTCTACAATCCTCTAGATCTATTTTCCACTGTTGGGTGAGCTTTGTTTTTAACATGCGTATCGTTGCGCACTCACAGCTTACGGTGTTATCTAACGTCTGCAGGAACACATGAAGACCAGCTGCTACGCTTCACTAAAGCTCACCCAATAATATTAAGATGTAAACACCTCCTATTCCACAAGTTCAATTTAACAATAAGGGAAGAAAACAAGTCAGAATAAAAGTCATCATTTCGAGAAAATACTGAATTCTGTGGCATCGTTATTTTACTCGAATCGCGGTTAAAACTTGTCCGAATTTTAAGGAAAGTTTGAATTCTGAGAAAAAAATCTGAAATTTAACAAAAGTCCGAATTTTTACACAATCCCAATTTGGAACAAAAGTTTCTGACAAAGTTTCGAGAAAGAAATCTGAATTTTGAGAAATATTTCTGAATTTTAAGAAAAGTCAGAATTCTAAGAAAAATATCAGAATTTTGACATAAAACTGCTCTGAATTAGAGTTGGTAACGGCTACCTGTGCAGCTGTGGCTCACCTGAGTGCAGTGAGTGCTGCTGTTACCTGAGTGCTGTTACCTGTGTGTTGTTTACCTGTGTGCTGTTACCTGTGTGTTGTTACCTGTGTATTGTTACCTGTGTGTTGTTTACCTGTGTGCTGTTACCTGTGTGCTGGTACCTGTGTGCTGTTACCTGTGTGCTGTTACCTGTGTGTTGTTACCTGTGTGTTGTTACCTGTGTGCTGGTACCTGAGTGCTGTTACCTCTGTGCTGGTACCTGTGTGCTGTTACCTGTTACCTGTGTGCTGTTACCTGTGTGCTGGTACCTGTGTGCTGTTACCTGTGTGCTGTTACCTGTCTGCTGTTACCTGTGTGCTGTTACCTGTTACCTGTGTGCTGGTACCTGAGTGCTGTTACCTCTGTGCTGTTACCTGTGTGCTGTTACCTGAGTGCTGGTACCTGTGTGCTGTTACCTGTGTGCTGTTACCTGTTACCTGTGTGCTGTTACCTGTGTGCTGTTACCTGTGTGCTGTTACCTGTGTGCTGGTACCTGTGTGCTGTTACCTGTGTGCTGTTACCTGTGTGCTGGTACCTGTGTGCTGGTACCTGTGTGCTGTTACCTGTGTGCTGGTACCTGAGTGCTGGTACCTGAGTGCTGGTACCTGTGTGCTGGTTACCTGTGTGCTGTTACCTGTGTGCTGGTACCTGAGTGCTGGTACCTGTGTGCTGTTACCTGTGTGCTGGTACCTGAGTGCTGGTACCTGTGTGCTGGTACCTGAGTGCTGTTACCTCTTGTGCTGTTACCTGTGTGCTGTTACCTGAGTGCTGGTACCTGTGTGCTGTTACCTGTGTGCTGTTACCTGTTACTGTTTGCTGTTACCTGTGTGCTGTTACCTGTGTGCTGTTACCTGTTGCTGGTACCTGTGTTCTGTTACCTGTGTGCTGTTACCTGTTGCTGTACCTGTGTGCTGTTACCTGTGTGCTGGTACCTGAGTGCTGGTACCTGAGTGCTGGTACCTGTGTGCTGGTACCTGTGTGCTGTTACCTGTGTGCTGGTACCGTGTGCTGTACCTGTGTGTGCTGTGTTACCTGTTACTGTGTGCTGGTACCTGTGTGCTGTTACTGTGTGCTGGTACCTGTGTGCTGTTACCTGTGTGCTGGTACCTGTGTGCTGGTACCTGTGTGTGGTACCTGTGTGCTGGTACCTGTGTGCTGTTACCTGTGTGCTGTTACCTGTGTGCTGGTACCTGGTACCTGAGTGCTGGTACCTGTGTGCTGTTACCTGTGTGCTGTTACCTGTGTGCTGGTACCTGTGTGCTGTTACCTGTGTGCTGGTACCTGTGTGCTGGTACCTGTGTGCTGGTACCTGTGTGCTGGTACCTGTGTGCTGTTACCTGTGTGCTGTTACCTGTGTGCTGGTACCTGTGTGCTGTTACCTGTGTGCTGTTACCTGTTACCTGTGTGCTGTTACCTGTTACCTGAGTGCTGGTACCTGTGTGCTGTTACCTGTGTGCTGGTACCTGAGTGCTGGTACCTGTGTGCTGGTACCTGAGTGCTGGTACCTGGTTTATCTAAATAGTTATCACCGCAATAAACCGTATTTAATTTTGTCTTAATGTTCATTATTTAATTTCATATTCTGTTCTTGTACATATCATATTCTATTTACATGCATATTGACTTCTTGCACGACTTTGTATTTTTGTATTTTATTCTATATGTTGCATTGTTGGAGGAGCTCAGGTCAGAAGAATATCATTGCCATTTCTACTCTGTAGCTGCTGAGCATCTGATGATAACACCTTTGAATCTTTGAATCTGTGTGCTGGTCCACAGAATCTCTGCTAAGCCTCCCTTGTTGATGGAGCCTCGGCCTGGAGCCGTTCAGATGCGAATGAAGAGCTCCCAGAGCTCCGGAGAGCGCCTCAGTCAGTCCAGATCCATGGTGCTGCAAGAGTCCGACCTGCAGCAGAACCCTGTAAGTCAGAACCAAGAACCAAGAACCCAGAATCGAGAACCTCCGTCCTGCAGCAAGGACACTTCAGACTGATCTGTTGAACACTTTGTTTTCTCTCCGTAGATCTCCAGGCATCGCAGGAATCAGTCTCAGCACGGCGTCCTCGGGGTGGGAGGAGCCGAACCGCCGGTGAGTCAACATTCAAGATATGATTCTCTCTTTTCCTCCGTACCCACATCTCTAAAAACGGGGGAACAACGGAGCTGATCCAGATTTGCTGCGCAATGACGACATTACAAAAATGTGGGCGGGCTTTACACCCACGGGCCAATCAGAAACGTTGCTGTCAGAAACAATGAGACGTGTTCTGGAAGTAATATAAAATATATAAATATATATATATTTTCTGGTCTACGGACCAGAATCATCACTTTAGTAACAGCTGGAAGAGAGGGGGATGAGGCTAGAATGATTTGTTTCTGTTTCTACTTCAGAGACGTGTTTTTGATATATTTGAGACCTATAATATATGCCTAAAGATAGTATAAAACTCTACAAGCTCCAAATTGTGTGTGTGTGTGTGTCTCTGTGTGTGTGTGTGTGTGGTGTGTGTGGTGTGTGTGTGTGTGTGTGTGTGTGTGTGTGTGTGTGTGTGCAGGAGCTGAAAGGAGACCTCCTGAATGTGGCAAAGATCTCAGACGGTGGGAAGAAGCAGAGGAAGAACTGGACCGGGATGTGGAGCGAACTGACCTCAGATCAGCTGCTGCTTCACAAAGAGAGACAACAGGAAGCTGGCATGGTGAGGACATACTGTGTGTGTGTGGTGTGTGTGTGTGTGTGTGTGTGTGTCTGTGTGTGTCTGTTTGTGTCCATACTTACTATTACCATACCTCTTTCTCTTCATAGTGAAACTGTAAAGTGACAACACAAGGCACAATAAACTAGGAAGGATGTAAGGGTGAAGGAGTCAAAGGATGGAGGGATGAAGGAGTCAAAGGATGTAGGGGTGAAGGAGTCAAAGGGTGGAGGGTTGAAGGAGTCAAAGGGTGGAGGGATGAAGGAGTCAAAGGGTGGAGGGATGAAGGAGTCAAAGGGTGGAGGGATGAAGGAGTCAAAGGGTGGAGGGATGAAGGACTCAAAGGGTGGAGGGATGAAGGAGTCAAAGGATGTAGGGGTGAAGGAGTCAAAGGGTGGAGGGTTGAAGGAGTCAAAGGGTGGAGGGATGAAGGAGTCAAAGGGTGGAGGGATGAAGGAGTCAAAGGGTGGAGGGATGAAGGACTCAAAGGGTGGAGGGATGAAGGACTCAAAGGGTGGAGGGATGAAGGAGTCAAAGGGTGGAGGGATGAAGGACTCAAAGGGTGGAGGGATGAAGGAGTCAAAGGGTGGCGGGATGAAGGAGTCAAAGGGTGGAGGGATGAAGGAGTCAAAGGGTGGAGGGATGAAGGACTCAAAGGGTGGAGGGATAAAGGAGTCAAAGGGTGGAGGGTTGAAGGAGTCAAAGGGTGGAGGGATGAAGGGATGAGGGGAGGGAGGATGAAGGGACACACTTTGAAGGGTGAAGGGATGAATGCATAAAGGAGGTCCATCGATGAAGGGATCAAGCATCAGGATTAGGAGATGAGGGGATGAAGGGTATCTTCAAGGAAAAGGTAAAGTGAATCTGATCCTGAAGTTACCGTTAAGCGTTGGGTTCAGGTTCAGTTCAGGTTCAGTTCAGGTTCAGGTTCATGTTCATAAGTCATTGTCTTTAGTCCTGTATAAGTGCTGTTGAAGTGCCTGACAGCAGTAACTTTATATCTTTGTGTTCAGAAAGCAGGAGGTAAGACAGATGTGGTCCAGCTGTGCGGGGCTGTGATCGAGTGGACGCCAGACAAGTCCAGCAGGAAAAACGTCTTCCAGGTAACACAAAGCGTCAAACTCCAACAATCAGCTTATGTTTAAAACCTAGTTACCACTCAAAGGATTCAGGAGCTATAGCTGTCCCTAAACACTGAGCGACTGCCCCCCCGATACGTATATATTTAACAGACTGACCTGTGTTCTTGTATTCCAGATCACAACACACACAGGGAGTGAGTACCTCCTTCAGGCGGAGAGTTACTCCACTGCCAGTAAATGGTTCGACGGCATCAGAAAGACCGTCGACTCTTCCGTAAGATCTCACTACCTTGATTCTGAAAAGAGACCCTCAGTACAGCTAGTGGGAATGAAAGCCTGCCTGCATGTGGTCGTAACTCTTTCTCTTTCCAGAGTAAACTCCCTCTGCGGCGGTCCAACAGTTCAGAGTTCCCGCCCAGACACAGCTCACTTCCTGGACACGGATCCACGTCCACGAACACCAAACAACGCAACCCGGTCCACAGGCGCTCCATCAGTGAGAAGCAACACTATATATATCTGAAAACAGACACTGTGCTATTTAGATTTCATGGAGGAGATAGAATGAATGATGAGTGAAGGGAATATAAGATGTAGGGATTAAGGAGTCAATGGGTGGAGAAATGGAGGGAAGTCACTGAGGATGAAGGGATGACGGGTGGACGGGAGGATAAGATGTAGGGAGGAAAGGGTCGATGGGTGAAGGGAGGAAAGGCTCACAGGTGATGGGATAAAGGGATGATGGAATGTAGAGATTAAAGGGTCGATGGGTGAAGCGATGTGGGTAAGGATGAAGTTTAAAGGGGGGGAAGGATGAAGGGATGTAGGGACGGAGGGTTTGATAGGTGAAGGGATGAGTTGAGTGGGAGGGATGATGGGATGAAGGGGTCGATAAATGAAGGGATGAAGGGATGTGGTCGAGGATGAAGGAAGGAGGGTAAGGGATGAAGTCCTGATGTGTTGACAGGTTTAAGTATCTTACAGGTGATCAGGGTTAGGGTTGAGTTGATGGAGATATAATATAGCATGACGAGATGTACCTGAAAGGGTTGTGAATGATCTCCGGACTGCAGACTCTGAAGAGGTTTAAAGAAACCTTCAGATCACAACTCTTTAGATCCAACTGTACATCCAACTCAGAGAGAGAAACTCCAGATACTGATCGTGTGGCTCTGTCTCTGCTGAACCTGTCCGACACTAAATAAACGGATTAACGGTTTAACTGTGATGTTTTCTGTGCAGATATGTTCGTCAGCTCCAAGCTGAAACACAGCACCTCGGACAGCGCCGACAAGAACGGAGTGAAGAACCGACTGAAGAAGTTCATCATCAGACGTCCGTCCATGAAGACCCTGCAGGAGAAAGGCCTCATCAAAGGTGACCCCCCCTTTAGGGAACTCCCTCTAACACAGCGGTTCCCAACCTTTATCGACTCAGGGCCAACTTAAGAATCTAAAAATGTTCGTGGCCCACATTCAACCATAAACAATACGGAGGCTAAATAAAGTTCTGACCCTTCAGAACATGTGACACGTTGTTAATCAAGTAGAACAGACCGTTGCTAAGGACTGTAATGACCGTTGCTCAGGAGGATCGAGAAAGAGAAAGGAGGTTTAAATAATAAAAAATCTTAATAATTAAATGTTTCCACACAAATCATAATGTTTTGCAAATTATTTGGCGGCCCACCTGCAATGAACCGCAGCTCTAAAAGTATCATCATGATAGACCTGTAGTAACATCATCCATCAGTCAGTACTCCAGTCTGAATGCCTGATGTCTCGTCTCAGATCGAGTGTTCGGATGCCACCTGCTGACTCTCTGTGAGCGTGAGGGATCCACGGTGCCCAGCTTCGTTCAGCTCTGCTTGGACGCCATCGAAAAGCGAGGTGGGTTCACAGAAACAGAAGAAGAAGAAACACGGCCTCATCGAGAAGCCTGTCGCTGCCTCCTGAGGTGTTTAATGTGAAAGGGGTTTGACTTTTATTTATTTTTTTCAGGTATGGACGTTGACGGGATCTACAGAGTCAGTGGAAATCTATCGACCGTCCAGAAACTCCGATTCATCGTGGATCAGGGTCGGTTAGATCTCCATCAGAAACACATTGAAGTCACAACACACAGGAAATAGCACTAATGCATCAATAACTATAAAACATATCGTATCTATTATTCTGAAATGGAACAATCTGCACAATGACTACTTTTACTTGAGGACAGCGTTTCTGCCAGGGGGGCGTCTTGCCGTCATTTGACGCCCTTATTCAGCTCAGAACGCCCTGAACTCGAGCCGAGGGCGTCCAAAAAAATTAATAATTAGAGAGAAGATCGAGAGTTTTTATCGCTTGAAATGACGAAAAGGAAAAAGGACGAGGACATCCCTCTGTTGGAGTCGCAAAGGAGTCTGGTGGGATTATTTTCGCCGCCAGCAAAGCGTGTTCCTGTGACGGAAAATGTACTGCCGGCAAGCATTGACGTGGGGTGCTAGTGGAGCACGCGCGTGAACTGCGAGCATCGGAGCCTCGCAGCGGCGAAACTGAGGCTCCGTGGTAAACTGTGGTAACATGAAGAGCCGAAAGAGCCGAAAGAGCCGGCTCTTCTTAGTGAGCCGAGCCAAATGATCTGGCTCACTAAAAAGAGTCGGAATTCCCATCACTAATACGTTAAGAGATAGTATCTATAAGGGACGGCTCAATTCAAAATTCAAGTCACGTGTCACGCCGTGACGTCACACAACCCCCCCCCTCCCCCGCGCTCTCGGGGTGGACGCCCTCTCAGCCCTGGTCTGGCGGAAACACTGCTTGAGGAACATTTTGAATGCAGGACTTTTACTGTAACAGAGTATTCCTACACTCTGGTACTTCTACTTTTACTCAAGTACAAGATCTGAGTACTTCTACTTTTACTCAAGTACAAGATCTGAGTACTTCTACTTTTACTCAAGTACAAGATCTGAGTACTTCTACTAAAGTATAGTAGATATATAGTAGAGTACTCCTCCCCCCTCTATGTGTTTTTAATATTAGTATCCATGCAGACGTATTGAATATATGCTTCTTTCCCCCAGAGGAGGCCCTGGACCTGGACCACAGTCAGTGGGAAGACGTCCACGTCGTCACTGGAGCTCTGAAGATGTTTTTCCGGGAGCTTCCAGAGCCGCTGTTCCCCTTCAGAGCCTTCCAGCCCTTTGTGGAGGCCGTCAGTGAGTCACAGCTGACATCAGAGTGTATTAGTCTGAATCTACTGTGTTTCTGTTGGTCCCTGAAGGCAGCATCTCTCTGGTTCTGTGTTAGTCCCTGAAGGCAGCATCTCCCTCGTCCAATGGGATGTCTCCATGTGATTTTGGATTACATCAGAAACAAACAAACGTTTATGATTCTAACACGTTTAGTTCGGCAGGATAACTACTTTACGTTTTATGTAACACATACATGTTCCTTTTACCTGCTTCTTCTGCTTCTTTCCCCCTCTATTTTCCTCACTCACGATCAGCTTAAACCCATTGGCTTACCCTTCAGCCAATAGTGTGACTTTTACATTAGGGCGGGACATCTAGAGCAGTAAGGTCTCATCTGATTGGCCAGATATTCTAACATGGAAGATACTTTGATTAGTCTCTGTGATACCTGTACGGCTCATGTTGATAAAGCCATGTGACATATTTTGATATATTGTGCAGCCCTTATTGTGTTTAGAACTGTAAATAGGAAGAACTACAACATGTTGACATGATAAACAACAACAGGAAGCAGACACTAAAGAGCGTCTGCTGTGTTTCTCCTGAACAGAGATTAAAGATTCCAGACAGAAGGTCCAGGCTGTGAAGAAACTGATCCAGGATCTGCCCCGACCCAACCAGGACACCATGAAGCTGCTGTTCTCACACCTGCACAGGTACGTCTGGTGTGTGTGTGTGTGTGCGTGCGTGTGTGTGTGTGTGACTGTGTGCGTGTGTGTGTGTGTGACTGTGTGCGTGTGTGTGTGTGTGACTGTGTGCGTGTGTGCGCGTGTGTGTGTGTGTGTGACTGTGTGCGTATGTGTGTGTGTGTGACTGTGTGGGTGTGCGTGCGTGCGTGCGTGTTTGTGTGTGTGACTGTGTGCGTCTGCGTGTGTGTGACTGTGTGCGTGTGTGTGCGTGTGTGTGTGTGTGTGTGTGTGACTGTGTGCTTATGTGTGTGTGTGTGACTGTGTGGGTGTGTGCGTGCGTGGTGTGTGTGTGTGTGTGTGTGTGACTGTGTGCGTGCGTGCGTGTGGTGTGTGTGTGTGTGACTATGTGCGTGTGTGTGTGTGTGTGTGTGTGTGTGTGTGCATGTGTGACTGTGTGCGTGTGTGGTGTGTGTGTGTGTGTGACTGTGTGCGTATGTGTGTGTGTGTGACTGTGTGCGTGTGTGTGTGACTGTGTGCATGTGTGTGTGTGTGTGTGACTGTGTGCGTGTGCGTGTGTGTGTGACTGTGTGCGTGTGTGCGTGCGTGTGTGTGTGACTGTGTGCGTGCGTGTGCATGTGTGTGTGTGTGCGTGTCTGTGTGTGTGTGACTGTGTGCGTGTGTGTGTGCGTGTGTGTGTGTGACTGTGTGCGTATGTGTGTGTGTGTGACTGTGTGCGTATGTGTGTGTGTGTGACTGTGTGCGTATGTGTGTGTGTGTGACTGTGTGCGTGTGTGCGTGCGTGTGTGTGTGTGTGTGACTGTGTGCGTGTGTGCGTGCGTGTGTGTGTGTGACTGTGTGCGTGCGTGTGCGTGTGTGTGTGTGTGTGTGACTGTGTGTGTGTGTGTGACTGTGTGTGTGTGTGTTTGTGTGTTTGTGACTGTGTGTGTGACTGTGTGTGTGTGTGTTTGTGTGTTTGTGACTGTGTGTGTGTGTGTGTGACTGTGTGTGTGTGTTTGTGTGTTTGTGACTGTGTGTGTGTGTGTTTGTGTGTGTGTGACTGTGTGTGTGTGTGTGTGTGACTGTGTGTGACTGT
The DNA here is from genome assembly GCA_031216635.1 of Dissostichus eleginoides. Lineage (NCBI taxonomy): Eukaryota > Metazoa > Chordata > Actinopteri > Perciformes > Nototheniidae > Dissostichus > Dissostichus eleginoides. Next base: position 35,364,890 of record CM062274.1, read on the forward strand.
GTGTGTGTGTGTGACTGTGTGTGTGTGTGTGTTTGTGTGTTTGTGACTGTGTGTGTGTGTGTGTGTTTGTGTGACTGTGTGTGTGTGTTTGTGTGTGTTTGTGACTGTGTGTGTGTGTGTGTGTGTGTGTGTGTTTGTGACTGTGTGTGTGTGTGTGACTGTGTGTGTGTGTGTGTGACTGTGTGTGTGTGTGTGTTTGTGTGTGTGTGACTGTGTGTGTGTGTTTGTGTGTGTTTGTGACTGTGTGTGTGTGTGTGTGTGTGACTGTGTGTTTGTGACTGTGACTGTGTGTGTTTGTGACTGTGTGTGTGTGACTGTGTGTGACTGTGTGTGTGTGTGTGTGACTGTGTGACTGTGTGTGTGTGTGTGACTGTGTGTGTGTGTTTGTTTGTGTGTGTGTGTGTGTGTGACTGTGTGTGACTGTGTGTGTGTGACTGTGTGTGTGTGTGTGTGTGTGACTGTGTGACTGTGTGTGTGTGTGTGTGACTGTGTGTGTGTGTGTGTGGACTGTGTGTGTGTGTGTGTGGTGTGTGTGTGTGTTTCATACAGTGTGTGATTGTCTGTTGGTTGGAGTTCCCCTATCACCTCTCTAAAGTACCCTAAGTACATTTACTTAGTGCTGTACCTCACTAAGAAACTAAAGTGCTTTGACCTCACTAAGAAACTCAAGTGCTGTACCTCACTAAGAAGCTCAAGTGCTGTACCTCACTAAGAAGCTCAAGTGCTGTACCTCACTAAGAAGCTCAAGTGCTGTACCTCACTAAGAAGCTAAAGTGCTTTGACCTCACTAAGAATCTGAAGTGCTTTGACCTCACTAAGAAGCTAAAGGGCTGTACCTCACTAAGAAGCTGAAGGGCTTTGACCTCACTAAGAAGCTAAAGTGCTTTGACCTCACTAAGAAACTAAAGTGCTGTACCTCACTAAGAAGCTGAAGGGCTTTGACATCACTAAGAAGCTAAAGTGCTGTACCTCACTAAGAAACTAAAGTGCTTTGACCTCACTAAGAAGCTCAAGTGCTTTACCTCACTAAGAAGCTCAAGTGCTGTACCTCACTAAGAAGCTCAAGTGCTGTACCTCACTAAGAAGCTCAAGTGCTGTACCTCACTAAGAAGCTCAAGTGCTGTACCTCACTAAGAAGCTAAAGTGCTGTACCTCACTAAGAAGCTAAAGTGCTTTGACCTCACTAAGAATCTGAAGTGCTTTGACCTCACTAAGAATCTGAAGGGCTTTGACCTCACTAAGAAGCTGAAGGGCTTTGACCTCACTAAGAAGCTAAAGTGCTTTGACCTCACTAAGAAACTAAAGTGCTGTACCTCACTAAGAAGCTGAAGGGCTTTGACCTCACTAAGAAGCTAAAGTGCTTTACCTCACTAAGAAACTCAAGTGCTTTGACCTCACTAAGAAGCTCAAGTGCTGTACCTCACTAAGAAGCTCAAGTGCTGTACCTCACTAAGAAGCTCAAGTGCTGTACCTCACTAAGAAGCTAAAGTGCTTTGACCTCACTAAGAAGCTAAAGTGCTGTACCTCACTAAGAAGCTGAAGTGCTTTGACCTCACTAAGAAGCTAAAGTGCTTTGACCTCACTAAGAAGCTAAAGTGCTGTACCTCACTAAGAAGCTGAAGTGCTTTGACCTCACTAAGAAGCTAAAGTGCTTTGACCTCACTAAGAAGCTAAAGGGCTGTACCTCACTAAGAAGCTGAAGGGCTTTGACCTCACTAAGAAGCTGAAGGGCTTTGACCTCACTAAGAAGCTGAAGGGCTTTGACCTCACTAAGAAGCTGAAGGGCTTTGACCTCACTAAGAAGCTGAAGTGCTGTACCTCACTAAGAAGCTAAAGTGCTGTACCTCACTAAGTAGCTAAAGTGCTTTGACCTCACTAAGAAGCTGAAGTGCTGTACCTCACTAAGAAGCTGAAGGGCTTTGACCTGAGTATCTCCATATTCTACATTTAGCTATACAATCCCCCGGAGCCCAAAACTGCCTCCAAAACAAAAGCATTAAACAACTTCTTCGATTTTAAATTACACAAAAATAAAAGGTAGATTTACAATAAACCCTAATAAAAATAAATGTATAACTATTAAATAATATAGGTCTGCATCCGACAGCTTTAGTTAGGGATTCTGGTTATTAATGCTAATTATAAATCAACTAATCTTGAGAGATGGAACCTCCTCTTTAGTTCAATGTAGTAATATCTATCTTTCCTTCAGGGGAGGAAGGATATGAAGAACGCAGGACTTTGTTTGTACCGCAGTAAAGCTACTCTGAACACGTCCTGTCCTCGTTGATAAATAGAGTGGTGCTAAAACCAGGAAGTGAGTCAGCATTTCACCACTTCCTGTTCCCTCGTCTCAGAGCCAATGGGATTTCTCCATAGGATTTAGGAAAATATCTGAACTAAGGTCTGTGGTTGAGACAAAGAGACGGATCACGTTTTGTTCTAGGACATTAAATCCATCAGCAGTGACCCCACTGGTGATCTCTGAAGAGTTGACGTGTCTGAAAAACGATGGTTGTTACCAAGTGGCTGAATAGGACTACAGAAGTCGTGGAGGACGTTGCACGTCATTACGCCGAACACGTGAACACTCCTCTAAGTTAGTTTGCCCTGTTCTGCTTGAAAGCAAGTACCTGCCTCCTGCAGACTGTTCAAACAAACGCTTCAACTCGTTCCATCTAGAATCTGTGTGTTTGAATATGGATCTGAAGTTGGCGTGACGTTGAAGTCGTGCTGCTGGACTCGGCTGTAGCTCCTTTATAGCATCACGTTAGCATGTTGCTTCTGGCCATTAGATTTATGATTCCAACATTATGAAAGTAGGGTAGACGTGTGGAGATTATCCGGCTGAACTAAACTTATTTTTTACAATATTCCAAAATCCTCTGGAGAAATCCTGTTGCTTTTTTGTCGAGGGAACCAGCAGCTTCCTTCAGGGTCGACTACAGAAACACGTCCTCACTGCACCGCGCTGTACCTCTGTGTGTTTCAGAGTCTGATGAACCTGTCTGTGTTTCAGAGTCTGATGAACCTGTCTGTGTTTCAGAGTCTGATGAACCTGTCTGTGTTTCAGAGTCTGATGAACCTGTCTGTGTTTCAGAGTCTGATGAACCTGTCTGTGTTTCAGAGTCTGATGAACCTGTCTGTGTTTCAGAGTCTGATGAACCTGTCTGTGTTTCAGAGTCTGATGAATACCTGTCTGTGTTTCAGAGTCTGATGAACCTGTCTGTGTTTCAGAGTCTGATGAACCTGTCTGTGTTTCAGAGTCTGATGAACCTGTCTGTGTTTCAGAGTCTGATGAATACCTGTCTGTGTTTCAGAGTCTGATGAATACCTGTCTGTGTTTCAGAGTCTGATGAATACCTGTCTGTGTTTCAGAGTCTGATGAATACCTGTCTGTGTTTCAGAGTCTGATGAACTTGTCTGTGTTTCAGAGTCTGATGAACCTGTCTGTGTTTCAGAGTCTGATGAATACCTGTCTGTGTTTCAGAGTCTGATGAACCTGTCTGTGTTTCAGAGTCTGATGAATACCTGTCTGTGTTTCAGAGTCTGATGAATACCTGTCTGTGTGTTTCAGAGTCTGATGAACCTGTCTGTGTTTCAGAGTCTGATGAACCTGTCTGTGTTTCAGAGTCTGATGAACCTGTCTGTGTTTCAGAGTCTGATGAATACCTGTCTGTGTTTCAGAGTCTGATGAACCTGTCTGTGTTTCAGAGTCTGATGAATACCTGTCTGTGTTTCAGAGTCCGATGAATACCTGTCTGTGTGTTTCAGAGTCTGATGAATACCTGTCTGTGTTTCAGAGTCTGATGAACCTGTCTGTGTTTCAGAGTCTGATGAATACCTGTCTGTGTTTCAGAGTCTGATGAACCTGTCTGTGTTTCAGAGTCCGATGAATACCTGTCTGTGTGTTTCAGAGTCCTGGCGTTCTCCAGGCAGAACCTGATGTCCACGCAGGGCATCGGCATCGTGTTCGGGCCCACGCTGATGTGGCCCGAGCTGGACGGGGGGAACATGGCCGTCAACATGGTGTACCAGAACCAGATCATAGAGTTCATCCTCATCGAGAGCCGCGACATCTTCAGCCTGGACAGGAAGTAGTTTCCATCACCTGAAGAACTCCTGAAGTGTTTTAACCTGTTAAACCCGAGAGTACCCTAATCCGGGTCCGGCGGGTAGTTTTTTCACGAAACTGTGTCTCAGGGCTTCTTAATATTTAAAAACCTATTAATGTGTCATACCCACTTAAAGGTTAGAAACTCAGCTAACTGAAGATATGAACCATTTTTACCGAAACAAAGCACAAGTCTCACAAGAAGCGACTAAATTAGCCCTGAGCGAAAAAATGCTAACGCACTTAGCACAGAACTCAAGGTAAAAATACTCTTATTACTTATCGGATCTGCACAAACAAGATATCAGATTAAAGCTGAGATTCCACAGATTCTATGGGTATTAGTATCATCACTGAGCGATCAGAACTCGCGACAGGGGAAGCAAACACAGACATCACAACACGTAGCTTTACGGAGCATTCACGGGAGATCGTCTTACCTTTGCTGTTATTCTGATCAAAAGTCGTGTTCAATGGCATTAAAACGATAAAAACGCTGCTGAAGGTTAATCCATAGGTTCATCCAATGTGTCTGTGTCTTTGAAATGATTACTGATAATCCATCATTCCATTTTTATGTCAAAAACGGAGATTTCATATTAGCTGCTAATGATAGCCACCAGAGTGTATCGCAGCTTCCGGTTCCGGGGCATTCTGGCTGCGCAGCACTCATTCACCAATGGGTAATGTTTAGATGGATTTTAGGAACTTCCCCTCGATTGGCTCTAACGGTTAAAAAGAGGTGTCAATCATCAAAATCGAACGGGGGGGCCAGAGATATGGAAAATGCACCCAAATGACCCCAGAAGTGGGTTCTTTTTCTAAATCTCTCTAGAAAGGTCAAATGTCACTTGTTTTGCATCGATCTTGATACAGGGTACTTATTATATGTTATAGTTTGGATTCCTAAAGCTTTTAGTCTCCATCCCATCATCCAAGGGTGGTTTTCACTATAAGTCATGGTTTATTTTTGGACGGACAATATCATTTACATTTTTTTACTATGTTCAATCTGAATTTACTTTAACATAAAAACATCTATATTGATTCTGACTCTTCTGCATCCAACTCACAGGTTGATCATTGCTTTGAGAAAAAAGATGATTAATTTTCCCCTTTTAGAAGTGAAGTATGTGTATATTATAGTATAGCCATTTGTTCTGGGAATGTCATTTTCGAGCCTGAGACCTGGAAAACAGGCTCGGGGGTTAACAGGTTAAGAGAACTGGACTGTAAACAATAAACAGATGATCAGAACCGAGTCGTAAGAACATCATTTATTTGACCCAATAAATAAGGAGATCCAAAAATACCCAGTGCTCTAAAGAGTGATGCACAGAACAGTTATAGGTACAACAGTTTGTATCCTATGGTGGCCTGTCAAAAAAAATAACTTGTCAATTTTTTTGTCCACATTTCTTTTAGTCGACATTTTTTTCTAGTATATATTTTTTTGTCCATTTTTTTTTGTCGACAGTTTCTTTTTCATTATTTACATTTGTTGTCAACTTTTTTTGGTCAACTTTTTTTTTGGTCAACTTTCGGCCCAAAACTCTTCCATAAGGACCGGAGCTCGGTGACGTTCAGGATTATAAAGCTGAACAGCTGTCTCTGTTGTTAAAAAAGTGTTTTATGGTCTTATTTTAACAATGTGGTCACATGACTCCTTCTGATGTCACTGCAGATCTGCTGTAAGCTAGCTAGCTAACGTAGCTAACCTCGTCATTTCAGATATACTGACAAACACTAAAGTTATGAGACGACTAACTCGGAGACAGAGACAGTTGTTCAGCTTTATAATCCCCCCAAAACAAGACAACGCAACTTTCTTTTTCTTCTTTTAGTCACCAACATTTTTTTTTTTGGGAATCAACTTTTTCTTTGTATTTATTTTTGACCACTTTACTTTTTTGGACATCTTATCTTTTAGTCAACTTTTTTTGGAGCAACTTTTTTTTGGTCCACTTTTTTTCTGGTCAAATAATTTTTAGTCAATTTATTTGGTCAATTCGTTTTTTCAGTCAACTTATATTTTCATTTGAGTTTTTATATCTGCGTCCTTTCTGAAGCTGTTTCTCCTGATGGAGGAGTTTCGGGGCGCTGTACTGTGCTGCCCCCTGCTGGCCAAAAACCACAAAGACACGTATTTCATTTAACATTTTATTTCAGAACAATGACAGATCACCGTTTGTCCTTTTGAACATTAAGGTTTTGTTAAGTTTGGTCCCCGTTTAATCATACTGTGGTTCTCCCTTTCAAAATAAAAGCACTTCACTGAAATCACTTTATAACACATTGACAGACGAGGAAACACGCGTTACACGTTAGAAACATGACGGATAAAAACACTCAGGATCACCATCTCAGAAAGTACAAAATAACACTTAAATGAGATATTTTTAAATAAATAATATCAGTGCGATAAAACATTCAGGAAAATAAAGATATGCAACGTTAGGAATAATAACAATACTGTTTAATAAAATCATGAGGTAGAACGACATAAGAAATATTAAAATGTAATATATTAAATTACTAAATATTTAAAAGATATTATTTTAATAAGGCTCACTAATACGGCCACTTTAAAAGTTAAAGAAATATACAAAATGTTGGTTTAACTGTATTTTGATGACACAATGGTGGTCATTTATTCCAGATACTACCTTATATAGTCAAACACCAACTTATTTGACCATCATTTGATCATCATCTGTTATTCTGTTATTCCTAACGGCTCATGGTTATTTCCCCGGTGGGTTATCTTTTATAAGACACTGAAACACTGATGCAGCTGTTACGGAAACACGTTTCAATAATACTGATCTTATAGATTCATAGACTCACAGATTGTTTAAAGGTCTGAATGAACATGAAGCGACGCATCACCTCCAGCTGATACTGAGATACTAAAGATCAATTCTGACTTTTAAAAGTCAGTTTTTACTCAGAATATATTAAAATATAGTCTAAATTGTGCCCATTAAGTTTTCACTGTGCTTTATTTTAAGAATCGGTCACTCAGAACTTCCCTGATCCACTTTGATTTATAAACTTTAGTGGACTTTTTGATTCTGGATAATTAGGAATAGAGGAGCGTTTACCTGTCATTAACTCAGTATCAGTGAACTCGGTTTGAATCTCTTTGAAGCCACTAAACACAATATCTAGATTGTTATTCATCTCATTATGAACTCAATTATCCACAAAGAGACAGACAGACAGACAGACAGCTGACGGAGAGGACATTAGCATTTATTGACTGTTAAGGTGGAATGGCTGTTAAGGTGGAATGGCTTTTAAAGTGGAATGGTTGTCAAGGTGGAATGGATGTTAAAGTGGATTAGCTGTTAAAGTGGATTAGCTGTTAAAGTGGATTAGCTGTTAAAGTGGATTTAAGGTGGAATAGCTGTTAAGGTGGAATGGATGTTAAGGTGGATTAGTTGTTAAAGTGGATTAGCTGTTAAGGTGGAATGGATGTTAAAGCGGATTAGCTGTTAAGGTGGAATGGATGTTAAGGTGGAATGGCTTTTAAAGTGGAATGGTTGTCAAGGTGGAATGGATGTTAAAGTGGATTAGCTGTTAAAGTGGATTAGCTGTTATGGTGGAATGGATGTTAAAGTGGATTAGTTGTTAAAGTGGATTAGCTGTTAAGGTGGAATGGATGTTAAAGTGGATTAGCTGTTAAGGTGGAATGGTTGTTAAGGTGGAATGGATGTTAAAGTGGATTAGCTGTTAAGGTGGAATGGATGTTAAGGTGGAATGGATGTTAAGGTGGAATGGATGTTAAAGTGGATTAGCTGTGAAGGTGGAATGGATGTCAAGGTGGAATGGATGTTAAGGTGGAATGGATGTTAAAGTGGATTAGCTGTGAAGGTGGAATGGATGTTAAAGTGGAATGGATGTTAAAGTGGATTAGCTGTTAAGGTGGAATGGATGTCAAGGTGGAATGGATGTTAAGGTGGAATGGATGTTAAAGTGGAATGGATGTTAAAGTGGAATGGATGTTAAAGTGGATTAGCTGTTATGGTGGATTAGCTCTTAAGGTGGAATGGATGTTAAGGTGGAATGGATGTTAAAGTGGATTAGCTGTTAAAGTGGATTGGCTGTTAAAGTGGATTAGCTGTTAAGGTGGATTTAAGGTGGAATAGCTGTTAGGGTGGAATGGATGTTAAAGTGGATTAGTTGTTAAGGTGGATTAGCTGTTAAGGTGGAATGGATGTTAAAGTGGATTAGCTGTTAAGGTGGATTTAAGGTGGAATAGCTGTTAAGGTGGAATGGATGTTAAGGTGGACTAGTTGTTAAGGTGGATTAGCTGTTAAGGTGGAATGGATGTTAAAGTGGATTAGCTGTTAAAGTGGATTAGCTGTTAAGGTGGAATGGATGTTAAGGTGGAATGGATGTTAAAGTGAATTAGCTGTTAAGGTGGATAGGTGGATTAGCTGTTAAGGTGGATTAGCTGTTCAGGTGGAATGGATGTTAAGGGGGAATGGATGTTAACGTGGATTAGCTGTTAAAGTGGATTAGCTGTTAAAGTGGAATGGATGTTAAGGTGGATTAGCTGTTAAAGTGGATTAGCTGTTAAAGTGGAATGGATGTTAAGGTGGATTAGCTGTTAAAGTGGATTAGCTGTTAAGGTGGAATGGATGTTAAGGTGGATTAGCTGTTAAGGTGGAATGGATGTTAAGGGGGAATGGATGTTAACGTGGATTAGCTGTTAAAGTGGATTAGCTGTTAAAGTGGAATGGATGTTAAGGTGGATTAGCTGTTAAAGTGGATTAGCTGTTAAAGTGGAATGGATGTTAAGGTGGATTAGCTGTTAAAGTGGATTAGCTGTTAAGGTGGAATGGATGTTAAGGTGGATTAGCTGTTAAAGTGGATTAGCTGTTAAGGTGGAATGGATGTTAAGGTGGAAAGGATGTTAAAGTGGATTAGCTGATAAAGTGGATTAGCTGTTAAAGTGGATTTAAGGTGGAATAGCTGTTAAGGTGGAATGGATGTTAAAGTAGATTAGCTGTTAAAGTGGATTAGCCGTTAAGGTGGAATGGATGTTAAAGTGGATTAGCTGTTAAGGTGGAATGGATGTCAAGGTGGAATGGATGTTAAGGTGGAATGGATGTTAAAGTGGAATGGATTTTAAAGTGGAATGGATGTTAAAGTGGATTAGCTGTTATGGTGGATTAGCTGTTAAGGTGGAATGGATGTTAAGGTGGAATGGATGTTAAAGTGGATTAGCTGTTAAAGTGGATTGGCTGTTAAAGTGGATTAGCTGTTAAGGTGGATTTAAGGTGGAATAGCTGTTAGGGTGGAATGGATGTTAAGGTGGATTAGTTGTTAAAGTGGATTAGCTGTTAAGGTGGAATGGATGTTAAGGTGGATTAGCTGTTAAGGTGGATTTAAGGTGGAATAGCTGTTAAGGTGGAATGGATGTTAAGGTGGACTAGTTGTTAAGGTGGATTAGCTGTTAAGGTGGAATGGATGTTAAGGTGGATTAGCTGTTAAAGTGGATTAGCTGTTAAGGTTGGAATGGATGTTAAGGTGGAATGGATGTTAAAGTGGATTAGCTGTTAAAGTGGATTAGCTGTTAAAGTGGAATGGATGTTAAGGTGGATTAGCTGTTAAAGTGGATTAGCTGTTAAGGTGGAATGGATGTTAAGGTGGATTAGCTGTTAAAGTGGATTAGCTGTTAAGGTGGAATGGATGTTAAGGTGGAAAGGATGTTAAAGTGGATTAGCTGATAAAGTGGATTAGCTGTTAAAGTGGATTTAAGGTGGAATAGCTGTTAAGGTGGAATGGATGTTAAAGTAGATTAGCTGTTAAAGTGGATTAGCCGTTAAGGTGGAATGGATGTTAAAGTGGATTAGCTGTTAAGGTGGATTAGCTGTTAAAGTGGATTAGCTGTGGTTGTGTAAACACAGATCTGGTTCCAGTAAAGGCAGAGTGGTGAGAGAGATCCTCAGGAAATGTATAGAGTCGTCTGTGGAGAAAGGAAGTGATAAACCTTTATTTAAACAACCTGATGTTAACAAAGATGTCCACAGTGTTGTTGTTGTCATCGTAGCGTTATCAGAGAACTGAACCCAGCCTGCATTAATGCTTCATAGCTGGGTTAAAACTGCATTAACAGGTATTCATATTAAAGATGTGATATTCATGGAGCAGTTCTGACTCACCTGTCCTACTTGCTGTGATGGGGCTGCTGCTGTCGGGGGGGCAGATGGCGGGGACTGGCCGCCCCCCCCCCTCTGATGGGGGGTCTGATGGCAGAGGAGGCGGGATGATGGTGATGATGGCCCGCTCTGATTGGCTTAGCTACAGGGAGACAGCAGAGTTTAAAATACTATAACATTTTCCAAATTCAATTTGAATTATCTCAATTTATTTTTAAAATATTCCACATTTTTATAGACTCTCAACATAGTCTGTCTTTATATATATATATATATTATAGAATTTCTTCCCAAAATATTCCAAACATTTTTTTTTTCCTCCAAATTCTCCAAATATTCAGTTCTTTTATGGAAAATAACTCTAGATTCAGCTTTTAGTGCATTTTACAACTTTTATAGCCCAATGTTTTAAATAAGAGCGTTCATACTTGATAGAATATTCAGTTAAAAAAATTAAACGCTGATTTACAGTAACTCTTTCTTAATGTAAGTCAATGGGTTAAAGTCTTTTTGGGCCATAATGACGTCACTGAAGCTGCAGTACCACCGTTTGGCCACTAGGGACACTTCCTGGCTGCTAAATCTTCAGAACTGTTACAGGATGTGTATTTTGTAAATTTGTTATCTTTAATATTTTTTGTATGCATGCTTCTTAGTTAACATTAAGATGTCTTTGGCTCTTTTCTGCTGTAACAAATGTAAATTTCCCCTCTGTGGGACGAGTAAAGGTATTCTGATCTGATTCTGGTCTGACTCCTGGGGTTTGGTGTAAGCCCTGAAACTCGACTCTCAGGACGTTCGTTGCTCACCAATCTGAGCGGTCTGCCCTCTCCTGGAGACGCTATTGGAGAGGACGACCTCTTTGATCCGATCCACTTCCTGTTGGTAGCGCTTGCGGTCCCTCATGGCGGCCCCCTTGGCCTCCCTGAGGGCCGCCTCCAGAGCTTTCACCCTCTCTGCCGTCGCCCGGAGACGCTTCTCCAGCTTCGGCAGCTCGCAGCGAAGATCAGCGTTATCTCGAACCAGCTGACCAACACAGAGGGGAACATTTATTAAAACATTCACTAAGACATTTACTAAGACATTCACTTAAAGCTGCTCCTTTCCCCTGTCCTAACCCCTCAGAGTCCTGGTCCTCTCGGGGTCTTAAACCTAGTACAACAGGTTTTTGGACCTATTAATGCAGGTGTATCTGTCTGTGGACCTGTTAATGCAGGTGTATCTGTCTGTGGACCTGTTAATGCAGGTGTATCTGTCTGTGGACCTGTTAATGCAGGTGTATCTGTCTGTGGACCTGTTAATGCAGGTGTTTCTGTCTGTGGACCTGTTAATGCAGGTGTATCTGTCTGTGGACCTGTTAATGCAGGTGTATCTGTCTGTGGACCTGTTAATGCAGGTGTATCTGTCTGTGGACCTGTTAATGCAGGTGTATCTTTCTGTGGACCTGTTAATGCAGGTGTTTCTGTCTGTGGACCTGTTAATGCAGGTGTACCTGTCTGTGGACTTGTTAATGCAGGTGTTTCTGTCTGTGGACCTGTTAATGCAGGTGTACCTGTCTGTGGACCTGTTAATGCAGGTGTATCTGTCTGTGGACCTGTTAATGCAGGTGTATCTGTCTGTGGACCTGTTAATGCAGGTGTTTCTGTCTGTGGACCTGTTAATGCAGGTGTTTCTGTCTGTGGACCTGTTAATGCAGGTGTACCTGTCTGTGGACCTGTTAATGCAGGTGTTTCTGTCTGTGGACCTGTTAATGCAGGTGTTTCTGTCTGTGGACCTGTTAATGCAGGTGTATCTGTCTGTGGACCTGTTAATGCAGGTGTACCTGTCTGTGGACCTGTTAATGCAGGTGTATTATTACCTGCTTGTAGACCTGTTAATGCAGGTGTATTATTACCTGCTTGTGGACCCTGCTGAGCTGCTCCAGGTTGTTCTCTAAGAAGATGATCCTCTGCCTCTGAGCCAGGCTGCCTCCAGCCTCGTCGCTGTCGCTCTCTGAGCTCTGAAGAGAAGAAGGAGATACACAGAGGTTACACACTGATGATACACAGAGGTTACACACTGATGATACACAGAGGTTACACACTGATGATACACAGAGGTTACACACTGATGATACACACTGATGATACATTACATTACATGTTACTTGTTAGACGCTTTTATCCAAAGCGACTTACATACTCAATACTGTGGGCATCCCCACAGGAGCAATTTGGGGTGAAGTGTCTCAGGGACACAATGACATGCTGACTGCAGTGGGGTTTGAACCTGTGCTCCCCTGATCCGAACACCTACGGACAACCCACTACGCCACACGCCTCCACACTGATACACACTGATGATACCAGAGGTTACACACTGATGATGACCTCTCACTAACCTCCCACTAACCTCTCACTAACCTCTCACTAACCTCCCACTAACCTCTCACTAACCTATCAATACCTCCCACTAACCTCTCACTAACCTCTCACTAACCTCTCACTAACCTCTCACTAACCTCTCACTAACCTATCAATACCTCCCACTAACCTCTCACTAACCTCCCACTAACCTCCCACTAACCTCTCACTAACCTCCCACTAACCTCTCACTAACCTCCCTAACCTCCCACTAACCTCTCACTAACCTCCCACTAACCTCTCACTAACCTCCCACTTACCTCCCACTAACCTCTCACTAACCTCCCACTAACCTCTCACTTACCTCCCACTAACCTCTCACTAACCTCCCACTAACCTCTCACTTACCTCCCACTAACCTCTCACTAACCTCCCACTAACCTCTCACTTACCTCCCACTAACCTCTCACTAACCTCCCACTAACCTCTCACTTACCTCCCACTAACCTCTCACTAACCTCCCACTAACCTCTCACTTACCTCCCACTAACCTCCCACTAACCTCTCACTTACCTCCCACTAACCTCTCACTAACCTCCCACTAACCTCTCACTTACCTCCCACTAACCTCCCACTAACCTCTCACTAACCTCCCACTAACCTCTCACTAACCTCTCACTTACATCTCACTTACCTCCCACTAACCTCCCAATAACCTCCCACTAACCTCCCACTAACCTCTCACTTACCTCTCACTTACCTCCCACTAACCTCCCACTTACCTCTCACTAACCTCTCACTTACCTCCCACTAACCTCCCACTAACCTCCCACTAACCTCCCACTAACCTCCCACTTACCTCCCACTAACCTCCCACTTACCTCCCACTAACCTCCCACTAACCTCCCACTAACCTCCCACTTACCTCCCAGACAACAAGAGAAACACAGAGGTTTTTTCTTAGAATTTTACTTTTTTAAAGATTTCGACTTTTTTCTTAGAATATGTCGGTTAGAATTTTTCCAAGATTTCACTTTTTTCAGAATTTTACTTTTTTGACAGAAAACTTTTAATTTCACTTTTTGACTTCTACTTCATAATTTGACATTTCCCCACGTTTTCACTTTTTGACTTCTACTTCATAGTTTGACATTTCCCCACGTTTTCACTTTTTGACTTCTACTTCATAGTTTGACATTTCCCCACGTTTTCACTTTTTGACTTCTACTTCATAATTTGACATTTCCCCACGTTTTCACTTTTTGACTTTTACTTCATAGTTTGACATTTCCCCACGTTTTCACTTTTTGACTTCTACTTCATAGTTTGACATTTCCCCACGTTTTCACTTTTTGACTTCTACTTCATAATTTGACATTTCCCCACGTTTTCACTTTTTGACTTTTACTTCATAGTTTGACATTTCCCCACGTTTTCACTTTTTTCAGAATTTGGCCTTTTCTTATGAGTTGTCTTTGAATTACTTTTTGTCAAAATTTCACTTTTTTCAGAATTTCAGAATTCACATTTCTCTCCGATTTTCACCTAATTTTCTAAATGTCCTCAGAATTCGTTTTTTTTCCAAAAAATATCATAAAATATTTTGAATATGACTTTAATTCATAATTTGGCTTTTTTCTCATAAATTGAATTTTTCCTAGGTTTTCTAATTTGTATCAGAATGCAATTTCTTTAACAAATGTAATTTATTTTTAAGAATTTCACATTTTTCTCAGAATTCAGAAATAATTAAGAAACATGTAAGAGTGTTTGCACGAACATTAAAGCATGAACATCAGCAGGAGAGGACTCTTTCAAAGTTGATGTGTTTAACTGTTGTTTTAATAAATGGTCGGTAGAAGAAGTTTTCTTACGCTCCTGACTCGAGCCCCGAGGTCCTCGATGAACACTTTCCGAAGGTGGTTCAGAGTCTGCAGCTCTCTGGCCTGTGGGAGGACACAATAAGACATCTAACAAAGAGACATCTAACAAAGAGACATCTAATAAAGAGACATCTAATAAAGAGACATCTAACAAAGAGACATCTAACAAAGAGACATCTAATAAAGAGACATCTAATAAAGAGACATCTAACAAAGAGACATCTAATAAAGAGACATCTAACAAAGAGACATCTAATAAAGAGACATCTAACAAAGAGACATCTAATAAAGAGACATCTAACAAAGAGACATCTAACAAAGAGACATCTAATAAAGAGACATCTAATAAAGAGACATCTAACAAAGAGACATCTAACAAAGAGACATCTAATAAAGACACATCTAATAAAGAGACATCTAATAAACGTAAATCTAATAAAGATATAAGACCCACGCACCACCGTGTCCTCCAGACCCTTCAGGTCCTCTTTGGCTTGTTCCCTCTTCTCGTTCAGGAACCTGAGAGTTCACACAAATGCCTGATGTTATTATATCTTATACATGATGTGATCATGTTATAGTGATGTATTGTTGGACAGCTGTGATCTTATACATGATGTGATCATGTTATAGTGATGTATTGTTGGACAGCTGTGATCTTATACATGATGTGATCATGTTATAGTGATGTATTGTTGGACAGCTGTGATCTTATACATGATGTGATCATGTTATAGTGATGTATTGTTGGACAGCTGTGCTCCTCACATGAGTTTCTGCAGTTTCTGCTCCTTGTTGTGGTCCTCAGCCTTCAGCTTGTCGCAGTCTGACTGCAGCTTCCTGACCTCCAGCTGCAGAGCCTGGGTCAGACTGAGGAAACACATCACATCAGCATGCTCACTATCATACTGTATATATATCATTTAATAAATATGTATGGACTCTTTGAGTTTGCACCCTGTTAGGGGTGTAACGGTATCCGTATTCGTCCCGTGACGTCATGGTTCGGTGCATGCAGTCACATGACGAATACGCCTTTTTTTTTACGAGTGGGAAAAAAGTCTGTCACTCAGGGCAGTATCCACTACACTATATATAATCCAGGGGGCGGTATTGCGCCTAAAAGCTGTTTGCCAGCCGCCCTTAAACAACAACGAATGAAGAAGAAGAAGAAAACACAACAAAACGAACAAAATACAAGAAGAAGAGAAGTTAGTATGGCGAGTTCAGATAACGCACAGGAGCTAGAAGACCCACCTGCTTCTTTTAAATCAGCTGTGTGGGAACATGTCGGGTTCCCTGTGGACTACAACAACGATGGAGTGCGAGTGGTGGATCGGGAGGACGGTGTGCCGGAGTTGTTTGACAGCGGTGCGGTATGCTAATGGGAACACACGCCAAACATGCTAAATCATATCAGAAGGCATCAGCCAGATGTCCCAGTCACCGGAGACAAAAGACAGCAGCAGTTCAACAGCTCGTCCCCGCTGCTTTTAAGAAGCCAATAGACATGAGAGCCGAGAGACCAAAAGAAATAACGGAAGCTTTTGGCATGTTTTTCAACGGCTATGCTGCGCCCTTATGCAATAGTAGAGGACCCCGGCTTTAATTGATTGGGATTGAAAGTGATTGAAACACTTTCTTATTATTTATTTTGTAATATTTTCAAGACATTCTTTTTAGTTTTACAGCTTATTGAACCTTTTTGTTTGACATCAGCCGTTATAGATAATATGGCCACCTGAGTGTGTGTGGTACTGTTTGTTTTTAACTGTGTAATAAAGTTAATTATTCAAAATGTTAGAGTTCCTTATTTTTAAACTGAAACGTGCACAACTGTTCAAAATAAATAAAAAACAAACCTGGAATTATACATTTGGGACTTTTTTTGCTTTTTCTTGTTGTACCGAACCGTGACCCCCAAACCGAGGTACGTACCGAACCGTGAATTCTGTGAACCGTTACACCCTGTATATAACACACTTATAAATGTTTATACACCAAAAACTGTTCTGTCTGCTGTCGTCTAGCAGGCGGTACCGCAGCATCAGGACTACAACCACCAGACTCGGACAGTTTCATCCCAATTCAGACTATTAATTACCTGAACTCTGTAAAGAACAACCATAAACATTCATCTGTTTGCATCGTTATTTATCTAAATATTATATTCCATTTACATGTAAATAGACTCTTCTTGCACATCTCAAGACATTCTTGTTGGGAAATATAGATTTTTCTAACAATTCTCTTGCACTATTTTATTTCTATTGTTATTTCTTTCACTATTTGTATTGGTTTAATTGGTCTGCACCCTGTATATAACACATATGATGTAATATATATATAACACGTACTCTTTGAGGCGCTCCCCCTCTCGGTGCTTCAGCTCGATCTCGTCTCTCAGGCGGCTCAGCTGTTTGTGATGAACCTCTCTGTGGTTCTCCATCTGCTCCTCCAGAGTCCTCTGCACGGCAACACAGGTCACTTCATTATTTAATATCAACCGTCATTAGTAACAACAGGTTTACCTACAGTAGGTATTAACAACAAACTGTTCTGTTGAATAGCCTTCTTTAATAAATCATGTGAACATCATAACACAGAGGCTCTGGGACACTTTAACAGTTACTGTGTGTCCTGCTGCAGATCCACCCGTACCTTCATCTCCTCCGCGTCCTGCAGGCGGCTCATGTGCTCCTTCTCTTTATCCGTCACCTTCCCGTGCTGCATCTTACCTACACACACACACACACACACACACACACACACACACACACACACACACACACACACACACACACACACACACACACACACACACACACACACACACACACACACACACACACACACACACACACACACACACACACACACACACACGTCTGGTTTTTTGAATGTGTTCGATGTTAACCGAACGTCAGCCAATTAGAGAGCAGCGTTTCCTGTCACCATGGCGACTGACCTTGAGCGTGCAGCTTGGCCGCCTCCTCCATCAGAGCGTCCTGACTCTCCTCCAGCTGCCTCTTCTTCTGCTCCAATCCCTGCAGAGCCTCAGTCAGCGAGCACACCTTCGCCTGGAGCTGCAGGAACATCAGCGTTACAGTCATGTATTCATTATGAACAGAGAGTCTGGACAGGTGAACCCCTGAGTATCTGCAGGTGTTACCTGAATGAATGAGTGAGTGTTTCTGCAGGTGTTACCTGGATGACTGAATGAGTGTTAGTATCTGTGTTACCTGAGAGACTGAGTGAGTGTTAGTATCTGTGTTACCTGAATGAATGAGTGAGTGTTAGTATCTGTGTTACCTGAATGAATGAGTGAGTGTTAGTATCTGTGTTACCTGAGAGACTGAGTGAGTGTTACCTGAATGACTGAGTGATTGTTAGTATCTGTGTTACCTGAATGACTGAGTGATTGTTAGTATCTGTGTAACCTGAATGACTGAGTGATTGTTAGTATCTGTGTTAGCTGAATGACTGAGTGATTGTTAGTATCTGTGTAACCTGAATGACTGAGTGATTGTTAGTATCTGTGTAACCTGAATGAATGAGTGATTGTTAGTATCTGTGTTACCTGAATGACTGAGTGATTGTTAGTATCTGTGTTACCTGAATGACTGAGTGATTGTTAGTATCTGTGTTACCTGAATGACTGAGTGATTGTTAGTATCTGTGTTACCTGAATGAATGAGTGAGTGTTACCTGAATGACTGAGTGAGTGTTAGTATCTGTGTTACCTGAATGAATGAGTGATTGTTAGTATCTGTGTTACCTGAATGACTGAGTGAGTGTTACCTGAATGACTGAGTGAGTGTTACCTGGGAGACGAGCAGCTGGCAGGCGCTCAGCTCCGTCTCGTTGGCCTCCATCCTGCCGGTGTTCTCAGTCAGACTGACCTCCAGCTGTCTGCTGCGACTCACCACAGACCGGACCTCAGACTTCATCTTACTGATGTAGAGCCGGGCGGTGGTGAACTCCTCCTCCATCACTCCACTGGCCTCCGTCATCTGAAGCAGACAGGACTCATCATGCTGGGTAACAGATGCTTTATATTTCCCTGTTAGCATTAAGCAGACAGGTGACAGGTGACAGGTGAACAGAAGGTCTCACCGCTCTGAGGTCGGTGGTTCCGAGGAGGCTGCCGATGTCACTGAGGTCTCTGAGCATCAGGCTGATGATCTCTGTGGATCTCTTCTTGTGATGAGAACTGACCTCCTGCAGAGTGGAGAACTCCCTATGAACCGCATCCAGAATGGCCTGGACTCAAAAAGAGAAGAATATTGTTAATTCTAACATCGTACCATCCTAACATCCAAACATCCTATCATGCTAACATCATATTGTTCTACTACCATAACACAAGTACTAACATCAGGTTCTACCATCATCACAACAGAAGTTCCATAAGTCCTAACAACCTTACAAAGTTCTAGTATCATCACAACCAAGGGTCCTACAATCCCAACCCTAAAGTCCTAACATCTCCACATCCTACCACCAAGTATCTTATCTTCTTGACATCCTAAAGTCCTACCATCCTACCTCCTAGGATCTTATCTTCTTGACATCCTAAAGTCCTACCATCCTACCTCCTAGTATCTTATCTTCTTGACTTCCTAAAGTCCTTCCATCCTACCTCCTAGGATCTTATCTTCTTTACATCCTAAAGTTCTTCAATCCTACCTCCTAGGATCTTATCTTCTCGTCATCCTAAAGTCCTACCATCCTACCTCCTAGGATCTTATCTTCTTGACATCCTAAAGTCCTACCATCCTACCTCCTAGTATCTTATCTTCTTGACATCCTAAAGTCCTACCATCCTACCTCCTAGGATCTTATCTTCTTGACATCCTAAAGTCCTACCATCCTACCTCCTAGGATCTTATCTTCTTTACATCCTAAAGTCCTTCCATCCTACCTCCTAGGATCTTATCTTCTCGTCATCCTAAAGTCCTACCATCCTACCTCCTAGGATCTTATCTTCTTGACATCCTAAAGTCCTACCATCTTACCTCCTAGTATCTTATCTTCTTGAAATCCTAAAGTCCTACCATCTTACCTCCTATTATCTTATCTTCTTGACATCCTAAAGTCCTACCATCCTACCTCCTAGGATGTTATCTTCTTGACATCCTAAAGTCCTACCATCCTCGTCCTAGGATCTTATCTCCTTTACATCCTAAAGACCTACCATCCTACCTCCTAGGATCTTATCTTCTTTACATCCTAAAGTCCTTCCATCCTACCTCCTAGGATCTTATCTTCTCGTCATCCTAAGACCTACCATCCTACCTCCTAGGATCTTATCTTCTTTACATCCTAAAGTCCTTCCATCCTACCTCCTAGGATCTTATCTTCTCGTCATCCTAAAGTCCTACCATCTTACCTCCTACTATCTTATCTTCTTGACATCCTAAAGTCCTACCATCGTACCTCCTAGGATCTTATCTACTCGTCATCCTAAAGTCCTACCATCCTACCTCCTAGGATGTTATCTTCTTGACATCCTAAAGTCCTACCATCCACGTCCTAGGATCTTATCTCCTTTACATCCTAAAGTCCTTCCATCCTACCTCCTAGGATCTTATCTTCTTGTCATCCTAAAGTCCTACCATCCTACCTCCTAGGATCTTATCTTCTTTACATCCTAAAGTCCTTCCATCTTACCTCCTAGTATCTTATCTTCTTGACATCCTAAAGACCTACCATTCTACCTCCTAGTATCTTATCTTCTTGACATCCTAAACTCCTACCATCTTACCTCCTAGTATCTTATCTTCTTGACATCCTAAAGTCCTACCATTCTACCTCCTAGTATCTTATCTCCTTTACATCCTAAAGTCCTACCATCCTACCTCCTAGGATCTTATCTTCTTTACATCCTAAAGTCCTTCCATCCTACCTCCTAGGATCTTATCTTCTCATCATCCTAAAGTCCTACCATCTTACCTCCTACTATCTTATCTTCTTGACATCCTAAAGACCTACCATTCTACCTCCTAGTATCTTATCTTCTTGACATCCTAAAGTCCTACCATCTTACCTCCTAGTATCTTATCTTCTTGACATCCTAAAGTCCTACCATCTTACCTCCTAGTATCTTATCTTCTTGACATCCTAAAGTCCTACCATCTTACCTCCTAGTATCTTATCTTCTTGACATCCTAAAGACCTACCATTTGACCTCCTAGTATCTTATCTTCTTGACATCCTAAAGTCCTACCATCTTACCTCCTAGTATCTTAGCTTCTTGACATCCTAAAGTCCTACCATCTTACCTCCTAGTATCTTATCTTCTTGACATCCTAAAGTCCTACCATCTTACCTCCTAGTATCTTAGCTTCTTGACATCCTAAAGTCCTACCATCTTACCTCCTAGTATCTTATCTTCTTGACATCCTAAAGTCCTACCATCTTACCTCCTAGTATCTTATCTTCTTGACATCCTAAAGTCCTACCATCTTATCTCCTAGTATCTTATCTTCTTGACATCCTAAAGTCCTACGATCTTACCTCCTAGTATCTTATCTTCTTGACATCCTAAAGTCCTACCATCTTACCTCCTAGTATCTTATCTTCTTGACATCCTAAAGTCCTACCATCTTACCTTCTACTATCTTATCTTCTTGACATCCTAAAGGACCAACCATTCTACCTCCTAGTATCTCCCATTCTCCTGACCCATGTTTCCTCATGAGGACTCACAGTTTTTTGTGCCAGCTCCAGGTTCAGCTGTGTGTTGCAGCTGTTCTTGTTCTCCACCTCCTGGCTCTTGTGGTCGTAGTTGACGGCGAGTTCCTCCAGCGCCTGTAGCACCTCCTTCACCTCATCTTTGGCTGAGTCGCTGTCCCTGTGCAGCCGCGACAACTCCTCCTGTACTCGCTCATATTCCTGACGGCTGGACACCAGCAGCTGGATGATGGAGGGATGATGGTGGGATGATGGTGGGATGATGGAGGGATGATGGAGGGATGATGGAGGGATGATGGAGGGATGATGGAGGGGTGATGGAGGGATGATGGAGGGGAGATGGAGGGATGATGGAGGGGTGATGAAGGGATGATGGAGGGGTGATGGAGGGATGATGGTGGGATGATGGAGGGATGATGGTGGGATGATGGAGGGATGATGGAGGGATGATGGAGGGATGATGGTGGGATGATGGAGGGATGATGGAGGGGTGATGAAGGGATGATGGAGGGGTGATGGAGGGATGATGGTGGGATGATGAAGGGGTGATGGAGGGGTGATTGTGGGATGATGGAGGGATGATGAAGGGGTGATGGAGGAATGATGGTGGGATGATGGAGGGATGATGGTGGGATGATTGGACAGGTTAGATGCACAGTATGATGGAGGTTAGGACCTTTGAGAGAGTTGCGTTCAGGTGACTCACCTCTTCCTGATCCATCAGCTGCTGCTTGAGTTTCTCTGCCGTCTGACTGTGATGGTTGATGTCATCGTCCTGAAACATCAGCCAGAACATTTCATCAGAGACTCCACCAAACAGAAGAGAGCAGGCTGGTCGGGTAGACCCTGAAACACAGACTGAAATACCCCCGATGTGCAATAAACCTGTCTGGGAATATAAACCTTTGTGGAAAATACCCTTCATTTTTCTGTCAATTCATTAACAATCTGTAAACATTGCCAGCTAGTTTTTTATGTTTTTTTAAAGATACTGCTACTTAGTTTCTTTTCGTTTACTTATCTACAATTAGTTTTTAACTTATTTATTTGTTTCTATTATTAAGAACGTGTGCATACTCTTGTTGTACCGTAAATGTCCCCGCTGCGGGACAAATAAAGGAACTGTGATTCTGATTCTGGTACAGGTAGGACTCACCTTGTAATCCAGCTGCTGGTACAGGTGAGACTCACTTTGTAATACAGCTGCTGGTACAGGTGAGACTCACTTTGTAATACAGCTGCTGGTACAGGTAGGACTCACCTTGTAATCCAGCTGCTGGTACAGGTGATACTCATTTTGTAATCCAGCTGCTGGTATAGGTAGGACTCACCTTGTAATCCAGCTGCTGGTATAGGTAGGACTCACCTTGTAATCCAGCTCCTGGTACAGGTAGGACTCACTTTGTAATACAGCTCCTGGTACAGGTGAGACTCACTTTGTAATACAGCTGCTGGTACAGGTAGGACTCACCTTGTAATCCAGCTGCTGGTACAGGTGAGACTCATTTTGTAATCCAGCTGCTGGTATAGGTAGGACTCACCTTGTAATCCAGCTCCTGGTACAGGTGAGACTCACTTTGTAATACAGCTGCTGGTACAGGTAGGACTCACCTTGTAATCCAGCTGCTGGTACAGGTGAGACTCACCTTGTAATCCAGCTGCTGGTACAGGTCGGTGATGAGCGTCTCGTACTGCGTCTTCTCTCCGTCTGACAGCGGTGCAGGGGGCGGGACCAAGCTGTCAATCACTGCTGAGGTCTCAATGCTGCTCTGCTTGTTCCTGCTGCTCAGCTGCTCCACCACAGGTACGGACTCACCTGAGGAGTTAACATCTCAAACTTTATCAAAACGTCCTCTCACAACCCAACAGTTTAACTGGCAACACATCATTAGCTTTTCTCCCTTCAAGATACATGTATTTTGATGCATGGTTCTTAATCAATAAAGACATAATAATAATTTAAGATTCAACTCTATAAACTTCCTGTTTACCTTTCCTCCAGCGCTTCAGCTCGTTCTCCAGTTTCTGGATCACGACGTTCAGACCCCGGTTCTTCTCCTTCTCCTTCTCGTACTTCTTCTTCCACTCCTCAGCCGTCAACTCCAGGTTCACAGACACCGTGTTCTTTATGGTCTTCGCTCTGAGACACAGAGACAACACTCAGACAACTGTGCGCTGTCTGACAGGAAACAGCTGATGGACGGACTGATGGACGGACTGATGGACGGAAAGATAGACGGACTGACCGATTGTGTGTGAATTGATAAAAAGCCTTAATTAGCCTTAAAGACCCAGTGAAGTGTGCGCCGGTGCATGATCTGCTATGCTAATACGTATAGTAATGACCAAAATTGTCCATTGGAACCCATATAAAAGATGTTGGAATAGCAACGAATTTGACGAGTTGGAATTTTCCGCTGGGAAACCTCCGCCTTCGTGGGCGTGGCTTGCGATCTACTGCGTGACGTCAGAAGATGGGCTCAGCCGAAGTGTTTACATTCACCACCGTTCATTTTGTCTCTGTTTCAAAGTGGAATTTACCAACGTTTTTGAGCGAGTATTTTATTGGAAAGTGTTTCGCAGTCGACTGGAAGTGATTGCCAATCGAGGAAACCTGACAATGGAGGCGACAGTGAAGAAAAAGGGAGGAAAAACACACGGGAAGCGATGCATTGCCGCTGGCTGTGGTAATGTCAATTCTGCCGAAGTGGCGATGTTTCTGTTCCCAAAAGATGAAGGTGAGTGGCTGGTGTCATTGTTTCGTAGATTCGTAGATTGTTTATGAAAAATAAAGGCCACTGTGTTTGTGTTACTAACAAGACTATCATGGCGGCGGCAGAGCTCAAGTCGAGTTTCTCCGCCTGGAGATATTCTCACTATTTCACTTTTGTCGAGCACAAAGAAAAGAACGTTTTAGTTAAATGTAAGTTGTGTCTTGGCGGGTCAAAGATCCTATCGACTGCCCAAAACAGCAATTAAAATCTGTTGAAACATCTGCAGAAACAACATGCTGGGACGAAGCTAGTAGCTAAGACCACAGACCCAGACTCATCCGACGCCACTCCACCTCCACCTAAGCAACAGCGGCTGGATTGGCACTTTGAAACATATCTTTGTGTTTGTGTTTGTATAGACCACATTGCTTAGCAGAGTTCAGTGATGCAAATGCATGTCAAGTTGATCAACAGGTTGTATTATTCTCCGATGCAATAACAGTACTGAAATGAAGGCTACAGTATAAGGGCATTAATGGGTGCCCTTTTTTAAGTAACTAAAAAGTTACTTTTCACAGTAACGCATTACTTTTTGGTGTAAGTAGTGAAGTAACTAGTAATTGTAACTAGTTACTGGTTTTCAGTAACTAGCACAACACTGCATGTGAACATGAATGTTGCATCATGCTATGAACAGATGAATGTATGATCAGGTGATGGCCAATCCTGTGTGTAGATCTACTCTAGATCTATGACAAAATATTGTCCTCAACTAAATTGACTTCCATGGCCACTTTCCTCATCTATCCTGTCCGAAAAGCTGTCAAAATCACTCATTTCTCTCGCACCAGTATCACTTTCCGAAGGCTCCGCCATGTTTACAATCACAACTGGGCCCATCTTGTGACGTCACAGCCGCTATCGTCTGCAGCAGCGGTAGGCTCAGACTCTGAAAAATTTGCGATGTTTATCTCGTCCCTCGCACTTCCTAAAAAAATATTTTAGCCATGAACAGGTACAATTATATGTAAGAAATGAAACTGCCATTTCATTTTGGCGCAAAAAAATGCACTTCACTGGCACTTTAATACTGCACTAATCTCAGTATGTAATCTGATGATGTTCAGACAGAAAGGACGTAAACAGTTTGAACCCAGTCCTGGACCTTGTTCTGTCTCGTGGTGTTGATGTAATGTGTATAAGTCCTTCCAAATAGAGAAGTGCTTCATGCTCCAACAGGTGAGTGTCTGAGGTACCTCTGTCCGAACATGAGGGTGGACTTGGTCTCGGCCTCGTTGTAGGCTGAAGGCGAGCAGCAGATGATGATGGTGGTCCGGCAGTTTCCCCCCAGAGAGTCCTGCAGGATCCGGGTCATCTTACTGTCTCTGTACGGGACGTGGGTTTTCTACAAACACACATCAGTTAGCGGTGCAGGAATGAGTCCTGGACCCTGACAGGACTCCTAACGTTTAGACTACATAAAGTTCAGCTTTGTGATATCTCAGGTTATTTTTGGACTCACCGTTCCTTCGCTCAGAGCAGCGATCACGTTCCCGAGAGCCGACAGAGACTTGTTGATGTTCTTGGCTTCGTCCAACACGGCGCCTTCTGCCCCCGTCTTACGCACCTGGACAAAAAAAACATCGTCATTCAACGGGTCTCAAGATTATCTTTCTAAGAGTGTGTTATTTGTATTGGTTTGTTTGATTTAGATGTGTGACTCTGGATGTTTCTGTGCTGCTCTGATTGGAAAGGTTTCCCGAACATGACGTGGTGAATGCTAAGCTAATGCTAGCCGTACCTTCTCGCTCCCGGCCAGGTCCACCAGGTAGAGTTTCCCCGACAGTTTGAGCTCCGTCTCCACGTTCTCCTGCTTGATGTTGATCTGGAAGATGCTGTGGCTGCGAGAGCTGTGCTCGTTCATGTCTGACAACGAAACACAAAAATGCTGCGTCAGGACCAAAAAACACCGTGAACACGTTGAACACGTTGAACAGGTTGAACACGATGAACACGATGAAGACCATGAACACCATGAACACGTTGAACACCATGAACACGTTGAACACGTTGAACACGTTGAACACGATGAACACCATGAACACTATGAACACCATGAACACGTTGAACACCATGAACACGATGAACACGATGAAGACCATGAACACCATGAACACGTTGAACACCATGAACACGTTGAACACGTTGAACACGTTGAACACGATGAACACCATGAACACTATGAACACCATGAACTAGTTGAACACCATGAACACGATGAACACGTTGAACACCATGAACACCATGAACACGTTGAACACGATGAACACATTGAACACCTTGAACACGAAGAACACATTGAACATGATGAACACATTGAACACCATGAACACCATGAACACGATGAACTAGTTGAACACCATGAACACGTTGAACACCATGAACACAATGAACACATTGAACACCATGAACATGATGAACACATTGAACACCATGAACACATTGAACACCATGAACACCATGAACATATTGAACACCATGAACATGATGAACACATTGAACACCATGAACACCATGAACACGTTGAACACCATGAACACCATGAACACGTTGAACACCATGAACACGATGAACACCATGAACACCATGAACACCATGAACACCATGAACACCATGAACACGTTGAACACCATGAACACGTTGAACACCATGAACACGATGAACACCATGAACACCATGAACATGTTGAACACCATGAACACAATGAACACATTGAACACCATGAACATGATGAACACGTTGAACACCATGAACACGTTGAACACCATGAACACCATGAACACCATGAACACGTTGAACACCATGAACACGATGAACACCATGAACACCATGAACATGTTGAACACCATGAACACAATGAACACATTGAACACCATGAACATGATGAACACATTGAACACCATGAACACCATGAACACCATGAACACGTTGAACACCATGAACACCATGAACACATTGAACACCATGAACACCATGAACACATTGAACACCATGAACACCATGAACACATTGAACACCATGAACACCATGAACACATTGAACACCATGAACACCATGAACACGTTGAACACCATGAACACGATGAACACCATGAACACGTTGAACACCATGAACACGATGAACACATTGAACACCATGAACACGTTGAACACCATGAACACCATGAACACGTTGAACACCATGAACACCATGAACGAGTTGAACACCATGAACACCATGAACAAAATGAACCCATTGAACACCATGAACACCATGAACACCATGAACACGATGAACACGTTGAACACCATGAACACGTTGAACACGATGAACACGATGAACACGATGAACACATTGAACGGCATGAACACGATGAACACCATGAACACGATGAACACGTTGAACACCATGAACACGTTGAACACGATGAACACGATGAACACGATGAACACATTGAACGGCATGAACACGTTGAACACCATGAACACGATGAACACGTTGAACACCATGAACACGATGAACACATTGAACACCATGAACACGTTGAACACCATGAACACATTGAACACCATGAACACATTGAACACCATGAACACCATGAACACATTGAACACCATGAACACGTTGAACACCATGAACACATTGAACACCATGAACACATTGAACACCATGAACACGATGAACACGTTGAACACCATGAACACATTGAACACCATGAACACGTTGAACACCATGAACACGATGAACACGTTGAACACCATGAACACCATGAACACATTGAACACCATGAACACGTTGAACACCATGAACACATTGAACACCATGAACACATTGAACACCATGAACACCATGAACACATTGAACACCATGAACACGTTGAACACCATGAACACCATGAACACCATGAACACCATGAACACGTTGAACACCATGAACACCATGAACACCATGAACACCATGAACACCATGAACACGATGAACACATTGAACACCATGAACACGTTGAACACCATGAACACATTGAACACCATGAACACGTTGAACACCATGAACACATTGAACACCATGAACACATTGAACACCATGAACACCATGAACACATTGAACACCAGAACACGTTGAACACCATGAACACCATGAACACCATGACACCATGAACACGTTGAACACCATGAACACGTTGAACACCATGAACACCATGAACACCATGAACACATTGAACACCATGAACACCATGAACACCATGAACACCATGAACACCATGAACACATTGAACACCATGAACACGATGAACACCATGAACACCATGAACACCATGAACACCATGAACACGTTGAACACCATGAACACCATGAACACCATGAACACGTTGAACACCATGAACACCATGAACACCATGAACACATTGAACACCATGAACACCATGAACACGTTGAACACCATGAACACAATGAACACCATGAACACCATGAACACCATGAACACGTTGAACACCATGAACACCATGAACACGATGAACACGATGAACACCATGAACACGATGAACACGTTGAACACCATGAACACGTTGAACACGATGAACACGATGAACACATTGAACACCATGAACACGTTGAACACCATGAACACATTGAACACCATGAACACGTTGAACACCATGAACACATTGAACACCATGAACACATTGAACACCATGAACACATTGAACACCATGAACACATTGAACGGCATGAACACGATGAACACGTTGAACACCATGAACACGTTGAACACCATGAACACATTGAACACCATGAACACGATGAACACCATGAACACGATGAACACGTTGAACACCATGAACACGTTGAACACGGTGAACACCATGAACACGTTGAACACGTTGAACACCATGAACACGATGAACACCATGAACACATTGAACACCATGAACACATTGAACACCATGAACACCATGAACACGTTGAACACCATGAACACGATGAACACCATGAACACCATGAACACCATGAACACCATGAACACGTTGAACACCATGAACACGTTGAACACGTTGAACACCATGAACACGATGAACACGTTGAACACCATGAACACGATGAACACCATGAACACATTGAACACCATGAACACATTGAACACCATGAACACCATGAACACGTTGAACACCATGAACACGATGAACACCATGAACACCATGAACACCATGAAACACCATGAAACACGTTGAACACCATGAACACCATGAACACCATGAACACGTTGAAACACATGAACACGTTGAACACATGAACACATTGAACACCATGAACACATTGAACACCATGAACACCATGAACACGTTGAACACCATGAACACGATGAACACCATGAACACCATGAACACCATGAACACCATGAACACATTGAACACCATGAACACATTGAACACCATGAACACATTGAACACCATGAACACCATGAACACGTTGAACACCATGAACACGATGAACACCATGAACACCATGAACACCATGAACACCATGAACACGTTGAACACCATGAACACCATGAACACCATGAACACGTTGAACACCATGAACACCATGAACACCATGAACACATTGAACACCATGAACACCATGAACACGTTGAACACCATGAACACAATGAACACCATGAACACCATGAACACCATGAACACGTTGAACACCATGAACACCATGAACACGTTGAACACCATGAACACAATGAACACCATGAACACCATGAACACCATGAACACCATGAACACCATGAACACATGGAACACCATGAACACGTTGAACACCATGAACACAATGAACACCATGAACACCATGAACACCATGAACACCATGAACACGTTGAACACCATGAACACCATGAACACCATGAACACCATGAACACCATGAACACCATGAACACGTTGAACACCATGAACACATTGAACACCATGAACACCATGAACACCATGAACACGTTGAACACCATGAACACATTGAACACCATGAACACCATGAACACGTTGAACACCATGAACACCATGAACACGTTGAACACCATGAACACCATGAACACCATGAACACGTTGAACACCATGAACACAATGAACACATTGAACACCATGAACACCATGAACACGTTGAACACCATGAACACGATGAACACATTGAACACCATGAACACCATGAACACCATGAACACCATGAACACCATGAACACGTTGAACACCATGAACACATTGAACACCATGAACACCATGAACACGTTGAACACCATGAACACCATGAACACGTTGAACACCATGAACACAATGAACACATTGAACACCATGAACACCATGAACACGTTGAACACCATGAACACGATGAACACTTGAACACATGAACACCATGAAACATTGAACACCATGAACACCATGAACACATTGAACACCATGAACACCATGAACACCATGAACACGTTGAACACCATGAACACGTTGAACACCATGAACACCATGAACACCATGAACACGTTGAACACCATGAACACCATGAACACATTGAACACCATGAACACCATGAACACGTTGAACACCATGAACACGATGAACACATGAACACATGAACACCATGAACACCATGAACACGTTGAACACCATGAACACCATGAACACCATGACGTTGAACACCATGAACACAATGAACACATTGAACACCATGAACACCATGAACACGTTGAACACCATGAACACGATGAACACATTGAACACCATGAACACCATGAACACATTGAACACCATGAACACCATGAACACCATGAACACGTTGAACACCATGAACACGTTGAAACATGAACACCATGAACACCATGAACACGTTGAAAACACCACGGAACACCAATGAACACGTTGAAACACATGAACACCATGAACACGTTGAACACCATGAACACATGAACACGATGAACACCATGAAACACCTGAACACCATGAACACCATGAACACCATGAACACGTTGAACACCATGAACACCATGAACACGATGAACACGTTGAACACCATGAACACCATGAACACCATGAACACCATGAACACCATGAACACCATGAACACCATGAACACCATGAACACCATGAACACCATGAACACGAAGAACACATTGAACACGATGAACACATTGAACACCATGAACACGATGAACACGTTGAACACCATGATCACGTTGAACACCATGAACACCATGAAGACCATGAAGACCATGAACACGTTGAACACCATGAACAAGATGAAGACCATGAACACGTTGAACACCATGAACACCATGATCACGTTGAACACCATGAAGACCATGAAGACCATGAAGACCTTGAACACCATGAACACCATGAACACGTTGAACACCATGAACACGTTGAACACCATGAACACCATGAACACGTTGAACACCATGAACACCATGAACACGTTGAACACCATGAACACGTTGAACACCATGAACACCATGAACACGTTGAACACCATGAACACCATGAACACGTTGAACACCATGAACACGATGAAGACCATGAACACGTTAAACACCATGAACACCATGAACACGATGAAGACCATGAACACCATGAACACGATGAAGACCATGAACACGTTGAACACCATGAACACCATGAACACGTTGAACACCATGAACACCATGAACACGTTGAACACCATGAACACGTTGAACACCATGAACACCATGAACACGATGAACACCGTGAACACCGTGAACACTGAACAACATGAACACGTTGAACACGTTGAACACCATGAACACCATTAGCACGTTGAACACCATGAACACCATGAACACGTTGAACACGTTGAACACGATGAACACGTTGAACACGTTGAACAACATGAACACGTTGAACACCATGAACACCATGAGCACGTTGAACACCATGAACACCATGAACACGATGAACACGTTGAACACGATGAACACGTTGAACACGTTGAACACGATGAACACGTTGAACACGATGAACACCATGAACACCGTGAACACTGAACAACATGAACACGTTGAACACCATGAACAAGATTCTAAATGAGACGACTAAGTCGAATAGTCGGAGCAGCAATAGTAACATAAGTATTGTTAGTAGTAATAACAGTAGTAATAACAGTAGTATTATTTGTAATAACAGCAGTAATAACAATAATAACAGTAGTAATAACAGTAGTAATAATAACAGTAGTATTATTTGTAATAACAGTAGTAATAACCGTAGTAATAACAGTAATAACAGTAGTATTGATAGTAGTATTGTTAGTAATAACAGTAGTGATAGCAGTAGTATTGTTAGTAATAACAGTAGTAATAGCAGTAGTATTGTTAGTAATAACAGTAGTGATAGCAGTAGTATTGTTAGTAATAACAGTAGTAATAGCAGTAGTATTGTTAGTAATAACAGTAGTGATAGCAGTAGTATTGTTAGTAATAACAGTAGTGATAGCAGTAGTATTGTTAGTAATAACAGTAGTGATAGCAGTACTGACTGGTGACGGCGACGTGCCGGTTGGCTTTCCCCTCGTCGATGACGTCCATCACTTCATTTGGACTGGAAACAAAACGCTCCGTGCAGCCCTGACAGGAAGTACAGGAAGTACACAGTATGAGTACTACAGTACTGACAGGAAGTACAGGAAGTACACAGTACGAGTACTACAGTACTGACAGGAAGTACACAGTATGAGTACTACAGTACTGACAGGAAGTACACATAACACAGTACTGACAGGAAGTACACATTAACACAGTACTGACAGGAAGTACACAGTATGAGTACTATAGTACTGACAGGAAGTACACATTAACACAGTACTGACAGGAAGTACACATTATGAGTACTATAGTACTGACAGGAAGTACACATTAACACAGTACTGACAGGAAGTACACAGTATGAGTACTACAGTACTGACAGGAAGTACAGGAAGTACAGGAAGTACACAGTAAGAGTACTACAGTACTGACAGGAAGTACACAGTATGAGTACTACAGTACTGACAGGAAGTACAGGAAGTACAGGAAGTACACAGTATGAGTACTACAGTACTGACAGGAAGTACACATAACACAGTACTGACAGGAAGTACACATTAACACAGTACTGACAGGAAGTACACAGTATGAGTACTACAGTACTGACAGGAAGTACAGGAAGTACAGGAAGTACACAGTACGAGTACTACAGTACTGACAGGAAGTACACATAACACAGTACTGACAGGAAGTACACATAACACAGTACTGACAGGAAGTACACATAACACAGTACTGACAGGAAGTACACATTAACACAATACTGACAGGAAGTACACAGTATGAGTACTATAGTCTGAGTTCTACAGTCTGAGTACTACAGTATTAGTACTATAGTCTGAGTACTACAGTCTGAGTACTACAGTATTAGTACTACAGTATTAGTACTATAGTATTAGTACTACAGTCTGAGTACTACAGTATTAGTACTACAGTATTAGTACTATAGTATTAGTACTACAGTCTGAGTACTACAGTATTAGTACTACAGTCTGAGTACTACAGTATTAGTACTACAGTCTGAGTACTACAGTATTAGTACTACAGTATTAGTACTACAGAGTACTCACCTTCACAAAGGGAACTCTGTTCTTGTCCTCGTGAACGGCCAGGTTTGTCTTCGACACTAAAAGATGAAACACATCCGTCAGCTTTAAAAAATATATATAAACATATACATATAGTACATATAAATATTACTATATTAAATAGGTTGACTCACCATCCAGTAAGTCCCTGATTTTATCCAGATAGATTTCAAAATAAGAGACCTGCAGAAAGAGGCAGACATGGTTCATTGAGCAGTAATACATGCTATAATAACTGTGTATTTCTACACATGTTATTATCTAGATTTTATATTCATAAACACAACAAGCTGTAATATGATTAATACTTATATGAATCTCCTGTGAATGAACACCCTGTGTGTTTTATGTGGTATTTATACGTGTTGTATGTGATGCAGAGAGCAGAGCAGCAGGTCAGAAACATATGGAGCGCAGCGGGTCCCTGAACGCGTCGCTGCTCCCTGAACGCATCGCTGCTCCCTCTGCAGGACGCATGCACACAGGATCATATAAACACCTGCTATCATCAAATCAAATCATAAAATCCTACTGAAAAAACAGAAAAACAAATAATAATAAAATCTAAATAATAATAATAAAAACAATACAATTATAAATGATATTATAAATAATAATAATAATAAATGATATAAAAAAATAAAATAATAATGGTCATCCTCAGGAAGCAGGAGAGGTGCTGCAGCTCCTCTAGGGGGCGCTCTCTGTCTCAGATTAACCCTGACACGCTCTATGTTAACCCTGACATCAGACAGGTGTCTGAGAGGCAGACAGACAGGTGTCTGCAGACAGAAAGGTGTATGAGAGGCAGACAGACAGGTGTATGAGAGGCAGACAGACAGGTGTCTGCAGAGAGATAGGTGTATGAGAGGCAGACACAGGCAGGCAGACAGACAGGTGTCTGAGATGCAATACAGACAGGCAGGCAGACAGGTGTCTGAGAGGCAGACAGACAGGCAGGACAGACAGGTGTATGAGAGGCAGACAGACAGGCAGGCAGACAGACAGGTGTCTGAGAGGTAGACAGACAGGTGTCTGCAGACAGACAGGTGTATGAGAGGCAGACAGACAGGTGTATGAGAGGCAGACAGACAGGTCTCACCTTGATGTGGAACTCCAGGTTCTCGTCCATAGCGTAGATGTGGTCGAAGATATCCTGAGAGATTCTGGGGATGATCCCCATCAGACGGGGGCTGTGCAGACTCCCCTGAGGATACACTCACTGTTAATACTCACTGTTGTTACTCACTAATACTCACTGTTGTTACTCACTAATACTCACTGTTAATACTCACTAATACTCAGTGTTGTTACTCACTAATACTCACTGTTATTACTCAGATTAAGACACTCAACGTTGGAACAGAACACTTCAGGGAAATGGGTTTTGTTCAGGTGCACTCAGGTGCACACGTTCAGGTGCACACGTTCAGGTGCACATGTTCAGGTGCACACGTTCAGGTGCACTCAGGTGCACTCAGGTGCACTCAGGTGCACACGTTCAGGTGCACATGTTCAGGTGCACACGTTCAGGTGCACTCAGGTGCACACGTTCAGGTGCACACGTTCAGGTGAGATATGGAGAATAAAGAGAGTCTGACCTCCATGGTGTGAGTCTTTCCTGACGCCGTCTGGCCGTACGCAAAGATCGTCCCGTTGTACCCCCCCAACACGTCTGAAACACACACATTACATACATGGAACAAACAACATACATCAAACACAATAATAACAACAACATAATAAAAAAATTAATGAAATAATATATAAATTATAATAAGAAAATATAAAAATAATTACCACAGTAATAATAATAAAAAAAAAAATTAAAAAAAAACACAATTATAATAATAATAATTGTATTAAAATAAATAATAATAATATATAATGATGACGGAGAAGGAGCTGACCTTTGACGATCTGCTTGGCGCAGGAGTCGTAGACCTGGACCTGCTCAGAGTCCGGAGCGAGGACTCGGTCGAACACATACGGCTTCCCCTGGAACACACACACACACACACACACACACACACACACACACACACACACACACACACACACACACACCTGTTATTAAGCATCTTTAATAATTATATTGATTTTATTGATTATACATATTGGATATTTAATAATTGGATTAAGTAATTTATAATATTAATTATTTTGTATTTTCTTTATATTGACTAAATTAATTGTATTGAATATATTTCTAATATCATTGATATTGATTGTATTTATTATTTTGACAGTATTTATTCTAATATTTCATGAAGTAATACAAATACTTCCAGATTCTGAAATGTCCACAATTTAACACAGGACCAGAACAATCAATAATAACAATCAAGGGGTCACAGGGAGAGTATTTCCCATGAGGCTTTGCAGCAGCTGGCCCGCATCTCATTAAATCAGGAAATGAAATTAGTGGCAGGAAGTTTACGGTGAAATTCATTCATCCTTTCAAAATAAGAGAGAAAGCATCACAGGTTTCTCTCCTGAAATCACAGCAGGTTTATGAATAATAATAATAATATAAATAAACACTTACGAGGGATTCGTCTCGGTGTTTTTGGAGCTTAGATAAATACAAATGTGATCACTGAGAAAAAACTATTTTCATAAAACTATAATAACATAGCAATATTTAAATTGAACAAATGAAGCTCAGTCAGCGTTCCTCTAACGGTGTGTGTGTGTGTGTGTGTCTCTCTGTGTGTGTCTCTGTGTGTGTGTGTGTGTCTGTGTGTGTGTCTCTCTGTGTGTGTCTCTGTGTGTGTGTGTGTGTGTCTCTCTGTGTGTGTCTCTGTGTGTGTCTGTGTGTCTGTGTGTGTGTGTCTGTGTGTGTCTGTGTGTGTGTGTGTCTGTGTGTGTGTGTGTCTGTGTGTGTGTGTGTGTGTCTGTGTGTCTGTGTGTGTGTGTGTGTCTGTGTGTGTCTGTATGTGTGTGTCTGTGTGTGTGTGTGTGTGTCTGTGTGTCTGTGTGTCTGTGTCTGTGTGTGTGTATGTGTGTGTGTGTGGGTGTGTGTCTGTGTGTCTGTGTGTCTGTGTGTCTGTGTGTGTCTGTGTGTGTCTGTGTGTGTGTGTGTGTGTCTGTGTGTGTGTGTCTGTGTGTGTGTGTGTGTGTGTGTGTGTGTCTGTGTGTTTGTCTGTGTGTGTGTGTGTGTCTGTGTCTGTGTGTGTGTGTCTGTGTGTGTGTGTGTGTCCGTGTGTGTGTGTGTCTGTGTGTCTGTGTGTGTGTGTGTCTGTGTGTGTTTATTATATCAGACCTATGTCTCATTATATCAGAACTATGTCTCATTATATCAGAACTATGTCTCATTATATCAGAACTATGTCTCATATCAGAACTATGTCTCATTACATCAGAACTATGTCTCATATCAGAACTATGTCTCATATCAGACCTATGTCTCATTATATCAGAACTATGTCTCATATCAGAACTATGTCTCATTATATCAGAACTATGTCTCATATCAGAACTATGTCTCATTATATCAGAACTATGTCTCATATCAGAACTATGTCTCATTACATCAGAACTATGTCTCATATCAGAACTATGTCTCATTATATCAGACCTATGTCTCATTATATCAGAACTATGTCTCATTATATCAGAACTATGTCTCATTATATCAGAACTATGTCTCATATCAGATCTATGTCTCATTATATCAGACCTATGTCTCATATCAGAACTATGTCTCATTATATCAGAACTATGTCTCATATCAGAACTATGTCTCATTATATCAGAACTATGTCTCATATCAGAACTATGTCTCATTATATCAGAACTATGTCTCATATCAGACCTATGTCTCATTATATCAGAACTATGTCTCATATCAGAACTATGTCTCATTACATCAGAACTATGTCTCATATCAGAACTATGTCTCATTATATCAGAAATATGTCTCATTATATCAGAACTATGTCTCATTATATCAGAACTATGTCTCATATCAGATCTATGTCTCATTATATCAGACCTATGTCTCATATCAGAACTATGTCTCATTATATCAGACCTATGTCTCATATCAGAACTATGTCTCATTATATCAGACCTTTGTCTCATATCAGAACTATGTCTCATTATATCAGAACTATGTCTCATTATATCAGAACTATGTCTCATTACATCAGACCTATGTCTCATATCAGAACTATGTCTCATTATATCAGACCTATGTCTCATTACATCAGAACTATGTCTCATTATATCAGACCTATGTCTCATATCAGAACTATGTCTCATTATATCAGACCTATGTCTCATTCCATCAGAACTATGTCTCATATCAGAACTACATCTCATATCAGAACTACGTCTCATATCAGAACTACATCTCATATCAGAACTATGTCTCATATCAGAACTATGTCTCATATCAGAACTATGTCTCATTATATCAGAACTACATCTCATATCAGAACTATGTCTCATATCAGAACGATGTCTCATATCAGAACTATGTCTCATATCAGAACTACGTCTCATATCAGAACTATGTCTCATTATATCAGAACTACATCTCATATCAGAACTATGTCTCATTATATCAGAACTACGTCTCATTATATCAGAACTACATCTCATATCAGAACTATGTCTCATTATATCAGAACTACATCTCATATCAGAACTATGTCTTATTATATCAGAACTACATCTCATATCAGAACTATGTCTCAATATATCAGAACTACGTCTCATATCAGAACTATGTCTCATTATATCAGACCTATGTCTC
>CM062274.1:35408269-35433269 GCA_031216635.1 Dissostichus eleginoides
CCACCACGGTGTCCTCTCCGTTGAATTTGGGGATGTCCTTGTCTCCTCGGCTCCTCTCGGACTCGTTGAGAGGTCTGAAGCGACACATCACCTTCACCCCGCAGAGCCCGCATCCCGCAGCCTCCTCCATCCCAGAAACACACCGGAGCACCGGGGACAGAGAGCCAGAAACACCGGGCACAGAGAGCCAGAAACACCGGGCACAGAGAGCCAGAAACACCGGGCACAGAGAGCCAGAAACACCGGGCACAGAGAACCAGAAACACCGACCCTCCGGCTGAGAAACACCCGCAAACAGGGCCTCTCGCTCGGCTTCTCTTCTCTGCCCTTGCCGGTCAGGTTGATGCTGCTCCGGTAGACTCACCGTCTGTCTGTGTTCTCCATCAGACTGAACACACCCACTTGGAGGAGCCGCGGTGCACTGTGGGACATGGAGTCCCTCTGCTGGAACATCATCACAACCAATCAGAGTACTTTATTTAAACTGGGGATTTTTTGGGGGTTAAGAATTAAAGAATATCAAATATATAAATATAAAATGTTAAAGTTAGAATGTCCAATAAAAGATATAATTAAAAATATTTAAATAAAAGATAAAATAAAAGATAAAATAAAAGATTTAAAATAAAAGATTTAAAATAAAAGAATTAAAATAAAAGAATTAAAATAAAAGATTTAAAATAAAAGATTTAAATAAAAGATTTAAATAAAAGATTGCACATACTGTATCTAGCACACATGAGATGTAAAGGTAAGGAAGTGGAGAAAGAGACAAATCAGACTGAACAACCTGGAGGAGCCGCGGTGCATTCTGGGACATGGAGTCCTGCTGCTGTCCATCTACATCAGGGGTGGGGAACCTTTTTCTTCTCAAGGGCCATTTCAATTTTTTCAACATCCTCCGAGGGCCGTACAAATGATTGACCTCTGCTTAAAAATACTAAAACCACAGCCCATTCATTTGGCCTCTCTTTCATGCTGAGCAAAGAAAGAGCAACCTCTGAATCCAGAGATCTCACCATGACTCGATGCATGCATGTGCACGGTGTGGCAGGACCACCACACAGAAAGATATGGACACAAGATGTGTGCAAATGTATTTAGTTTCCTCTCCATGTGGACATGATTTAAGTGGGGGGGGTCCTCACCTCCTCTAGGGGGGTCCTAACCTCCTCTAGGGGGGTCCTACCTCCTCTAGGGGGGTCCTAACCTCCTCTAGGGGGGTCCTCACCTCCTCTAGGGGGGTCCTCACCTCCTCTAGGGGGGTCCGGGGGCATGCTCCCCGGGAAGATGTGTTTTTAAATGTTGAAGTTAAAAGCATCAATCTGGTGCACTTTGAGAGCAACATGAGGATCTATGGATCCATCTCTCTACATGGAGAGATCTATGGATACATCTCTCTACATGGAGAGATCTATGGATACATCTCTCTACATGAGGAGCTCTATGGATACATCTCTCTACATGGAGAGATCTATGGATACATCTCTCTACATGGAGAGATCTATGGATACATCTCTCTACATGGAGAGATCTATGGATACATCTCTCTACATGGAGAGATCTATGGATACATCTCTCTACATGGAGAGATCTATGGATCCATCTCTCTACATGGAGAGAGATCTATGGATCATCTCTCTACATGGAGAGATCTATGGATACATCTCTCTACATGGAGAGATCTATGGATACATCTCTCTACATGGAGAGATCTATGGATACATCTCTCTACATGGAGAGATCTATGGATACATCTCTCTACATGGAGAGATCTATGGATACATCTCTCTACATGGAGAGATCTATGGATCATCTCTCTACATGGAGAGAGATCTATGGATACATCTCTCTACATGGAGAGATCTATGGATACATCTCTCTACATGAGGAGATCTATGGATACATCTCTCTACATGAGGAGATCTATGGATACATCTCTCTACATGGAGAGATCTATGGATACATCTCTCTACATGAGAGATCTATGGATACATCTCTCAACATATGAAACAGAACTGGAAGCAGATTTTCTTTTTCTTTATGGATATTTTACAAATCACTCTCCTTTCAAACTGTATTCTTGTTTATTAATAACAACTTTTTTTTACTGTCATATAGTATTTTATACCTGTTTACTTTATTCTCTTGTTTGTTATAACCATAATGATCATATGAAGATGTGCCTTTACCTCACTGGTTGTAGAAAAAGCTTCTTATATTCGTTAGCATAGCTAGCTAACCAGATGCTAATAACCCCAGAGGTATTGGCTGTCTGATCAGTGTGTCAGATGAGCAGATCCTCTGGGCTCTCAGCTGAAGACTCAGCCACTCAGAACCTGCGCCATGTGTGCGGCTCCTTATGGGTACTGCACTCTCTGAAGTCCCGGCCCGGAGCCGCGTTCTGGTGCTCTCCGTCAGAACTGCACCCCTGCCAGACTGAGCAGCATGAAGCTGCAGCATGGAGACCGCACTCCCAGGACCCTAGTTTTTCGTGAAACTGCCACCTAGCGAGCAGGAGACATGAATATGAACGACAACGCACAGAGTGTGAGTAATGTGAAGTGCTTTTAAAGTTTTATTTGTTTAACATTAATAACAATTCCGGTGTCTTGAAATGAAGTGTGATTAGCTAACGTGAACAACACAACACAAAGAATCACCTGTTAGCTCATGATAGCTTCTAACCGTATTAAAGGCACTAACAACAATTATTCGTTAGCTATAGCTTTCGGCAAAATAAACTGTTAGCATATTTGATTATTTGTTTAATGAAACTGTCGCGTGATTTTGGCAAACTAGGTTCCTACATTCATTGTTGATGTAATCACTGATTACAGTAAGAGTGTGAGTAATGTGAATCGTGTTGTTTGTTTAAAGTTAACAACTATTCTGGTGGGTTGAGTCTCTGTTAGCCGACGATGACTCGCTGCAACACCATCTGTTAGCCTTTTTGTTTATTTGTTTACTGAAAGCGGGTGCTCTCAATGCGACCGTCTTCATAAGGACGCTGGCACAGGCTACCGGGGGAGTGGACGGCGAGGAATCTTGGAGGGCTTTTACTCCGAAGAGGGCTTCTTCCCGGGGTACTGCAGCTGGAGCTGTTTCCTGGTGGCTGAGGGAACAGCAGACCCCGCCTCCCCCCAGTGAAGAATCCTCAGTGTCCTCTCCACTGTCAGAGGAAGGGTGAGAGGGAGGGTGAGAGGAAGGGTCAGAGGGAGGGTCAGAGGAAGGGTCAGAGGAAGGGTCAGAGGAAGGGTCAGAGGAAGGGTCAGAGGAAGGCTCAGAGGAAGGCTCAGAGGAAGGGTCAGAGGGAGGTCAGAGGAAGGGTGAGAGGGAGGGTCAGAGGAAGGGTCAGAGGAAGGGTCAGAGGAAGGCTCAGAGGAAGGGTCAGAGGAAGGGTGAGAGGAAGGCTCAGAGGAAGGGTCAGAGGGAAGGTCAGAGGGAGGGTCAGAGGAAGGGTGAGAGGGAGGGTCAGAGGAAGGGTCAGAGGAAGGGTCAGAGGAAGGGTCAGAGGAAGGGTCAGAGAAGGGTGAAGAAGGGTCAGAGGGAGGGTCAGAGGAAGGTCAGAGGAAGGGTCAGAGGGAGGGTCAGAGGAAGGGTCAGAGAAGGGTCAGAGGAAGGTGAGAGGAAGGGTCAGAGGAGGGTCAGAGGAAGGGTCAGAGGAAGGGTCAGAGGAAGGGTGAGAGGAGGGTCAGAGGGAGGGTCAGAGGAAGGGTGAGAGGAAGGGTCAGAGGAGGGTCAGAGGAAGGGTCAGAGGAAGGGTCAGAGGAAGGGTCAGAGGAAGGGTCAGAGGAAGGTCAGAGGAAGGGTGAGAGGAAGGGTCAGAGGAAGGGTCAGAGGAAGGGTGAGAGGAAGGGTCAGAGGAAGGGTCAGAGGAAGGGTCAGAGGAAGGGTCAGAGGAAGGGTCAGAGGAAGGGTCAGAGGAAGGGTCAGAGGGAGGGTCAGAGGAAGGTCAGAGGAAGGGTCAGAGGAAGGGTGAGAGGAAGGGTCAGAGGAGGGTCAGAGGAAGGGTGAGAGGAAGGGTCAGAGGAAGGGTGAGAGGAAGGGTCAGAGGAAGGGTGAGAGGAAGGGTCAGAGGGAGGGTCAGAGGAAGGGTCAGAGGAAGGGTCAGAGGAAGGGTCAGAGGAGGTCAGAGGAAGGGTCAGAGGAAGGGTCAGAGGAAGGGTCAGAGGAAGGGTCAGAGGAAGGGTGAGAGGAAGGGTGAGAGGAAGGGTGAGAGGAAGGGTCAGAGGAAGGGTGAGAGGAAGGGTCAGAGGGAGGGTCAGAGGAAGGGTGAGAGGAAGGGTCAGAGGAAGGGTCAGAGGAAGGGTCAGAGGAAGGGTGAGAGGAGGGTCAGAGGGAGGGTCAGAGGAAGGGTCAGAGGAAGGGTCAGAGGAGGGTCAGGAAGGGTCAGAGGAAGGGTCAGAGGAAGGGTCAGAGGAAGGGTGAGAGGAAGGGTCAGAGGGAGGGTCAGAGGAAGGGTGAGAGGAAGGGTCAGAGGAAGGGTCAGAGGGAGGGTCAGAGGAAGGTCAGAGGAGGGTCAGAGGAAGGGTGAGAGGAAGGGTCAGAGGAGGGTCAGAGGAAGGGTGAGAGGAAGGGTCAGAGGAAGGGTGAGAGGAGGGTCAGAGGAAGGGTGAGAGGAAGGGTCAGAGGAGGGTCAGAGGAAGGGTCAGAGGAAGGGTCAGAGGAGGGTCAGAGGAGGGTCAGAGGAAGGGTCAGAGGAAGGGTCAGAGGGAGGGTCAGAGGAGGGTCAGAGGAAGGGTCAGAGGAGGGTCAGAGGAAGGGTCAGAGGAAGGGTGAGAGGAAGGGTCAGAGGAAGGGTGAGAGGAAGGGTCAGAGGAAGGGTCAGAGGAAGGGTCAGAGGAAGGGTCAGAGGAAGGGTGAGAGGAAGGGTCAGAGGAAGGGTGAGAGGAAGGGTGAGAGGAAGGGTCAGAGGAAGGGTCAGAGGAAGGGTCAGAGGAAGGGTGAGAGGAAGGGTCAGAGGAAGGGTGAGAGGAAGGGTCAGAGGAAGGGTGAGAGGAAGGGTCAGAGGAAGGGTCAGAGGAAGGGTGAGAGGAAGGGTCAGAGGAAGGGTGAGAGGAAGGGTGAGAGGAAGGGTGAGAGGAATATATATATATATATATATTGTTGTAAGAATGATATAATCTATTTATAATTGTAAATGTATATTGTATGTATACAATATACGCGCGCGAAACCGCGCGAAACCGCAGGCCAGGAACTCCTCTAGAGACCAAAGGTCCGACTGCGCGCCAGTGTCCGCGACGGCGGATATCCGAGCTCCGTCGGCCGAGCCCCGGTTGATGGTGCCATCCCTCAGCCCGACTGGCATGTCCATCGAGATGGTGATTAATGCTCGGGGGTGGTCACTCAGCCTGGCTCGTCTCCATTCGCCCTTGGAGAAGATGTGGTGCTCGAGTCTGATAGGTGCAGGCCTGTTGACACAGCCGTGCGACGTAGGGGCGCGGCGTCGGCGATGGCTCCCGTGACGTCGGCCAGGGCGGGCTCCAGCTTGCACCGACGAGACCTGGGAGACCAGCTCTGACCCCATGGCGGCCTGTTGACTGTCGGACGACGGCTGTTGACGCCTCTGTCGCCGGCGGGCCCTGTAGCAGCCGATGCACACCTGGTGAGGCTTAGGATTCCACCCGCGAGGCCCCTCCGTGAAGACGTTAAAGACGCTCTTACATTCCGGGCACGAGGCACGTTTAGCCCCGTCCGCAGGGCTCGGGGCGGGGCTCGTCTGTGGAGTCGTCTTCAGGCGCCGGAATGACGACATAGCTGATAGGGACGACGGGAGAGCGTTACGGGCCATCTCTTTGTTCTCGACGAGTGCAATTACGTCGTTAACTGGCTTGACCAGGACGTCAGGTGTCCCCAGCGTCTCGCGGCGTATGTCCGAGTCATAAATGCCATTGAGCAGAACATCACGGATAATGTGGTCGGTGTAGTCCACGTCCTTACCACATTCGCATACAGCATTATATGCGCATGTCTCTGCTTTACCCCGCACTCTGGCAGCGAATGCGCGGAATGTCTCGTCGCGTTCCTGGCGTAACTGAAGCAGCTCGGTGCGCAGGACGCATGTAGCGACTGGGATGACAGCTAGGGAACGCATGACGGCGATCAGGTCTGGCAAGGGTCCGGAAGCGGCGTCGGGGACGGCTTTCAACAGGCTGTCTCCAAGTACAGGCCCAGCGCACTGAAACAGCTGGAAGGGGGCCTGGGCATTCCCTATGCCTGAGCCGGCGCGGAATACGTTCCAACGGCGGATGAACACGTTCCATTCCTCTATCGACACGCCCACATCAACTTTGGGCCGATCGAGTCTCGGGCCGTGAGGGGCTGGGGCCTGGGCTGGGGCCTGGGCTGGGGCCTGGGCTGGGGCCTGGGCTGGGGCCTGGGCTGGGGCCTGGGCTGGGGCCTGGGCTGGGGCCTGGGCTGGGGCCTGGGCTGGGGCCTGGGCAACACATTTTCATGCATTTTTAGATCGTTAATAACAAGCATTACAATGTCTAAAGAGACTCGCTGTGTATGAGACTCAATACTCGCTGGTTG
The DNA here is from genome assembly GCA_031216635.1 of Dissostichus eleginoides. NCBI lineage: Eukaryota > Metazoa > Chordata > Actinopteri > Perciformes > Nototheniidae > Dissostichus > Dissostichus eleginoides. The sequence continues at coordinate 35,414,810 of CM062274.1, forward strand.
TACTTTTGCGGTCATCCAATTCGCTAGGTGGCGATGTTGCAAAACAACTAGGGTCCTGGGAGTGCGGTCCCAGGAGTGCGGTCCTGAGACTGCAGTCTCCGACGCTGCAGCTTCATACTATTGGCCAGACGAGACATATACCACGTGATGACACGTTAGGCTCGTGTTGTGTTCAAGGACCCTGACCTTGGCCAGGAAAAACAGGTACTCGCTTGTTTAATTTTTTTGCGGTCTAGACTTCATTAATTTTTTTATTTTTTGCGTGTGTATGGAAGCAAACAACAGACAGAAGTATTTGAATTTTATCAGACACTGAATTTATAGCATTGAAAATAATTACTTTGAAAATCATGTATCTGAATTTTTTTGCTCCGAATTTACCCATGTGAAATAAAAATGTAACAACGTTACCGTGTCCTTTTGTGTGTGGGGGGTGACGGTTTGCAAAGTAACGCTACGATCACTTCGGTTAGATAAGTCAAATGTACTTTGTTAAAGGGGTGTAAGAACATCCATAAGTTGTTAGAAGTAATCGTGGTTAATGTAGTTTTCAGATAATATACTGAACTAAAAGTAGACCACGCTACACTATACAAATACTCTCTTACAAAAGCCCTGCATTTAAACATGTTAATGTTACTTTAGTAAAAGTATGCTAGTATAATCAGGAAAGTGTTGTTAAAGTATTTAAAGTAGACACAAGTTATACTATTATATTATATCATTTGTTTTATTGTTATTACCGATGCAAGAGTTGACTTAACTGTTGTAGTTGGAGCTCATTTTGAACAATGAGCTAACTAATGATTACTTTCATAATGGTTTAATGTGCTGATTATTTTCTACGTTAATAGATGAAGGTCTGGTTTGTTCAAACTCTCAGAATAGTCCGAAGTGACACCTTTACAATGTGAAAGCTGATCAATGTAGAGATGTAAAAACTAACATATTCAAGATTGTGTAGTGGAAAAGAGATAATGTTTTAAAAACATGTTACTAAAACAAAATCTCTTGTTTTGGACTGACAGTAATGATTCAAGAAAGTTAGTGCTCTGACCTGTGATGCTAGCTAGTTAGTGCTCTGACCTGTGATGCTAGCTAGTTAGTGCTCTGACCTGTGATGGTAGCTAGTTAGTGCTCTGACCTGTGATGGTAGCTAGTTAGTGCTCTGACCTGTGATGCTAGCTAGTTAGTGCTCTGACCTGTGATGGTAGCTAGTTAGTGCTCTGACCTGTGATGCTAGCTAGTTAGTGCTCTGACCTGTGATGGTAGCTAGTTAGTGCTCTGACCTGTGATGGTAGCTAGTTAGTGCTCTGGCCTGTGATGGTAGCTAGTTAGTGCTCTGACCTGTGATGCTAGCTAGTTAGTGCTCTGACCTGTGATGCCTCCTCCAAACATTATAACCAGCCTGTATCATTCAAACTATAAGTAACAGTTCTAGCTACTTGACTTTAGACAAACAATTCAAAAGACAAAATCAACACAATTTATTGAAAGACCAATCTTTATTTGACGGTGCCTCTGCTTTTGTTTGTATTATTAAACCCTCAGATGTGAGATATTAGTAATACAGTAGTAGCATTGTCATCTAAAAAACTGAGCAACTCAACGGTTCACTTTATATTTCTTATTCTCCAAAGCATCTATTACACTATTTGTTCCCCTCTCATATTCACAGGATGGATGATTAGAGACTTTGGGGGAAACCTCAGCTTCATGAACGTCCTGTCTGTTGGTTTGGCCAGAGAGGGCTGAGGGTCTTTCCCTGCGAGGAGGACCAGGCCTGAGGGAGGAGGACCAGGCCTGAGGGAGGAGGACCTGGCCTGAGGGAGGAGGACCAGGCCTGAGGGAGGAGGACCTGGCCTGAGGGAGGAGGACCAGGCCTGAGGGAGGAGGACCAGGCCTGAGGGAGGAGGACCTGGCCTGAGGGAGGAGGACCAGGCCTGAGGGAGGAGGACCAGGCCTGAGGGAGGAGGACCAGGCCTGAGGGAGGAGGACCAGGCCTGAGGGAGGAGGACCTGGCCTGAGGGAGGAGGACCAGGCCTGAGGGAGGAGGACCTGGCCTGAGGGAGGAGGACCTGGCCTGAGGGAGGAGGACCTGGCCTGAGGGAGGAGGACCTGGCCTGAGGGAGGAGGACCTGGCCTGAGGGAGGAGGACCTGTCTCTCAGGCCTGTCCTTTCCTAACAGAAATATCAAAAAACATATTACTGCAGAGCAAGTGTGTTATTTAAGAAAGAGGGGTGTGTGTGTGTGTGTGTGTGTGTGTGTGTGTGTGTGTGTGTGTGTGTGTGTGTGTGTGTGTGTGTGTGTGTTCAGGGGCTATAAATATAATGATTTTTTTTTTGTGTTTTTTAAATTCAACAGTGTACTACAAAGATAATCAGGTTATGAATAAACCGTTCTAAATTCATCAACATTGAAATAAATGTATTATTAAAATAATATTTAACTGTTATCAAAACTTCTTCATCTGTAGAAGCTTGCTCTGTTCGGTTGTCTGACTGAAAGAATCCCTTTGAACATGTTTGTTCCAGTCAGTATGCAGAGGCAAAGGGTCGCAGCTCTCACTATGTTCAGAGGCAAAGGGTCTCAGCTCTCACTATGTTCAGAGGCAAAGGGTCGCAGCTCTCACTATGTTCAGAGGCAAAGGGTCGCAGCTCTCACTATGTTCAGAGGCAAAGGGTCGCAGCTCTCACTATGTTCAGAGGCAAAGGGTCGCAGCTCTCACTATGTTCAGAGGCAAAGGGTCGCAGCTCTCACTATGTTCAGAGACAAAGGGTCGCAGCTCTCACTATGTTCAGAGGCAAAGGGTCGCAGCTCTCACTATGTTCAGAGGCAAAGGGTCGCAGCTCTCACTATGTTCAGAGGCAAAGGGTCGCAGCTCTCACTATGTTCAGAGGCAAAGGGTCGCAGCTCTCACTATGTTCAGAGGCAAAGGGTCGCAGCTCTCACTATGTTCAGAGGCAAAGGGTCGCAGCTCTCACTATGTTCAGAGGCAAAGGGTCGCAGCTCTCACTATGTTCAGAGGCAAAGGGTCGCAGCTCTCACTATGTTCAGAGGCAAAGGGTCGCAGCTCTCACTATGTTCAGAGGCAAAGGGTCGCAGCTCTCACTATGTTCAGAGGCAAAGGGTCGCAGCTCTCACTATGTTCAGAGGCAAAGGGTCGCAGCTCTCACTATGTTCAGAGGCAAAGGGTCGCAGCTCTCACTATGTTCAGAGGCAAAGGGTCGCAGCTCTCACTATGTTCAGAGGCAAAGGGTCGCAGCTCTCACTATGTTCAGAGGCAAAGGGTCGCAGCTCTCACTATGTTCAGAGGCAAAGGGTCGCAGCTCTCACTATGTTCAGAGGCAAAGGGTCGCAGCTCTCACTATGTTCAGAGGCAAAGGGTCGCAGCTCTCACTATGTTCAGAGGCAAAGGGTCGCAGCTCTCACTATGTTCAGAGGCAAAGGGTCGCAGCTCTCACTATGTTCAGAGACAAAGGGTCGCAGCTCTCACTATGTTCAGAGGCAAAGGGTCGCAGCTCTCACTATGTTCAGAGGCAAAGGGTCGCAGCTCTCACTATGTTCAGAGGCAAAGGGTCGCAGCTCTCACTATGTTCATAATATTTGCCTTAAATACATTGAAATGTGAAAGTTGAACAAAAAGGTTATGTTGCTTGGTGAAATGTAACCTTTTGCTAAGAAAGTACGCTCAACATCACTGATGTGTAGGTGATCTAGTATTCAGTCATGTTTAATGTATATCAGTGTATTCGAGTCATTACTTCATTTTTTAAAACCAATAACTTTATGCATTCTTTGTAAATGATGAAAAAGGTATATGTACCTTGGAATCCGTGCTGAAGTTCTCTGCTGTGAGGAGTCCAGATCTCTCCTCCTCTGGTCCAGCCTGTCTGGATCACCTGAAGGACACTTTGAACAAACAGATGTAACGTTACAGGAGTGGGTTCCAGACTTCTTTACATGCAAACAACTTTTTATCTTCTTTTAAAAACAGGTCATAATCTTATTTTTATACTTAAAGGTGGGGTGGGTAAGTTTGAGAAACCGGCTGGAGATACACTTGTTGTTATATTCCATGGAATGCTCTTAACGTCCCGATAGCAATGAATATCTTCAGTGCTTTGACAAAAAATCCATAAGAACATGTCATCTGTGGAAGCCGTGGCGCTGTGACAAGCACGACCAATCATCTGAGCCCGGCTAAAGTAACTGGATGGCCTACCTGCCTGTCAGCCTTCCATCTGTGCACAAACTGATCTCGTGCCCTCATTGGTCATGTGCGCGTTCGTGTGTGTTGGAGGAGGGGCTCTGTAAGGAAGGGGCAGATTTGTTCCGGTTGTGTATTTTCAAATTCTAGCCACTCGAGCTGGTTTCTCCAAAACTACCCCCCACCTTTAAGAGATGGCTGGATATCAGTCCTTATACTGTATCTTATCAGTTTGATTGAGTATTATTGAGTAGGTCCTTTTTATTTTACTGTTACTTTGGATGTGTTTCTCATGAGTCAGTCAAATTAATTGGTTTTCATATGCCATATTCATTTGTATCACAGACGTGAGGGTAAGACACAAAGCTATTTAACAAATGCAATGCAATGGATCAGCTTCATTTTCACTGAAGTCACAGATAACGTCATATCTAATATTTAAACAAATCATTTCCTTGTCACTAAGCATTGACTACGCTATTCATGGTCCTTAAATGCAGGCATTAAGTGACATGTTCCGTTCTCCAGCCACAATAAGGCTGTTTCTCAAGTGTGATGATAATACAAGGAAAAGAGGCATTGGGATTAATATTAAAAACAACAATGTTTGGGTCGTTCGTCGGATAGGCGGTTAGCTGCAATAAATAACTCCAGTTCAACAAACCATATTACAATATCTAAGGGAGCGTTATTTCTGGACCATCTTGAAATGTGACGTTCATATTTTAAAGATACACACATTTTATTGTGAGGTTGATTTTATATACACTAAGCCTCTCTTCAACAATACGTTGACGTTAGCTAGTCTATTTTATGCTATAGTAGAGCCTAGCGAATTTAAATGAACCTGAACAATGCATACAGTAACCTAACTAGCAAACTAACGTACAAGGATGACCTTATTTGACCAACCTCACACAGAAGCCTTTTGGTATACAGTAGCATCCCAGGAGAGGTGTCATGCTTTTCCGGTTGTTACCCGTCCCCTTGTGTGTTATGAAGGTTTTTCTGCATGTAAACGGTCTGCAGAGTCAAAACCCTCAAAGTGCACCCTGTAGGGAGTAAACCTCTAACACAGAAAATACCCCCCAAAACGCCTCGTTGGAGATACGTCATTGTCCATTGTTTACTTCCTGGGTTTTGTGACGTATGAATGTCCAGTAGCCACGCCCAGAGCTATGGCCGCACCCTCTGCCAGCCGAGCATATATACTGTTGGAATCTCAGGTTCAGTTCAAAACTGTATCCAGTCATGCCAACGAGGGTCTGTTTCCTGTCTTGTGAGGGGAAATCTTCAATGCATGCCTTACCGAGGGCAGAACCACCACGAAGTCAGGGGTTGACATTCCTTGTTAACGCTGTTCCTTCAGATGTTCAAGCCGGTATTTTACTGTGTGCGCAGCATTTCACGGACCATAGCTTCACAAACCTTTGAGCATTCATTCCGGATATGCACCGCGTAGGACACTGAAGGACGATGCTGTTCCTACTTTGTTTGGACCAGCGGGAGATTCACAACCTGTAAGTATTCATTGTTGTTTGTGTATTTATGATGTTTAAAACAAACAAGGTATCTACCACGACTGTGTAAATGGGTAAACGTTTTTCTGGCTGCTAAGCCATTGACACAGTGCTAACAGGGCTAACTAAGTTGCTAGCGTTTCCATATATCAACTCCAATGTCAGCAGATGCCTTACATGTATCTCATAGCAGGAGAATGTCTGCATTCACACACGAAATACTCATAGACAGTATACTCCGGGTGATTTACCGTACGGTCAGTCGCGAAACGTAATTACATTATAGCTGGCGTTCCTAGCGTGTATGCTACCGAGGTAAACAAGAAGGCTACTAACAGCTAGACATGAGTTTGATAGGGAAAACACTGTTTTTATGCCAGCTACAATGAATGACCGAACGTAGCAGACTACCCGTATAAGATTGCAATTGTAAACATGTTCTTGCTAGCCTAGACTAGCTGTTGTTCATAGTAGATTGGCATATTACACTGAACAACTAGCAAACGTAGGTTAGCATATTAGCTGGCAAGCTAACTGTGTTGATTAGATAGATAGATACACACTCCTACCACAACTACTACTAACGAATCTAAAACGACTAAGTTTCTCTAATATTTTGTGATTTGCATTTGATTTCGTCCAGCCAGATCAGGAAACTCCTGGCGTATCTGGCGGACAACACACACGGGATGACCACTCTGATGCCTCGTCCAAAAAGCCCCGGCAGCAGCTTACAAAGCTGCGATAGGCAAGATGCCGAAAACGCCTATAAGGGGAGGAATGGATGATATACAGTGTATATGTATATTTACACATGTTCATTTTGTACGTTTCTAAAAATAAAGTTTGATGGAAATACTTAGTAGCCTTTCTTCCCTGAATTATTTGCTCCTAGAACATATCATTCATATATAGCAAACCATGATTTGATTTTTCATCAAACAGTAGTAGTTTATTACAGGTAAGAATAGCTTACTCTTCTATAACAACAGTTGTAGGTACAGTTCGGTTAGTTAGCGTATAACATATCCGGCGGTACCGACGCCATTGTAAGACTGAAGCTCCCTTTTTTCCGCTCAGAGCGAGCCGAAAAAAGCACTGTTAGACATGGGCGGAGCCTCTCTGGTGGTTGACTAATCAGAACAGAGTGGCCGAGCTGACCAATCGGAGCACACTGGGCTCACAGGGAGGGGGGGGCAAGAGTTTAGTGGAGAGAGTGAATACTGCTGAATACACACACTTTACAGAGATGCTGTTTGCGAAACCAACGTGAGTTTGGAACAATGCACAGTATAAATCTATTTTAGTAGACCTCAACAATGGAATTATGATCAGTGGAAATGGCCATGACACCTCTCCTTTAATGTTTTACACTTCTCTATTACGTTGAACTTGGATGCTACGCATAGCATCGTTAGCACAGATGGAGCTACCGATTGCTCAAATGCTAACCCAACTCTAAACATTCATTAACGTTAGCTTAATAAAAACACCAGTAACATAACATAAAGTACGCAGGGTTGACTTACCGAAGAAACTGCATTCATGGACGGTCTGTTTTAACCGCAGATAAATCCTATATTTGCATGACGAATAGTCCACCAGGAGCCAACACAACAAACACGGCATGAGCTGAGCCCCTGTAGCGTCACTGAGCTAATGGAGCTAACGGAGCTAGCAGTGAGACAGAGGAGCTAGGAGCAGCCGTCCCGTTGTCATGAAGGGGGAATCTAACTATATACAGAATATGTTTTTTTGGATCCAGGCTAGAAACATGTTCATTTTCTGATGTTAAGTTGGACATTTTAACATAGGGTCTACTTGCTCCCATCTGCATCCATCGCCTACAGTTTGCAGCAATGGGCTTCACCGCACTGTCCCGGAGTTCGCCGCTTGGCTCTGATAGGCCAGAAGTCGGTTTGATTGCATTCGGGCTCGATTGCTTATCCTGTCTGGGTAGCCCGGATGAAGCTGCATCGACATTTTTGACGTCGAATTTTAAACACCGAATTTCACCATTCGAATTGTTTTAACTTGAATTGCTACCTTTTTATTTCACATGGGTAAATTCGGAGCAAAGAAATTCAGATACATGATTTTCAAAGTAATTATTTTCAATGCTATTAATTCGGTGTCTGATAAAATTCAAATACTTCTGTCTCTTGTTTGCTTCCATAATATAAGGTATTACAATGTGAGTGTGGGATACAAAGATACAATTTAAATAAATATAATTAAAAAAATATGTTTATAAATACAAGGTAATAAAGGTAGGGTAGGTAAGAACGGAGAAACCAGCTCGAGTGCGCTAGAATCTGAAAGTACACAACCGGAAAAAATCTGCCCCTTCCTTCAGACTTCCTCACAGAGCCCCTCCTCCAACACACACCAACGCGCACATGACCAATGAGGGCACGAGATAAGTTTGTGCACAGATGGAAGGCTGACAGGCAGGTAGGCCATCCAATCATCTACCCCGGGCCGAGGCAGATGATTGGTCGTGCTTTTTACAGCGCCACGGCTTCCACAGATGATATATTTGTATGTATTTATTGTCAAAGCATTTAATATATTAATTAAATACCCCACTGCAAGATGAGGCCCCCTCTGCGGCCCCCTCTGCAAGGTGAGGCCCCCTCTGCAAGGTGAGGCCCCCACTGCAAGATGAGGCCCCCTCTGCGGCCCCCTCTGCAAGGTGAGGCCCCCTCTGCAAGGTGAGGCCCCCTCTGCAAGATGAGGCCCCCTCTGCAAGGTGAGGCCCCCTCTGCAAGGTGAGGCTCCCTCTGCAAGGTGAGGCCCCCTCTGCAAGGTGAGGCCCCCTCTGCAAGGTGAGGCCCCCTCTGCAAGGTGAGGCTCCCTCTGCAAGGTGAGGCCCCCACTGCAAGATGAGGCCCCCTCTGCGGCCCCCTCTGCAAGGTGAGGCTCCCTCTGCAAGGTGAGGCCCCCTCTGCAAGGTGAGGCCCCCTCTGCGGCCCCCTCTGCAAGGTGAGGCCCCCTCTGCAAGGTGAGGCCCCCTCTGCAAGGTGAGGCCCCCTCTGCAAGGTGAGGCTCCCTCTGCAAGGTGAGGCCCCCTCTGCAAGGTGAGGCCCCACGCGGCCCCCCAACAGGAAGATCACGCAGACTGCGTGATCTTCCTGTTGGGGGGGGCGGCCCTGCCTACAGGAAGATCACGCAGTCTGCGTGATCTTCCTGTAGGGGGGGCGGCCCCCCTACAGGAAGATCACGCAGACTTACTAAATGTTTTATTATTTTTAATGTTATTATAGTTTTCTTAAAATAGTTCTCTATCTGTGTTTTTAATGTTTGTTCTACTTTGATGTACGCACCACGACACCAAGTCAAGGTCCTCGTACGTGTGAACCCACCTGGAGATAAACCTGGTTCTGGTTCTGAGTCATGTTAGACTAACAAAACATATAAATCTTCTGTTTTGACACAATGCATGTTTGAATGATGAGAAGGCCATGAAGACATCTAAAACATATATTAACCATATCCTGCAAGGTGATTCCTGGATCTTTAGATTCCTGGCGTACATCTTGCAGCACATATTGAAGGGTTACCTTCAGCCCATCTGACCTCTGATGTTTGTGAGCCGTGGACTTGTTTCTCTTTGTTTTACTAATGTGTGCTTTTCTTCTTTTTATTATTGCTCACCTCTTTAACTGCGATTCCCCTTTGCTGTACGTTTCTATCACAGGACTTCCCATCTCTCTGTTTGTCTCCTCTTGATGAATCTACTGTCAGCAGACACTGAGTCATGGCTCTTATTAAGATGCCTGTTACTGTTCTTCTCGATAAACACATTTACACAATAAAAGCATCTTTTTATTGGGCTTTTATTGTGACAGTGTCCGGAAGCTCAGTGTGTGGAGCCTTCAGGTGTCTTTCTGCAACACCGACACGCAGCTTCTTTCTGCGGATCCGTTCTGCAGCTGGACCGACAGCTGGATCGACAGCTGGACCCGATGCGAGCCGAGCCGAGCCAAGCCAAACCAGGACCAGGGACACAGAGAGAGAGAGAGACTCGGACAGACGGTTCGTCTCCTGAAGGACCGGCAGCTGGACTGACAGCTGGACCCGAGCCGACGCGAGCCGAACCGAACCAGAACCAGAGAGAGAGACTCAGACAAACGGTTCTCCTGCAGAACTTAGCAGACTCAAGGTGAGAACCAGATCTAGAACCAGTGAGATATCTCACACCTTTAACGCAAGCGCCCGCGCGCGCGCGCGTGTGTCTGTGTGCGTGTGCTTGTGTGTGTGTGTGTGTGTGTGTGTGTGTGTGTGTTTGTGTCTGTGTGTGCGCGCGCGCGCCACTCCCTTCTGTCCTCAGCTCTAAAAACGGTACCGGTAATTTTCGAAGGTGATCAGGTGATATTTTACCGGTAATATGAAGACACACACACACATTATTAACACACACACATTATTAACACACACACACACACACACACATTATTAACACACACACATAACACACAGTTGTGTTTTTTGTAATGTGTGTCTGTGGTGTGCGTGTGTGTGTGTTAATGTGTGTGTGGGTGTGTGTTAATGTGTGTGTGTGTGGATGTGTGTTAATGTGTGTGTGGGTGTGTGTTAATGTGTGTGTGGGTGTGGGTGGGTGTGTGTTAATGTGTGTATGTTAATGTGTGTTTGTGTGTCTGTAAATGTGTGTGAGTGTGTGTGTATTAATGTGTGTGTGTATTACAGGTGTGTTAGAAAGAGGCTGATGGCCCATGAAGGTCAAAGACAGGTATTAATAAGATGAAACACAAACAGGTTAACTCATTATTTTATTGTATTTTATTTGATCTGTTTCATTAGTTTTATGTCCTATATATATTCATGTTGCTCTGTTGGAGGAGGACTTGAATCCTTTATACCATTATTCTTATTATTAGTAATGTCATTATTAGCTTGCAGGAAAGCTTTGTTCTATATATATTTGTCTTCTTCCAGAGTCGTGTAAACATCACAGTTAGATTAGATTTGACTACTCTTTACATAACGCCTCATTAGCATATTTAAACATTACAGCAACACAAGACGTCAGTTGGAGGAGCCAACAATGCAACATGTATAAAGAAACCTGATTGGTTATAATATGGACGGACATTAAAGACCTCTGTGTGTCAGACCAGTCGCTAAGTGGCTAACACACTGCTCCTCTCTCCAGTCTCTGATGTTGCCTGTGTTTCTGTATACATGTGTAAAGGTGTATTTGTGTGTTCACTTCAGGTCTCACCTGATCAGAGATGCCGTGGAGCAGTGAAGTCAGCAGGGATTAAACCTGAGGATCCAACATGGCCTCCGTGTTAGCAGTGTGTTTCCTGCTTCTTCCTGCTGCCATCGGTCAGTTCAGACACTTCTTCATATCATCACAACACACTCATTCAGCTAGCTTAGCATCAAGCACTGAGGCAGAGGGAAACTGTTAGCCTAGCTTAGCACGAACACTAAAAGCAGAGGGAAACTGTTAGCCTAGCTTAGCACAAACACTAGAAGCAGAGGGAAACTGCTAGCCTAGCTTAGCACAAACACTAGAAGCAGAGGGAAACTGTTAGTTTAGCTTAGCATCAAGCACTGAGGCAGAGGGAAACTGCTAGGCTAGCTTAGCACAAATACTAGAAGCAGAGCAAAACTGTTAGCCTAGCTTAGCACAAACACTGGAGGCAGAGGGAAAATGTTAGCTTAGCACAAATCACTAGAGGCAGAAGGAACCTGTTAGCCTAGCTTAGCATAAACACCCGAGGCAGAGGGAAACGGTTAGCTTAGCTTAGCACAAACACTGGAGGCTGAGGGAAATATGTTAGCCTAGCTTAGTACACACACTGGAGGCAGAGGGAGGCTGTTAGCCTAGCTTAGCACAAACACTGGAGGCAGAGGGAGGCTGTTAGCCTAGCTTAGCACAAACACTGGAGGCATAGGGAGGCTGTTAGCCTAGCTTAGCACAAACACTGGAGGCAGAGGGAGGCTGTTAGCCTAGCTTAGCACAAACACTGGAGGCAGAGGGAGGCTGTTAGCCTAGCTTAGCACAAGCACTGAGTTAGAAGGAAACTGTTAGCCTAGCTTAGCTTTCTGCCTAGTTATATTAAGGTTAAAGAAAAAAGTATGTATTGTACTATGGAAGGAAATCTATGGGTGTGTTACAGGAACACAGATCAAAATGAATTACTACTGCAATTAACTCATGACACACACACACACACACACACACACACACACACACACTGTCGTCAGCCAGTCTGTCCGTTTGTGTTTTGTTGTGATGTGCTTGATAAGACGAGGAAGCACACATTCCACCGTCCTCTCATTGTTTGTGTGTGTGTGTGTGCGTGCGTGTGTGTGTGTGAGCGTGTGTGTGAGCGTGTGTGTGAGCGTGCGTGTGAGTGTGTGTGTTTGTGTGTGTTACAGTAGACTAAACAGACAGTGTCTCCTCACAGTGACCACATGTTAATCTCAGCAGTAGATTTTCATGATATGTGACGAATGTTCCTTCCACTGCCTTTCCTGAAGGATTCATTCAGGTCTACATGTGTGTGTTCAGGTCTACATGTGTGGTCTACATGTGTGTGTTCAGGTCTACATGTGTGTGTTCAGGTCTACATATGTGGTCTACATGTGTGTGTTTAGGTCTACAGGTGTGTGTTCAGGTCTACAGGTGTGTGTTATTACCTGTGTGTGTTCAGGTCTCCAGGTGGGGGTCAGAGAGTGTGTGTAAAGGTCTACAGGTGTGTGTTATTACCTGTGTGTGTTCAGGTCTCCAGGTGGGGGTCAGAGAGTGTGTGTTCAGGTCTAGAGGTGTGTGTTATTACCTGTGTGTGTTCAGGTCTCCAGGTGGGGGTCAGAGAGTGTGTGTTCAGGTCTACATGTGTGTGTTATTACATGTGTGTGTTCAGGTCCTCAGGTGTGTGTTATTACCTGTGTGTGTTCAGGTCTACAGGTGGGGGTCAGAGAGTGTGCCTTCACGGAGCAGCCGCAGGGGGCGGAGCTTCACAGCACGGCAGCCAATGAGCGAGGAGAGGTGCAGGAGAACGGCACGGTGCGCTGCATCCACGGATCCCGCTGCTATGGAGTGTGGCAAAAGAGACCAGATGGGGAAATACATCTGGTGGGGCAAGGTGATAAAACAACACACACACACACACACACACACACACACACACACACACACACACACACACACACACACACACACACACACACACACACACACACACACACACACACACACAATCTCAGAGATTTATAGTGTCTTAAACAGCCTTTAAAGAGTCCCAAAGAGTCCAAAAGAGTTCCAACGAGTCTAAAAAGCTGCGTTCACACCGAGTACTTTGCCGTACTTAGTTCCCAGCACTTAGTTCCCAGCTCTTAGTTCCCCCATGGAACTAAGAGCCGATCGCGTTCACACCGGAATAAGTCCCTGAGGGAAGATTACGCAAAGGAGCCGCTGACGTCACTTCGTCTTCTTCTGCTTTGGGTTTACTGGCAGGCCGCAAACAACTTCACGGCGTATACTGCCACCCGAAGTCCCCGGCCGGAAGTCCCCGGAGTTGGGGACTGGCTTCAGTAGAAGCTGCTGGGACTCCCAGCAGCTTCTACTGAAGCCTTCCGAGTAAATCGCCAGAACGCCGACACCTCCTCATCTCCATCGCTCCCATGTTTTCTTTTGTGTTGCCATAAGTTGTCTCTCTGCGTTTGTGCGCTGGGCTAATGCTAATGCTAATAATGCTAATGCGAGGATAATAAAATGGCGGCTCTACAAAACATTTGAGAGTTTTAAGGGGGGTGGTTTGCAATTCGCCCAGCCAATCAGAACTGGGGCACTTTTTTCCCCCAGGAGAGTACCACCTCTCAGCAGGCACTAAAAATGGGGGTAAAAGTTCCCGGCACTAAGTACTCTTTTTGGTGTGAACGCGACATAAGGGGTACTAACGGAACTAAACGGGAAAAGTACTCCGGTGTGAACACGCCTAAAGAGTCCCAAAGAGTCCAAAAGAGTTCCAACGAGTCTTAACCAGTTAAGCCCCGAGCCTGTTTTTCAGGTCTCAGGCCCGAAAATGACATTCCCCGAACAATTGACCATATCTTCTCTTCTAAAAGGGGAAAATTAATAATCTTCTTTCTCAAAGCAAATCAACCTGTGAGTTGGATGCAGAAGAGTCAGAATCAATATAGATGTTTTTATTTGAAAGTAAATTCAGATTGAACATAGTCAAAAAATGTAAATGATATTGTCCGTCCAAAAATAAACCATGACTTATAGTGAAAACCACCCTTGGATGATGGGATGGAGACTCAAAGCTTTAGGAATCCAAACTATAACATATAATAAGTACCCTGCATCAAGATCGATGCAAAACAAGTGACATTGACCTTTTAGAGAGATTTAGAAAAAGAACCCACTTCTGGGGTCATTTGGGTGCATTTTCCATATCTCTGGAACCCATTGGTCGATTTTGATGATTGACACCTCTTTTGAACCGTTAGAGCCAATAGAATCGAAGGGGAAGTTCCTAAATCCACCTACACGTTACCATTGAGCAGTGAGAGTGATGCGCACGCAGTTTGCCCAAACCGAAAGCTATGTTACGCTCTGAAAACTGGAAACTAGGTTTATTGCTGATGGATTATCAGAAATCATTTCAAAGACACAGACACATTGGATTAACCATTGGATTAACCATTGGATTAACCATTGGATTAACCATTGGATTAACCTTCAGCAGCGTTTTATCGTTTTAATGCCATTGAACACAACTTTTGATCAGAACAACAGCAAAGACATATTTGCCGTTTTGGCTCAGTAAAGCCACGTTGTGTGTTGTCTGGGTTTGCCTTCGCTGCCCTGAGTTCTGATCGCTCAGTGATGATACTTATACCTCTAGAATCTGTGGAATCTCAGCTTTAATCTGATATTTTGTTTGTGCAGATCCGATAAGTAATAAAGTATTTCTACCGTGAGTTCTGTGCTAAGTGCGTTAGCATTTTTTTGCTCAGGGCTAATTCAGAGGCTTGGTATGACCCTTGTGTTTCGTTTCTGTAAAATGTTTTCGTATCGTCTGTTAGCTGACTTTCTTCCCGTTACGTGGGTATGACACATTCATAGGTTGTTAAATGTTAAGAAGCCCTGAGACACAGTTTCGTGAAAAAACAGGTTAAGGAGTCCCAAACAGTCCCAAAGAGTCTGAAAGGCTGAAAGAGTCCCGACAAGTTCAAAAGAGTCCCAAAGAGTCCCGACAAGTTCAAAAGAGTCCCAAGGAGCACCGACAAGTTCAAAAGAGTCCCAAGGAGCACCGACAAGTCCCAAAGAGTCCCAAAGAGTCCCGACAAGTTCAAAAGAGTCCCAAAGAGCATCGACAAGTCCCAAAGAGTCCCAAAGAGTCCCGACAAGTTCAAAAGAGTCCCAAAGAGTCCCGACAAGTCCGAAAGAGTCCCAAAGAGTCCAAAAGAGTCCCAAAGAGTCCCAAAGGATCCCAAAGGATCCCAAAGTCTAAAAGACTCCCAAAGAGTGCCTAAGAGTCCCAAAGAGTCTCAAAGACTCCCAAAGAGTCCAAAAGAGTCCCAAAGAGTCCCAAAGAGTCTCAAAGAGTCCCAAAGAGTCCAAAAGAGTCCAAAAGAGTCCAAAAGAGTCCCAAAGAGTCGCAACGAGTCCCAAAGGATACCAAAGTCTAAAAGACTCCCAGAGTCCCAAAGAGTCTCAAAGACTCCCAAAGAGTCCCAAAAAGTTGCAACAAATCCCAAAGGATCCCAAAGTCTAAAAGACTCCCAAAGAGTCCAAAAGAGTCCAAAAGAGTCCCAAAGAGTCTCAAAGAGTCTCAAAGAGTCCCAACAAGTCCCAAAGAGTCCCAAAGAGTTCCAAAGAGTCGCAACAAGTCCCAAAGGATACGAAAGTCTAAAAGACTCCCAAGAGGCACATTCACACCGGAGTACTTTTCCCCGTACTTTTCCCGTTTAGTTCCGTTAGTACCCCTTATGTCGCATTCACACCAAAAAGAGTACTTAGTGCCGGGAACTTTTACCCCCATTTTTAGTGCCTGCTGAGAGGTGGTACTCTCCTGGGGGAAAAAAGTGCCCTAGTTCTGATTGGCTGGGCGAATTGCAAACCACCCCCCTTAAAACTCTCAAATGTTTTGTAGAGCCGCCATTTTATTATCCTCGCATTAGCATTATTAGCATTAGCATTAGCCCAGCGCACAAACACAGAGAGACTAACTTATGGCAACACAAAAGAAAACATGGGAGCGGTGGAGATGAGGAGGTGTCGGCGTTCTGGCGATTTACTCGGAAGGCTTCAGTAGAAGCAGCTGGGAGTCCCAGCAGCTTCTACTGAAGCCAGTCCCCAACTCCGGGGACTTCCGGCCAGGGACTTCGGGTGGCAGTATACGCCGTGAAGTTGTGTGCGGCCTGCCAGTAAACCCAAAGCAGAAGAAGACGAAGTGACGTCAGCGGCTCATTTGCGTAATCTTCCCTCAGGGAACTTATTCCGTGTGAACGCGATCGGCTCTTAGTTCCATGGGGGAACTAAGAGCTGGGAACTAAGTGCTGGGAACTAAGTACGGCAAAGTACTCGGTGTGAACGCGGCTAAAGAGTCCAAAAGAGTCCCAAAGAGTCTCAAAGAGTCTCAAAGAGTCAACTATTCCAAAACATCTAAGGGTTCAAAGAGTCATTAAAAATCATCACGTACCTCAAAGGACCTTAGATGTCCTGTTTTCCACTGAAATGAGACCTGTTCTGTTCCCATGCTGAAGTTACTGTTAGATCGCAGTTAGTTCAACTCGTGAACCTGTTTACTTTACCACCAACCAGGCGTCAGCGTATATTTAACTGTCCAAGAGAGTCCAAGAGAGTCCAAGAGAGTCCCATAGATCTTGAGTTAGGGTGGCTAGTTCCTGATTAATTTAGTGCAAATAGAGTTTTAAGACCCGCTTCCTGTGTCCCAGGCTGCTGGTCTAACGATGAGGACCAGCAGGAGTGTCATGGCGACCGTTGCCTGTTAACAGCGACGTCCTCTCACATCCAGACTGAAAGCTACAGGTTCTGCTGCTGCAACAGAGACCTCTGCAACACAGAGTTCAGTGAAGCCCCGCCCCCTGAGCTGCCCCCCGACCAGAGGCACACAGGTGAGACACACACACACACACACACACACACACACACACACACACACACACACACATACATGTGAGACGACAGAGGTGGGAAGTAGTGGAGTACAAATACTTTGTTACTGTACTTAAGTACATGTTTCTGGTATCAGTACTTTACTCCACGACTTATTTTTCTGAGGACCTTTTACTTTGACTTTTTACATTTTGAACTCAAATACCTGTACTTGCTACTTCTTACATGTTGAACCCAAATACCTGAACTTTCTACTTCTTACATGTTGAACCCAAATACCTGTACTTTCTACTTCTTACATGTTGAACCCAAATACCTGTACTTTCTACTTCTTACATGTTGAACCCAAATACCTGTACTTTCTACTTCTTACACTTTGAACCCAAATACCTGTACTTTCTACTTCTTACATGTTGAACCCAAATACCTGTACTTTCTACTTCTTCCATGTTGAACCCAAATACCTGTACTTTCTACTTCTTACATGTTGAACCCAAATACCTGTACTTTCTACTTCTTCCATGTTGAACCCAAATACCTGTACTTTCTACTTCTTACATGTTGAACCCAAATACCTGTACTTTCTACTTCTTACACTTTGAACCCAAATACCTGTACTTTCTACTTCTTACATGTTGAACTCAAATACCTGTACTTTCTACTTCTCACATGTTGAACCCAAATACCTGAACTTTCTACTTCTTACATGTTGAACCCAAATACCTGTAATTTCTACTTCTTACATGTTGAACCCAAATACCTGAACTTTCTACTTCTTCCATGTTCCAAACAGGCTGGTTCCTTTAGTCTGAATGTGTGTTTGGTGGCGTGATCATTATTATTTAGAGTCATTGCGTGCCTATTGATTTGAACACGATCCGTGTATCCATCATTTCCTGGTCTTCTCTAAAGAAGAGGGACCAATGAAAACGTTGTCATGTTGCCGTTGTTCAGCATGGAAACATTCATTAGCTAACAATGACATTATTGTTCTATTAATATAAAGGGAGGTCAGGTACTCTTTAAAACAGCTGCTAGTTATGGGTACTTTTTACTGAAGTACATTTCAAAGCCTCTTTACTTTTACTTGAGTAAAGAAGTTTAGTCAGTACTTCTACTTTCACCAGAGTACTTTTAAACACGAGTATCTGTACTTCTACTTCAGTAAAGGATGTGTACTTCTACTTGAGTAAAGGATGTGTGTACTTCTACTTGAGTAAAGGATGTGTACTTCTACTTGAGTAAAGGATGTGTGTACTTCTATTTGAGTAAAGGATGTGTACTTCTACTTGAGTAAAGGATGTGTGTACTTTTACCCTCTCTGGAGACGACCAATCACGTGCCTGGTTTCATTATTGATCCTTCTCCAGTCCTTTACTGGTCTCACTGCTGAATGTAAATCCTGATGATGATGATGATGATGATGATGAGGATGATGATGGTTTTCTTCCTCCTCGTCCTGCAGACCAGCAGCTGCTGAGGAGGGGGGAGGCGGTGCGCATCGCCCTGGCAACCGTCGCCATGGCAGCCGTCGTCATCGTGGCGTTGTTCCTGGGATACCGCATGATGAAAGGTGAACGCAGATAATAATAATATAAATTATA
>CM062274.1:35440769-35678269 GCA_031216635.1 Dissostichus eleginoides
CGGTGCAGCTGCCGTACCAGGCCGTGATGCAGCCAATCAGGATACTCTCTATGGTGCACCTGTAGAAGTTGCAGAGTATCCTGGAATCCATTTTGAACCTCCTCAGCCTGCGGAGGAAGAAGAGCCGCTGTTGAGCTTTCTTGGTACGTACGATACGATACGATATACTTTATTGTCCCCGTAAGGAAATTTGTTCTGGACTCCGTCCTGCAGTTCCGCATACATGTACATATACAAACATAGTGGACATTAAGAGACATACACATATCATCAGTCATACACCGTATGAACAAACACAATACACAGACGCACGTACTGACAATGGCGACCTATTGCACAACCCTCATGGCCAACATTTAAAAAAGTACATTTCATTACATTTGACTACATTTCATTTCATGTGAATGTTAAGAAGCTTAATGGACAGAGGTAGGAATGAGTGCTTATAGCGGTTCAGCTCTTGGGAACCCTGAATCTTCTACCAGAAGGTAGGAGCTGGAATTCTGGTGGAGTATGTGGGGGGGATCAGACACAATTTTTTTGTCCTGTCTGATAATGGACTGCTCGTATATGTTTTGGAGAGATGGATGTTTTTTAACCCCCATCATTGTCATAGCAGTCTGTACCAGGCGAGCGATCTGTGACTTTGACTGCACTGTCAAGTTACCATACCAGGCAGTAATACCATACCTCATGATGCTCTCCAACACTGCATGATAGAACAGTAACATGAACTTCTGGTCGACTCCGGTCGCTCTGGTGATGGTGGTGGTGTGAAGAGTCCATGTCAGGTCCTCGGTGATGTGGACCTCAAGGAACCTGAAGCTGCTGACTCTCTCCACCGTAGTCCCATTGATGGCGATGGGGGCGTGTCCCTCTCCCTGCTGCTTCCTGTAATCCACAATCAGCTCCTTTGTTTTGCTGACGTTGAGATGGAGGTTGTTATCCTGGCACCAAGATGTCAGTTTTCCGACCTCCTCTCTGTACGCCGTCTCGTCGCCGTCTGTGATCTGGCCGATGACGGTCGTGTCGTCAGCAAACTTCACGATGGTGTTGGAGCTGTGTGTGGCCACGCAGTCGTGAGTGAACAGGGAGTAGAGGAGAGGGCTGAGCACGCAGCCTTGAGGGGCTCCGGTGTTGAGGATCAGGGTGGAGGATGTGATGTTTCCCACCCGCACTGCCTGGGGTCTGCCCGTCAGGAAGTTCAGGATCCAGTCACAGAGGGCGCTGTTGAGCCCGAGGTCTCTGAGCTTGATGGCCAGCTTGGAGGGCACAATGGTATTGAAGCTGAACTGTAATCAATGAACAGCATTCTCACATATGTTCCTGTTCCTCTGGTCCAGGTGTGAGAGGGCAGTGTGGATGGTGGGGCTATGGCGTCGTCTGTGGACCTGTTTGCTCTGTAGGCAAACTGCAGGGGGTCCAGAGAGTCAGGGAGGGAGGAGGTGATGAAGGTTTTGACTAACCGCTCAAAGCACTTCATAATGATGGAGGTGAGTGCTACTGGGCGGTAGTCATTGAGGCTGGTGATTATTGTTTTTTGGGGACAGGAACGATGGTGGAGTGTTTGAAGCATGTGGGGACTACAGACTGCAGCAGGGACCTGTTGAAGATGTCTGTGAACACCTCTGCCAGCTGAACTGCACACACCCTGAGAACACGGCCAGGGATGCCATCAGGTCCAGGAGCCTTGTGTGGGTTAACCCTTTTAAAGGATTTGCACACATCTGCCCTGTTTAAAACAAAAGGGCAGGGCTCCTGGTCCTTCTGTGCCTCCACAGCCTGGCTGCTCTCAAAACGTGCAAAAAAGCTGTTCAGCTCATCTGGGAGAGATGCGCACGCAGACACTCCCGCAGCACCCCCGCTGCTCCTTTGTAGTCTGTCATTGTTCTTAGTCCCGCCCACATGTTCCGGGTGTTACAGCCTTTGAAGTCAGACTCCACCTTCTCTTTGTACTGTCTCTTTGCACTGCTGATTGCTCTCCGGAGATCATATTTGGATTTCCTGTACTCCTCCAGATCTCCAGCTCTGTGCGCGATAGTGCGCGCTTTCAGCTTGGTACGAACCTCGCCGTTTATCCAGGGCTTTTGATTTGGGAATGTTCGTACAGAAACCTTCGGTACCACGTCATCGATGCATTTCCCAATGTAGCAGATGACCGTGTGTGTGTGATGTTATTGTCCTCAAACACACTCCACTCCGTAGATTCGAAGCAGTGCTGCAGAGCTGAGTCTGACTCCTCACTCCATCGTTGTACAATCCTTGTTTCCGGTCTATGCCGTTTAAGTTTCTGCTTGTAAGCAGGCAGCAGCAGCATAGAGATGTGATCTGATTTGCCGAAGGGAGGGCGAGGGAGAGCCTTATATCCATGTTTGAAAGGGGAATAAACATGGTCCAGTATATTTTCCCCGCGTGTTTGCTGGTAGTACTTCGGTAGGACCTTCTTCATGTTAGCGGTGTTAAAATCCCCTGCTACAATGAATGCTGCTTCTGGCCGTGAAGTCGCCATGCTGTCTATAAATCCAAACAACTCTCCTAGTGCCGTGTCGTTGTCGGCGAGTGGCGGAATATACACAGCTGTTATCACCACAGATGAGAATTCTCTCGGCAGGTGAAAAGCCCGGCATGAGATCATGATGTGCTCCAAATGAACGGAACAGTCCGAAGAAATAATCCTCACATCTGTGCACCAGTTACATCCGAACACATTGTACCTGACATGTGTTTACAGTACTCTCACTGCAGTATTTGTACCTCACATGTGTTCACAGTACTCACACTGCAGTATTTGTACCTGTCCAGGTGAAGCAGTACTCACACTGCAGTATTTGTACCTGTCCAGGTGAAGCAGTACCTGAGCACCAGCTGGCGTTCCAGGCGGAGCTCGGGAACCATCCGAGCTTCCAGGAGATGCAGATCCTCGTCAACAGAAACAAGTTCAGACCCAGATTCCCTGAGAGCTGGAGGAGCAGCAGCCCGGTGAGGGTCTGAGGATCTCTATGGAGTAATACTGCAGTACTAATGTTCTAGTACTGGCAGTTATACTGTGTGTGTGTATTAGTAATACTGTGTGTGTGTAGTACTGATAGTAGTACCTGTAGTAACCCTGTGTGTTCAGGCGCTGTCCTCCCTGATGGAGACGATGGAGGACTGCTGGGATCCAGACGCTGAGGCTCGACTCACTGCTCAGTGTGCAGAGCAGAGACTGTGTGACCTCACACTGTACAGCCACAGGTACACACACACACACACACACACACTGCTGCACAACCACAGGTACACACACACACACACACACACATTGCTGCACAACCACAGGTACACACACACACACACACACACACACACACACACACACTGCTGCACAACCACAGGTACACACCACACACACACACACACACACCACACACACAGTGCAGTGTATTCAGTGTTCTCGTTCCTCAGGATTGGTCCTCCTCCCGTTGGTCCCGCCTCCTCCCAGGATCTGGGCGTGGTTAAAAATCTCCATGGAGACGACTTTGCATCATCTGTCGTCAAAACAACCACGAGTGGAGCAGAGGCATCCGGAAGAAACTCCATCACACACACCGGTGAACACACACACACACACACACCACACACACAACACACACACACACACACACACACACACACACACACACACACACACACACACATGCCTTGTCCCCCCACAAAAAGCCAATGGGATTTCTCCATTTTATATAGGTTTATATATACTGATGTATTTCATGTTGTTATCTAATTAAAACACTGAAGATAAAGTCACCCTATTCTGACCTGTACGTACCCCTGCTGTCCCCTGCTGTCCTCCTGCTGTCCTCCTGCTGTCCATGTCCTCCAGGTGGTGCTGTGCCCAGAGTCTGCCTGCAGCGCACACAAGAAGACCTGAAGACCAGCAAGCTGGACCCTGAACAGGTGATCCTCTGTCCTCTGTCCTCCATCCTCTATCCTCTGTCCTCCCCCCCTGTCCTCTATCCTCTGAACAGGTGATCCTCTGTCCTCTGTTCTCTGTCCTCCCCCTCTGAACAGGTGATCCTCTGTCCTCTATCCTCTGTCCTCTGTTCTCTGTCCTCCCCCTCTGAACAGGTGATCCTCTGTCCTCTGTCCTCTGTTCTCTGTCCTCCCCCTCTGAACAGGTGATCCTCTGTCCTCCCCCCCGTCCCACACCACACTAACTTCCTGTCTCTACAGGTGGATCAGAACCTAAACCTGAGTTTTGATGTGAGGGTGATGGAGGACCACCATCCTGCCGAGCTGCTGAACCATCAGGTCCTGCAGAGTCTGGCTCTTCAGGGGGAACTGGGATCTGCTGGATCCTCCTCCCTGCAACCCCTCCCCAAACAGCAGAACCTGCCCCAGAGACCCACCAGCCTCCACCTGCAGAACCCGGACCCAGCGTCCTGCCGCCTGAAGCTGGGGAGGCACCGGTCCAACCTCAGACAGGTACAGCAGGGGGGGACCCGGTCCAACCTCAGACAGGTACAGCAGGGGGGACCCGGTCCAACCTCAGACAGGTACAGCAGGGGGGACCCGTTCCAACCTCAGACAGGTACAGCAAGGGGGACCCGGTCCAACCTCAGACAGGTACAGCAGGGGGGACCCGTTCCAACCTCAGACAGTTACAGCAAGGGGGACCCGGTCCAACCTCAGACAGGTACAGGTACAGCAGGGGGGACCCGTTCCAACCTCAGACAGGTACAGGTACAGCAGGGGGGACCCAGTCCAACCTCAGACAGGTACAGGTACAGCAGGGGGGACCCAGTCCAACCTCAGACAGATACAGGTACAGCAGGGGGGACCCGTTCCAACCTCAGACAGGTACAGGTACAGCAGGGGGGACCCGGTCCAACCTCAGACAGGTACAGGTACAGCAGGGGGGACCCGGTCCAACCTCAGACAGGTACAGCAGGGGGGGACCTGGTCCAACCTCAGACAGGTACAGCAGGGGGGACCCGGTCCAACCTCAGACAGGTACAGGTACAGCAGGGGGGACCCGGTCCAACCTCAGACAGGTACAGCAGGGGGGACCCGGTCATCTTACATGGTCTGTGGGAGGGGTAGAAACCAAAGACCTGTGAGGGTGGGGGTCTGATCCGTCGCTGGTTTTAGAGGCGGTCTTTCCGTCTACTAGATTGAAAGATTCAAAGGCTTTATCTGCAGCCAAAGACTGGACGAAGGGGGTCCTTGGGAGTTCCTGGTTTGAGGGTTTACAGCTCCTGGTCCTTTCTTTATCCTTGAGGAATCCCTCTCTCTGACCCTTATGACCCTCATGTTGTTATCGAACAGGCCTTCAGGTGGAACTGATCCACCTTTACTGATTCAGAATCCCAGTCAGAATGCCCCTAACCCACAGACGGGACATTCACATCGTCTCAGCAACAGATAGAGACAAAAGTCAAACATGCGAAAATAAAGGCACGTAATATTGAAATAAAGAAATACACAATTCGAATTACAGAAGTATATGAGTTATTTACAGAGTGATGTTACAGTCCTGATCCTGAACCTCAGGTGAGTCTCTGAGGTGAGTCCTGATCCTGAACCTCAGGTGAGTCTCTGAGGTGAGTCCTGATCCTGAACCTCAGGTGAGTCTCTGAGGTGAGTCCTGATCCTGAACCTCAGGTGAGTCTCTGAGGTGAGTCCTGATCCTGAACCTCAGGTGAGTCTCTGAGGTGAGTCCTGATCCTGAACCTCAGGTGAGTCTCTGAGGTGAGTCCTGATCCTGAACCTCAGGTGAGTCTCTGAGGTGAGTCCTGATCCTGAACCTCAGGTGAGTCTCTGAGGTGAATCCTGATCCTGAACCTCAGGTGAGTCTCTGAGGTGAGTCCTGATCCTGAACCTCAGGTGAGTCTCTGAGGTGAGTCCTGATCCTGAACCTCAGGTAAACGTCTGTGTTTCAGGTGGAGACCGGCGTCGCTAAGATGAACACGGTAACGGTCGCCACGGCTACAGAGCACCACCAGGTAACCACGGTGACAAAGACCAGCGTCGCCCACGGTTACAGTGCAGGGGTCCCCGTCCTGGTGGAGAACTCTGTGGTGCTGATGGAGGACGAGGAGAACCGGACCAACCTGCTGAACCCGAGTCCTGATGAACATGCCCCCCTGCTGAGGAGGGACCCAGACCTGCATCAGGCCTCAGAGACCAGATCTAACGTCAACAACAACAACAACAACAACAGGATCCAGCCTCAGGGTCTTAGACCTGAACCACATCTGGAGAGTCAGTCCTCCTCTAAACCTGAAGCACATCTAGAGAGTCAGTCCTCCTCTAAACCTGAACCCCATCTGGAGAGTCAGTCCTCTAAACCTGAAACACATCTGGAGAGTCAGTCCTCCTCTAAACCTGAAGCACATCTGGAGAGTCAGTCCTCCTCTAAACCTGAACCCGATCTGGAGAGTCAGTCCTCTAAACCTGAACCACATCTGGAGAGTCAGTCCTCCTCTAAACCTGAACCCCATCTGGAGAGCCAGTCCTCCTCTAAACCTGAACCCCATCTGGAGAGTCAGTCCTCTAAACCTGAACCCCATCTGAAGAGTCAGTCCTCCTCTAAACCTGAACCACATCTGAAGAGTCAGTCCTCCTCTAAACCTGAACCCCATCTGGAGAGTCAGTCCTCCTCTAAATCTGAACCACATCTGAAGAGTCAGTCCTCCTCTAAACCTGAACCCCATCTGGAGAGTCAGTCCTCCTCTAAACCTGAACCCCATCTGGAGAGCCAGTCCTCCTCTAAACCTGAACCCCATCTAGAGAGCCAGTCCTCCTCTAAACCTGAACCACATCTGGAGAGTCAGTCTTCTAAACCTGAACCCCATCTGGAGAGTCAGTCCTCTAAACCTGAACCCCATCTGGACTCCGAACTGGGCCCCTGTGTCCTAAGATCCCTTTGTATAGCACCAGTTCTTGTGCCGGTCTGCAGAGATCCAGATCCTGGCTCAGCAAAACCTCCAGGAGCAACCTCTTCCTCCAGAGCCAGACCCTCAGCTGCCCAGAATCTGGATCCAGCCCCAGGAGATCCAGAACCTGCAGCTTTCGGGTCTTTAAAGGATCTGGAGAGCACAGAAGCTCCAGCTCTAGAACCTGCAGGTCTACGAGAGAGACCCTGGTCCCTGGACCTGTCCTCCAGCGGCCTCCTCTCAGGTCAGTACACATTCAAAAGACATCAACTTCTATTGTTTGTATAAACATTCAGCTTGTTTACATATTAGTTGGTGTTTAGCCTAAAGAACAACATGTTCACTGCGGCCTCAGCGAGCTGTACTCATCGAAGGAAGAAAACTCATTGAGTCCCGATCGGCACTGCTTTTAAATCCAGGATTTACTTTGAGGTTATAGATCTGATGTTTTTTATCAACGTCAATGGAAAAGCTTCACATGTAAAAATGTATGGATTGAGTTCTCTAAGAAAAGCTTTCTGTTTCTCTGACAGATAGCAGTCTGAAGATAAAGCGCCGTGTGAAGACTCCCTACACCCTGAAGAAGTGGCGTCCGGCCTCCTGGGGGGTTCCCTCTGAAGCCACTTCCTGCTGGGAGTTCAGCCGCCAGAGAGCAGGAAGCGTCTCCAGGGTCCGTCCGTCCAGAGCCACGACCTCCGACCCCAGAACCACGACCTCTGACCCCAACTCCTGCTTCTAACCATGGACGTTTAATAACAACTGGATACAGCGTTGGAGGCGGGGCTTGATCATTCCTTTGAGAGCTGCTCATTGGCGCATGAGGACAAAATGGGCTGACATTTTAGAGAGCAAAACGTCACAAATTACCCATCATGCCTTGCTGTCAGAGCAGAAGAACCAACGTATGTAGCTCATAGAGCAGAGTTGAGTTTCCCCTTAAGCCCCGCCTCCTGTCATTAAGCCCCACCCCCTGTCATTAAGCTCCGCCCCCCGAGCGCCCACTCTCGGCTCACTAGAATGAATGGAGAGAGAAAATAAATCTAGATTCGGCTTTTAGTGCATTTTACAACTTTAAGGACCTAATGATTCTAATAAGGGCTATACCATAGTTCATACTGGGTAGTTTATTTAGTTTAAAACAAAGTATCCGCTGATTTACAGACGTTTCTTTCCCCATGTTAGTCAAGTTAGAAAGTCTTTCTGGCCCAGTGACGTCACGCACTGATACGAAAATTGTAGTACCACCGTTTGGCCACTAGGAATATTTCCCTCAGAGTCCGGAGCACTTCCTGGGGGCTTGGTTCTAACGTCCATCAGGAGCAGATCTTTTTACTTCTCTTTTATTGTGAAACACGAAAATAACAGACTGAGGTGAATTATATTATATTGGAGGACAGGAAGTGCCCCAAACCTATTCCTTTCTTATAGTTACTGACCACTTTTACATAAAATAAATACTCCAGTTTCTGGCCAAAAAAGGCAGTATTCCTACTAAGCTGTTTCTAAATGAATAAATCACTAATATTCCTGTTTATATGAAGACTGCATGGAGTGAAGCAGGGACGTGGTGTGTCTGTGTTGGTCCCTGAAGGCAGCATCTCCCTGGACCAATGGGATTCCTCATTTTGGATTATGTCAGAAAATAATCAAACAAACGTTTATGATACTTACACTTTTAGTTCAGCAGGACAATCTCCACATATCAACACCACTATGATTTCTGAAGTAAAAAGCTAATGTTGGGCTATAAAGGAATTACAGCACGGTCACATGACTTCACGTTACCACCGCTAAGCTAAAGGAGGCTAATGTTGGGCTATAAAGGAACTACAGCACGGTCACATGACTTCACGTTACCACCGCTAAGCTAAAGGAGGCTAATGTTGGGCTATAAAGGAACTACAGCACGGTCACATGACTTCACGTTACCACCGCTAAGCTAAAGGAGGCTAATGTTGGGCTATAAAGGAACTACAGCACGGTCACATGACTTCACGTCACCACCGCTAAGCTAAAGGCGGCTAATGTTGGGCTATAAAGGAACTACAGCACGGTCACATGACTTCACGTCACCACCGCTAAGCTAAAGGTGGCTAATGTTGGGCTATAAAGGAACTACAGCACGGTCACATGACTTCACGTCACCACCGCTAAGCTAAAGGAGGCTAATGTTGGGCTATAAAGGAACTACAGCACGGTCACATGACTTCACTTCACCACCGCTAAACTAAAGGCGGCTAATGTTGGGCTATAAAGGAACTACAGCACGGTCACATGACTTCACGTCACCACCGCTAAGCTAAAGGAGGCTAATGTTGGGCTATAAAGGAACTACAGCACGGTCACATGACTTCACTTCACCACCGCTAAACTAAAGGCGGCTAATGTTGGGCTATAAAGGAACTACAGCACGGTCACATGACTTCACGTCAGCACCGCTAAGCTAAAGGCGGCTAATGTTGGGTGTGATGACGTTTAGTCGTCTCATTTAGACTCTTGTTAGCAACCTCTGTTCTTTAACCCACCAATGGGGTATTTACTGATGTATTTTATGTGGTAGAACAAGACGTTAAAATCTCTTCAGCTTGTGTTCACCACAGACCTGATTTCAGGCTAACAACCAGAAACACATTCAGAGACCATTGACCTCCAGACCAGGGGGCAGGAAGTGATGCTGACTCATGGCAGGGTTTAGAACTCTAGATCTGTAGAACAGTGTATAGTTATTATCTGATGGATTATTTACACACATTATCATTATTTAAGCACTTTAAAATAATTTTGACAAAAAAAACGTATAAAGGTGCAATCACATTAAACCTTAATTCAAAGTTCCATTTAAAGCTTGACTCTAGCTATGCACTGGAGAATCACTGTTGCTTATGTGCTTTTATTTTGAAAGTATTTGAATATGAGCGGCTTAAAGTTAGTCAAAAACTCATAATGCTTCACACGAAAAGAAGAAAGTGACTTTAAGCTAATGTGTGAATAAGTTAGTTATTTTGTGAATTAAAGAATTTAACAAGGAAAAAAGATGTTCGTAGGAAAAAAAAAGAATATATATATATATGATAAAAGAATACTGTATCTGGAGGGGGATAACAGATGAGAGAATACAAAGTCAAATATTACCCAGATAGAAAGTTGTAAAGTAAAGAGTCCCTATTCTTTTTTTTAGTGTTCCCTATCCTTTAGTGTGTTCTATAGGTTTTTGTGCATGTAACATGCAGGAGAGGACTCTTTAAAGTAGAGACACTACATACTGATATACACCTGAACATCAGCAGGAGAGGACTCTTTAAAGTAGAGACACTACATACTGATATACACCTGAACATCAGCAGGAGAGGACTCTTTAAAGTAGAGACACTACATACTGATATACACCTGCACATCAGCAGGAGAGGACTCTTTAAAGTAGAGACACTACATACTGATATACACCTGGACATCAGCAGGAGAGGACTCTTTAAAGTAGAGACACTACATACTGATATACACCTGAACATCAGCAGGAGAGGACTCTTTAAAGTAGAGACACTACATACTGATATACACCTGAACATCAGCAGGAGAGGACTCTTTAAAGTAGAGACACTACATACTGATATACACCTGTACATCAGCAGGAGAGGACTCTTTAAAGTAGAGACACTACATACTGATATACACCTGAACATCAGCAGGAGAGGACTCTTTAAAGTAGAGACACTACATACTGATATACACCTGAACATCAGCAGGAGAGGACTCTTTAAAGTAGAGACACTACATACTGATATACACCTGAACATCAGCAGGAGAGGACTCTTTAAAGTAGAGACACTACATACTGATATACACCTGAACATCAGCAGGAGAGGACTCTTTAAAGTAGAGACACTACATACTGATATACACCTGAACATCATCAGGAGAGGACTCTTTAAAGTAGAGACACTACATACTGATATACACCTGAACATCAGCAGGAGAGGACTCTTTAAAGTAGAGACACTACATAATGATATACACCTGAACATCAGCAGGAGAGGACTCTTTAAAGTAGAGACACTACATACTGATATACACCTGAACATCAGCAGGAGAGGACTCTTTAAAGTAGAGACACTACATACTGATATACACCTGAACATCAGCAGGAGAGGACTCTTTAGAGTAGAGACACTACATACTGATATACACCTGAACATCAGCAGGAGAGGACTCTTTAAAGTAGAGACACTACATACTGATATACACCTGAACATCAGCAGGAGAGGACTCTTTAAAGTAGAGCACTACATACTGATATACACCTGAACATCAGCAGGAGAGGACTCTTTAAAGTAGAGACACTACATACTGATATACACCTGAACATCAGCAGGAGAGGACTCTTTAAAGTAGAGACACTACATACTGATATACACCTGAACATCAGCAGGAGAGGACTCTTTAAAGTAGAGACACTACATACTGATATACACCTGAACATCAGCAGGAGAGGACTCTTTAAAGTAGAGACACTACATACTGATATACACCTGAACATCAGCAGGAGAGGACTCTTTAAAGTAGAGACACTACATACTGATATACACCTGAACATCAGCAGGAGAGGACTCTTTAAAGTAGAGACACTACATACTGATATACACCTGAACATCAGCAGGAGAGGACTCTTTAAAGTAGAGACACTACATACTGATATATTCATCCTATTAATTCATTACAACGCACTTATTTTATATAATATTTAGTTATATTTCTAAAACAGCACTTTATTTGACTCAAACTGGCTCTACCTGTAGCTGCTGAACAATGTACACTTTACATTTAAATAAGATATAAAGAAGTAATTGGTGTTTAAGACTTTAGTGACACTTTTATATTTAGCTTTTGTTTTTATACAGTTCATCATTTCTCTGATGTTTGAAATGCTTTTTTCTAAAGTCTTGATTTTATAAAAGCCAGGTTTTAATATTTTAGATTTGTATGAACAAACTGCTGCTTGAGACTGAAGTTCATTTTCTTTCAGACTTGTTTATTGTTTTAAATGTAAAGATGTTTCTCAGTGTTTTTTCTGTTGTTTCAGGATTATTTTGATTCTTTTATTGATATGAAATCACTGCTGAATTGTCCCTTTAATAACATTTATAATGATTATTATCTACATGTTTATCTGCGTTCAGGATAAACGCTGTTCCTGCAGAAAACTGGCAGAAATATTATGAATATCACACGAATTAGGACCATTGGTTAAAACATATATATATATGAATATGAATAATCAGAGAATATCCATGATTTTCTCACCAATTGGCGCTCTAATACGTCACATTATTTCTGTTTTGTAATCTGTAAAATAAATCATGTTTCTGCTGAGGACACGCTTTCCTTTACTCTACAGGTCGTGTGCTTCACATGGGAACAGCTGTCCTGCAGATATCATAGTAATGCACCCTGGGGATTTATCCAACACGATGTAAATCCACGGAGAGGAGAAGTCTAAGTTCTGCTTTGAATACAATTATGAAATTAAATAATTAAAATAAAGTGTTTTTCTCTGTGATGTAAGGATTTCTGATAGAATGTCAAACATTATGAAAGAAGTCATTGTATAGTAAATCTAAGATTATGTATATAATAGTATATATAGTAAATTAAGATTAAGGCTAAAAGGGACCGTTGTGGACGTGATAATAAAACCTCTGAACGTTGAAAGAGAAGCAGAAGAGACACAGAGACACAGGAGAGAGGCGTAGTGCTGAATCATGCTTTATTAAATCAGAAATGCATAAACTCAAGGAGGATGAAATAAAGATCTACAGATCGAAGTTCAGACGTTAGCTTCCTCTGCAGCAGATGGAGACGCTGCGGGGATAAAGAGGAGCCCGCTAACCGCTAACTGCTAACACACACACACACACACACAGCGATCCTCCAGAGTGGCGCTGCTCTGCGCAGCACAGCGACAGATAGCCGCAGCCGCCGCGCCGCGCAGAGCAGCGCTCAGAATCAAAATAATAATAATAATTAATAATCGAGACGGTGAGAGCGCGCTCATCGACACGTCGGCGGGGGGCGAGGCCGGTTCACGCTGCGTACATGAGGGTTAGCACACAGCGCTCAGGGCCTCGTCCTCCGTCAGAAACGGAAAGATCCAAAATAATAAGTTTGTCTGAGTTTCGTCGGCAGGGAGCCGCTCTACCTGCCGAGGCCAGCTTTAGACTTCAACTGATCGTTGAGGCACAGAGTTTCGTTTCTCGCTTCTCAGGGTATTCGTTCCTGGGGAAACTTTCTCCTGGTGAAACGTGTTCATCTTTGTTTCAGGTAATATTGTCATAAATAACAATGCATACATTTCCCATAACCGTTCAGTTCGGCTATATACATTATGTACATGTCACAGTTCAAAAATCCTACGTCTTAATTGTCCAATATGGCACATTTTATAACAACGTTAGACGTGAGTCTAGTTTGGCATAAATTAATGTCAAGTTTGGTACAAAAATAGTTCATATTTACAAAACAGGAATCCAGATCGTTCTCACGTAAAAATGATCATTGCTAATTCACTAAATCAAAGGTTCTGGAGTAGGGGAGCGGGGAAATAAATTAACTTTTAGGTTTTTACATGGAGCAGACGTGATCAGGGTCTCCGGGCTCGGCGTCCATCAGTCGGGGGCATCTGGAGGTGAAAACAAAAATAAATAAATTACTAATCAGACACAGGAATAACCACTTCATATTATTTATATCTCATATTATCACAAGCGCTATGTGTATTCATACCATGTGTTCAACACTATGTGTTTGTATATTGGATTGAATCTGGGGGGACGGATAGTTTTCCTCTTACCTTACGGAGTCGGGGACTTTGGGGAGACTGGGGACTTCACCCTCTGTGGAGACTTGATTGGCTCCGGGGACTTGACCCTCAGAGGGGATTTGATTGGCTCTGGGGACTTGACCCTCAGAGGGGATTTGATTGGCTCCGGGGACTTGACCCTCAGAGGGGATTTGATTGGCTCTGGGGACTTGACCCTCAGAGGGGATTTGATTGGCTCTGGGGACTTGACCCTCTGAGGAGACTTTATTGGTTCGGGGGACTTGACTGGTATGGGGGACTTGGCCTCAGGGGAGGTGATTCTGGCCGCCAGTTTCTCCTTGGACTCAGACTTGCGGACGGTCAGAGTGAAATGGGCCTCTTGTTTGCCTCCGGCGTTTTCCACCAGCACGGAGTAGCTGCCATCGTCCGACATCTCCACGGTGGAGATCTCGAAGGAGGAGCTGCGCTGCGTGGAGACGATGTGGTGACGGAAAGAGCATCCGATGGAGGATCTTTGGTGCAGCCATGTGATCGAAGGTGCTGGTTCGCCGTCCGCATCGCACTCAAACCTGGCGAAGTCTCCCTCCTCCACTGTCAGGGAGTGAGGTTTGCTCAGGATCTTGGCTGGAGAAGTCGTCTTCTCCTTACGCTTCTCAACAACAACAGTGGTGCTCTTTGTCTCAGTCCTGCTCTCCATCACGGTTGTCTTCGAGGATGACATGTGATACTCCTCTGTCCGGGTCATCTCTGGGAGATGGGAGGACGGAGGCTCCTCGTCTTTGCGGAGCGAGGAGAAGGCAGCGTATTCCTCTCCGGCCACATCCAACGTGGCGTAGTCCGAAGTCTCTCCCTTGGCGTTGGTGCAGACCACGCGATACGTGCCGGAGTCTTCAGTCATGCAGTTGTTAATCCTGAGAGTCAGGACCCCACTGAGGTGGCTCATGTGGTATTTGCCGGTCTGATGAATCTCTTTCCCGTTGTGGAACCACTTGACCTCTGGCTCGGGTCTGGCCTGGATGTTCAGGGTGAACCTGGTGTTGGAGCCGTAGGGTACGCGGTGCGACCGCATCCTAATGGTGATCCGGGGGCCGTGGTCGAAACTGAAGGGAGCCTGTGTCACCGTCTCAAAAGTCCTCTCCACAGATTTCCTCTCCGATCTCAGAGCCATCTTTCTCTCCTCATACCTGGAGGCATAGTCGACTTTAGTGAGGGCCACATCGGACACGGCAGACCTTTCTTGGCTACGTGATGTCCTTATGTGGGGCTCAGGTGTTTCGAGCTTCTTGATTGGTTTGGGCATATATTCGGAGGTGAAGGATGTGAGGTGTTCAGATTCGACGTCCTTAGAGAAGGTTGAGACGGTGACAGTTGTTTCCTTTTTAGAGGTGCGAGTCTTCTCCTCAAACTCCATGCGTTTGAGCGCACTCTTGTAGGTGGATAACCTCTGGCCGGTTGTGTGAGGGCGCAGCAGCTCCTGGTCTTCTCTCTCCTCATTCACCCTCTGTTTCTGTCTTTGAGGTCTGTGGGTGGCTTTGTCGTGTCGCTGGCGGAGGTCAACGTAACTGGGTCCGGCCTCGTATTTAGATGGGATTCTATAGGAGTCGTATCTGCGGGCCTCTTCCGCCTCTTCGTCCTCGTTGTAGGCTTTTCTTGGGGATGATGGACGCAGGGCCGACAGCTCGAAGCGCACCGGGCTGAAACTGGGTGGGGAAGCAGAGTAACCGTACTCCAACTCATCCTCCAGACGAAGCCTCTCCTCCTCAGTCCTCTTCATGGACAGGTACTCTTTCACAGGCAGCAGGAGCTCCTCGTCGGACATGTCACCCAGAGACCTCCTCCTGATGCGGTGGTAGGCTTCCAGCTCAGGGGAAGGAGAGCGCTGCCTTGCAGGCCTCACGGTCTCCAAGTCGTCCTGAGTCATGGCAGAGATGCGCCACTTGGGCTTATACTGGTCCTTGATCCTGATAGGAATTTCGTAGAACTGGTCCCACCTGGAGAGGCGGATACGCTTCAACCTCTTCTGCTGGATTTTGTCCATCGGCTCAGGAAACTCGTACTGATCTCGCAGCTTCTTGTACCACTTCATGTCAGAGAGTGGCTGGAAGTGTTTGATCTCCACGTCCTCCACGAGAGACGCAGGGTTAATGACGCGAGGAGCAGGAACATCGTATGGCATGCGCAGCCTCTTTTCATCAGCGCGCTTCTTCTTCTCCTCTTTTTCTTTCTGAATCTCCGCCTCGGTCTTCTCGCCCTTCTTTGTGGTCACGGCGGGCTTGAACATGGAGGCTGCCTCCCTGACTGCCTGCACTGCCAAGGGTGGTAGAGGTATGAATACTGTGTCGGACAGAATCTGAGACAGCCTCACCTTTTTGTCCATTTCTGCCTTTCCAGCTATTGCTTTCTTCTCCTTGGCACTCATTTCGACTTCCCTCCTCACGTGAGTGGACCGCTCGACCTTGAGTGCTGCCTGGCAGCTGGCGGAGCCGGCAGAGTTGGTAGCAGTGACTCGGTAAACACCGGAGTCGTCAATCAGAGTGCCTCTTACGTGAAGGATGTAGTAATCAAGACCCTCATGGATGACCTCGATGGACGGTCCAAAGGCCAAAGGCATGCCGTCCTTCTCCCACTTCAATTGGGGATGTCCGGAGACTCTGATCTCAAAGCGCACATTCTGGCCCTCCCGGCACTCCACGTTGGCGAGCAGGCGTTTGAACATTGGCCTCAAGGTGAGGTCTGCTGGTTTAGGTCGGGGAACAACGGTGACACGAGCCTTGCAGCTGTCATCACCGAAACTGTTGCGTGCCACAACGCTGTACTCGGCATCGTCCTCATCTTCAAGTTTGTGGATGATCATCTGGTACAGGCCCTTGTCGCTGATAAAGGTGTATTTCTTTTCATCTTGTCCAGGGACCAGTTTCTGTCCAGATTTGTGCCAGACCACACGAGGCTCTGGGTGAACTGTGACGGTGACACTAAGGCGTATGTCCTCACCAATGTAGGCGGTGCGGTTGACCAAAGGAAGAGTGAACTCCGGAGGCTTCTGAAGCATCCTGGCAGTGTCCACTCTGCGCTTCGTCTTCTTTACCACGCGGGCGGTGAAGAAGTCGCGGTAAGATCTGACACCGTTGATAAACAGCTCTGCGTAGGCGCTGTCCTCCCCATACTCGTTCACAATCTTGCATCTGTAGGTGCCATCATCTGCCCTTGTGACCTTGTTGATGGTGATGAAAGCCAGGCCGTCCTCAAATTCAATTTCATATTTGTCTCCAGCTTCAAGCTGCCTGACGCCACAGTACCATGTGACTTCAGTAGTGCTGTCGTAGTTTTCAATGTTGCAGCCAAATTTCACATTACTTCCCTCTTTCGCCACGGCATGGCTGATCTGGCCTCCGACAGGGCCGTGTTCAAACGGAGCGATCTTCACCTTGGAGACAAAGACGCCACGCTGGGTTCTGATGGAGCCGCCGCTGGCTACACGGGCTGCGGAGACAACTGTCTTCCACTCTTTCTTTTCCATCGTCTGGTAGTATCTCTTGTGTCTGCCGGTCTGCATCGCCCTGCTGCTGATCTCCTCTGCAGGCTTGGTCAGCCAAGGATGCACCAGAGCCTCGGCCGCGGACATACGATGTTTACGCTCCTTCGTCATCAGGCGGTCTGTGAAGTCCAACGCCTCCACACTGACCTGCTTGAAGGACTCGTCTTCGTAGGTGTAGGCGGCGCTGGAGATGTTGTCAATCATCTGCTGGTTTGTTTCAGCTGTGAATGGATTCAGGCCACTGAGGAGCACATAGGTGAGGACACCCACCGCCCACATGTCGGTGACGGTGCTGACCATGTCACACTGGTGGATCTCAGGAGCAGCGTACTCTGCAGTGGTGTACTGGACTTTGATGATGTCTCCAGGAGTCATGTGTCTGGACTGGCCCAACTCAATGATCTTCACGTTAGAGCCAGTTCGAGTTGTGTACACGATGTTCTCAGGTCTGATGTCAAAGTGTCCGTAGCTCTCATCATGCAGGAAATCAAGAGCCGAGCAGATCTGCCGGATGTAGTTGACGATCTCGCGCTCATTGAACTCAAACTCGGCTGTGCTGAGGCGCTCAAAGATGTCTGCGCCAGATATGAAGTCATAGATCAACACCAGCTCCTCTGGGCTGTCAAAGGACTCTTGCAGGAGCAGGAAGTTTTCATGTTTGGCCAGATTCAGGGTAGCGATTTCCTTCTTGACGATCGCTTGATCAACGCCTCTCACCTTGCAGTATTTAGCCATGTAAGTCTTCTCAGTGGTGATGTTCACACAGCGGTGGACAATACCAAACTGACCTCTGCCCAACTCCTCTGCAATGGCGTACTTGGTGTGCATATTCTTGGCGTCAGAGTGAATCTTGCCCCTGGGGACGCGACCACTATCGTCCACCTCCCGGTCGTACAGCAGGACTCTGGATTTGTCCTCCTTGGTCATGATTGGTCCGCTGGTCTCAGATGGAGTGCTCTGTCCAAACTTGTTCTCTGCGATGACTCTGAACTGGTAGCTGGTTCCTCCGAAGAGATTGGTCACGGTGTAGTGGGTGTCTCTGGACTGGACGACCCGCTCCCACCTCTCGGCCGTGGTGGGGCACTTCTCAATGATGTAGCTGACGACCCTGCTGCCTCCGTCATTGGCGGGGGCCACCCAGTTCAGCCTGACAGAATCCCTGGAGACGTCGGTGGCTTTGACTCCACGTGGAGGATCGGGAACGTCGGCCACATCCAACTCGACTGTCTGCTGGTCGATTCCAAACCTGTTCTTGGCACAGACAATGTAGAAACCGGCATCCTTCTTCTCCACTCCGTTGGAGAACACCAGCGAGGTGAACGACCTGGTGACGATGACCTGGTAGTGGCCGTTGCTGTCGATGAGATCTTGTCCCTTCTGCCATGTGATGACAGGATCTGGTTTGCCGCTGAAAGGAATCTTGATATTGACCACTTCTCCGCGCAGGGCGGGAATGGCTTCCTTGTCCTTCAGGTTCTTCGGCAGGTTGATCTTGGCAGGAACTAGAAATAAGAAAATGTTTAAATGTCAAGTCTTATTTAAATTCCTGCAAACACAACCTTTTCTAAAATTGTCTCAGCTCTAAATATGTTGTACATATTTATAGTATTTTTAACAATTTTCTTCTATTTGATATGTATGTTTCTAGATATTTGTACCTAACTCAGTTCATTTTCTGCCCCCGTGTTAATGCCATGTACTGATACACCAAAGCAAATTCCTGGAACATGTCTATCTTCGGGAATATTTTGGGTTTTTCAATTGACAGAAGAAATGTTTCCCTATTCTGACTTTATAAACCAAATAATAAGCTGGTTGGGAACCAGTGGCCCGGATAAATAAATCTGAACTTACTTTCTACATCCAGAGACACAGTGGCGCAGATGGAGCCTCCCTGGTTGGTGGCCCTGATCTGGTACACGGTGGAGTCTTCATCGTCCGCCTCGGTGATCACCAGCTGGTGGTAGCCTCCCTTGAACTCCTGGATCTTGATCTTCTTTCCGTCAGAGTGGATCTCCTTTCCTCGTCTGAACCACTTGATCACAGGCTTGGGCTGGCCAAGGATCTTGCACACCAAGGTGGCGTTGCTCTTGTACTTGACGCTCATGTTCCTCAGCTCCTCCTTGAAGGCAGGAGCACGGATATCCATAGCGGTGACCGGCACGATGGGCGCCGTCTCCTCGCTGTAGTCGCTCTCACCTCCCAGGTTCTCGCATTTCACGCGGAAGATGCACTCGACGCCCTCGGCCAGGCGCTTGGCGGAGAACACAGTCTGCTTGATCTCATCCTTTGTCACCGCGGCCCACTCGCTCCATTCCTTCTTGTCCTTCTTGAACTTCTTCTCCAGGCAGTAGCACTTAATCTTGGAGCCGCCATCGCTGAGAGGAGGCTTCCAGGAAACCACGCAGGAGTCTTTGGTGATGCCGGAAACAACCGGGGACAGAGGAGGTGATGGTTTCTCTGCGTGAGGAAAACACAATCCAGAAACCATGAGTACATGTGGGTGTTTGTAGATAACAATAAGGTGTCAGGAAATTATAAAAGAAGGGGTCGATCTTTTTTTTTACAGATTTGTGGCTAAACTCAAACATGATTGAACACTGAAGAATACATAAAGCTGTATGATGAACATGTTTTACTTTTGTGTCAGAGTTAGCACAGACCGTAGTATCAGCACTGTATCTTTCAGGAAGTTAGCATTTAAGTACTAGATAAAAACATGGGGTGCTTTTTATCAGACTTTTAACAATGAAATAAATAAAACATACCCAGCTGGCTCTTGATGAGGATGGGGGCGCTGAGCTCCAGAGGTTCGCTGTTGCCGTAGCGGTTCTGGGCGTAAACCTTGAAGAAGTACCCGGCGCTGTCGATGAGGTTGGGCACGCGGCAGGAGATGCCGTTAATGGAGGAGGACACCAGTTCCCACTCGGTGCCTTCCTTGTCCTCACGCTTTTCCACGATGTAGTTTGTGATCATGCAACCGCCATCGTCTGCGGGCGCCTTCCAGCTGATGATGACCGAGTTCTTCAGCAGAGCCTCCAGCTTGATGGGGCCCTGAGGCATCTCAGGTTTGTCTGCAAACACAGCAGCATATTCAATTATAAACTCAATACTGACAGTCTGAATATGTGAGTTGGGGGAAGGGAGGAGAACCTCCATTTAAATTCTAAAAGAGACTAACAAATACTCAAAAATGCTTATAGACCAAAGCAAACTGCACTCAACTGGAATCTAATTATAATAACAGTATAGTACCAATAACGTTTCCCTTTCTTTAACTGCTTATAGTATATTGCTAATAACATTAGCCTCATCTTCTAACATATTAACAGTGCCCCTAACAAATCTGTTGCTGCTCCGTACCGTAGATCTCCACATTGAAGGCGGTGTCCGCCCGGCCAAAGTGGTTGTGCAGCCGGATTCTGTATTTTCCTCCGTGCTTTCTGCGCTGCACGTTCTTGATCACCAGGTGTGTGTAGAACCCGGTGGTCTCGATGCTGATGTCGTCTGTGTCCTGCAGGGTCTTAGCGCCGTGCAGCCACATGATCTTGGGCTCAGGCCGGCCGATGTAGACGCAGTGGATGCGCAGGGTGGACCCCAGGCCGGCGTAGTAGGTTTCCTTCAGCGGGTAGTCGGGGTGGAAGCGTGCAGCGGCCTCCAGCACCAGTGTGCCGGTGGTCTCCGCCTCGCCGGCGTCGTTGACAGCCTTGCAGGTGTAATCGCCCTCATCCTCCTGCTGGTCCGTGCTGATGGACAGCGAGTGGTTGCGGCCATCAGAGCTCATCTCAAACTTGCGGGACTCGATGACCTCCTTGCTGGCGTGGTACCACTTGATGTCGGGGAGGGGTCTGCCGATGATCTGGCACTTCATAACGCCGGGCTGGCCCAGTTTGGTTGTCACTTCGTCCATTTCCTTTCTCAGGCCCGGTGCAGTTTCAACTGTGCCACAGAACAAGGAACATGTTTATTAGTACCTTAAATAATGGGATTTCAGAATGACTTCATGATAATACTAAATATTATACTGCAAATAATAATAATGATGATCTGGCTCACCGCCGAGCTTGGTCCTGATGCAGGTGGCGGTCCTGCGTGGTCGGCTCATGCCTGTCTCGTTCTCGGCGAACACTCTGAACTCGTACTCGGTTGCCTCGGCGAGGCCGTAGGCGGTGAACTCCTTCTCCTTCAGCCGCTGCTTGCTGGACTTCGTCCATTTGCTCTCGATGGACTTCCTGTGCTCCACCCAGTAGCCGAGCACCTCCTTTCCTCCGTCACACGCTGGCGCCTTCCAGCGGATGGCGATAGAGTTCTTTGCCACGGTAACCGTGTCGATCTCGCCCGGTTGACTAGGCTTGTCTGGGGAGAGAAATAAAAACAATAAGCTCCTGGTGCCAACGGATCATCAATGAATAAATAAATGTAACAATTTCCCCTCTTTGGGACTAATAAAGTTATTCTGATTCTGATCAGATTCTGTTTGGGAGTTTCACAGGCAATGGTTTCCTTAAAACAGCTTTCCAACTTTATTTTGGTCCAAATCAAATGTTTTATTGTCACAATTCATCTCTCATGAATCAACTATCTATTTAAGTACTTTCTAAAACATGGGTGACCGGAGCTGTTTAAAATATTTGTGTATATTCTTCTATTCTTAATGTATGGCTCTGGTCTGGCTTTTGTTGTGACTTTGGTTATGGTTCTCACCGAATGGATCCTTGCATGTGACGGGCTCGGATGCGGGCCCGGCCTCGCTCTGTCCGATGGCGTTGGCGGCGACGATGCGGAAGGAGTATTCGGCATCGGGCGTGAGGCCGGACAGTGTGAACATGGTGGAGCTGACGGCGACCATGTGCCGCGTCCACGTCTCCACGGACACCAGTTTGTGCTCAATGAAGTATCCCGTGATGGCAGAGCCACCGTCGTACTTTGGTTTGACCCAGGCCAACGCCACGGAGCTCTTGGTGACGTCCATGATCTCCGGCGCGGTGATGAGAGCCTCGGGGACACCTAGGTAAAAGAAAAACACATTTATTACTGAATCATTACTCACTGTTCAACACTACAGGTGTTACACATATTCTTCTTCCTGTATCTTTGAATGCACCATTTACACCGAAGCAAATTCCTCATGTGTAAACCTACTTGGTAATAAAACCGTTTCTGATTCTGCAATGTAACTAACAGATTTCACAATGAAATATGTTAGTTACCCCCCCACTTCATTACTGACATTGAGACAATTATTTTTTATATTACAATTGTTTTGAAGTGTTATGCATAATGCTAATGCTAACGTCTGGTGAGTTTAGGAGAACTCTGCAAACATAAACAGCCAAAGTTAGTGAAATAAACTCCTGCATGTGGATTTTGAAGGAACACTTACAGATGGGGGTCTTGGGAACCAGAGGCTGCTCGGACTTCAGAGAGGAGCTGACGCCGAAGGAGTTTTCTGCGGTCACCTTGAAG
Organism: Dissostichus eleginoides; assembly: GCA_031216635.1. NCBI lineage: Eukaryota > Metazoa > Chordata > Actinopteri > Perciformes > Nototheniidae > Dissostichus > Dissostichus eleginoides. The sequence continues at coordinate 35,463,502 of CM062274.1, forward strand.
TGGTACTCCACCCCCTCCGACAGGCCCTTCACCAGAAGATGTGTTTCCGTGACTCTGGAGTCCACGGTGTACCAGGCGTTCCTCGTCGCCTCACGTCTCTCCACGATGTAGCCCAGGATCTCTGCACCACCATCGTCTTCGGGCGTCTTCCAGGACACCTTGACGGAGTTGGCTTGGATCTCTTCGAACATCAGCAGGCCCTGGGGTGCGGCCGGCCGTCCGATGACCTTCACCTTGATGGTGGCCTTCTTCTTGCCCATGGCGTTCTGCAGCAGCAGCTCGTAGACGCCGGTGTCGCTCCTCTCCGCTCCCTTGATCACCAGCTCGCTGGCGTCCTCCGTGGAGGCGATCATGGCCTTGGCAGAGAAGGCGCCGCTGTCCTTGGACCAGGTGCAGGTCGGGTGAGGTTTACCCTTGATGGGCACGGAGAGGCGGACCACGCCTCCGTGACGAACCACGTACAAGTCTTTGTACTTCAGCTCCAGGTCGTAGTCCGGAGATTCTGCAACAACCAGAGTTTAAACATTACTATTCCGACAGGACGGGTCATTCTTATAGTTCAAGTTATTTTTATTGCTGGCCCTCTTCTAAGTTTGACAATGTCCCCTCTGTGGTATGTGTAAAGGAATTCTGATTCTGAAATAAACAAAGTTCTATATTTCTGTCTCTGTCGTCTGCATCCTGCACATCCTCTGTTCTAAGTCTGCTTTATTTTTCCTCTGTAGTATTTATTTCTGTCAGCTCACACTTTTGACTTTTTGAGAACTGAACAAAAGACTGTAATAGATGTTAATACTCATATATAATCCTCTTACCGAGCATCTCCGTCACAGTGACGGTTCCCGGCACCTCGGCGGGTTCTCCGGAGCCGCCGGCGTTGCAGGCCATCACGCGGAACTTGAACTCCTCGCCCTGAGGCATCTGGGTGAGTGTGTACTCGCAGATGAGGGATGGCGTGGTGTTGCACTTCATCCAGGCCATGCTGCCCGCCTTCTGCATCTCGATCAGGTAGCCGTCCACCCGGGCGTCGCCCTCGTCGTCGGGAGGACTCCAGGCCAGAGACACGGAGGACTTGGTGGTGTCGGTGATCCTCGGGTTCTGGGGACAGCCAGGAGGATCTGTGTGGGGGGGGGGGCATGGTGTTAATGAGGATTTCTGCCGCTATCGTTACCTCAGCTTGTATGGTAACTTCAGATCCAGACGTTATATCACTAAAATCCTCCATCAGTCAAAACGCACCGAGATTTAGTGTATGGAAAAAGGTGGCTTAACCCTGGATTAAAGGTCAGTTAATGACAGTCTCAGATCATTTCTGATTCTCTTCTCCAAAAGTTTTCTTATCCCAAACTATATATTTTTCTTTTACATTTTGTAATTATTTATTGTACATTTATTTATTTTTTTCTTGTATTTGTGAGATTTTTTTCATAGAAATGTCTCATCTGTTTCATCAAACAGTGTTTTAAAAGATATACATATTTTGTTCGTGCAATAAGCTATCTCAAGGAACGCACTGATTAAATTCCCACATTTCTCTGAAACTGCTCAACTAATATTACACCATAGACCCAACTGTTTCAAGAAATTCTGATGTACCACCGCTGCGATGGCGGCCCTTCGATGTGGACCAGTTTTACAGTACTGGGTCTGTCTCTTACCGATGGGGTCTGTGGCGACGGCGGGTTTGGACAGCAGGCTGGGTTTGCTCTGTCCGCGGGCATTGATTGCGGTGATCCTGTGTTCGTACTCCAGGCCCTCGATCAGATCCGTGGACCGGTACCGGGTCATGGTCACCGGGTTCTTGTTGGCGCGCACCCAGCGCTCCGAACGCACCTCTTTGCGCTCGATGATGTATCCGGAAACCTCGAGGCCGCCGTCTTCCTCGGGCGGGTTCCAGGCCACCGTCATGCCGTCGCGCGAAACGTCGAAGATGGTGGGGCGGCCCGGGGTTCCAGGCACGTCTGGGGAGGAAATCACATGTTATAAAACAAAGTGAACATATAGGTGCAACAGAAATACAAATAAAAAGGTAATAGTAATAAAAATGTCATAATTCTAATAAAGGTTAAAAGATTAAAATATAAAAAAACCAACGTAAAAAGAAATGTTGCTACTGAAAGTGTTACATAAATAATATAAGATAAAACCCTTTAAGACCTATGAAATAAATAAAACAAGATAAAAGTAGGTAAATAATAAAGACATAAAACAAGTCCTTAGCATTAAAAAGGTATTGTCTTACTCTTCAGGCTCCTGCAGGTGACGATCTCTGACTGCAGGAACTCTCCGGTGCCGAAGCGGTTGATGGCGGCGGCGCGGAACACGTACTCGTCTCCTTCGTTGAGGTTCTCAAACTTAAATGTAGCTCGGCTGACGGAGTCGCAGACGGGCACCCAGCCGGGCCGGTGGGCGTCACGTTGCTCCACTGCGTAGCCGCTGACGGGGGCACCGCCGTCCCTGAGGGGGGAGTCCCAGCTGCAGGAGACTGTGGTTGCGTCCACTTCGTCGAACCTGATTGGGCCCTGGGGCTCATCGGGCTTAGCTGCAGGGGAAACGCAGAGATGTTAGGAAACATTCTAATCAATAAGGTCAGCATAACACATCTGGATTACACACAATAAATATATGCAAGAAAAACACGATAATAAAACACTACAGCATAAAAAACGTCAGAAAACATTTGCTAAGAGAAGTTATCAAATCAAGCTGATAAAACGAGTCAGCTTTATATGCTAACAAAATTCTCAGAAAACACACTTCTTGTTACTGAATTATCGAATTCTTATTTCAAACGTAATTATTACGCATCGCAGTAAAATAGTTCTTAGAAATGTACCATTATTGCTAACAATGAAACCATGTTAAATGTCCTGACTGTTTTATCGCCCAGCCCTCCCTCTTCGAGGTCAGCTGTGTGATGTCAGTCAAACATAAAGAGAGAGTAATATTAAAGTTTCCTTACAGAGCACGACGACCTTCACGACCTCGGTGATGATGCCCACGACGTTCTTCACCTCCAGCGTGTAGTTGCCGCTGTCGTCGATGGTGGTGTTGCTCATGGTGAGTTTGGAGAACTTGCCGGTGCTCTGGATGGTGACGCGCTCCGTTTTCTTCATCTTGTTATCTTTGAAGAACCAGGAGCAGACGGGAGGAGGCCGGCCCACCAGAGGCAGGTCCAGCTCCAGGGTCTTTCCGGCCAGGACGTTCACCACCTTCTGAGGAATACTGGAGAAGTCCACCACCGGCAGCACTGGGGAGGAAACACAGCATCACATTATTACCTAACTATAGGAATGAATGTGGATCTGATCCGGCACAATGACGGTAGTAACAAACAGGAAGTAAGGCACAGGAAGTAAGATAACATATTTGGGAATGTTTTGCCTTGCAGCAGCATAAAAAGACATGGCATTGTACATTAAAAATTAAAAGACTAGAAATAATAAGGAGCAGGAAGTAACTAACAAGTGGATTCTTACCTCTCTGTTCCTGCACGGTGATGGCCGTCAGCATCTCTTTGGCCTCGCTGGCTCCTCGGCTGTTGATGGCTTTGATCCTGAACAGGTACTGCTCTTTCTCGTTCAGCTTCTCGATGGTGTGCTCGAAGTCCGTGGTCTTCAGCGTGGCCACCTTCATCCACTTGTCGGTGCCGAACTTGCAGGCCTCGATGACGTATCCTGTCAGCCTGCTGCCGCCGTCGTGCTCTGGCTTCTCCCAGCCCAGCGTCACGGTGCTCTTGGTGACGTCTATCATCTCCAGTTTTTGCGGCGGAAGAGGAACCTCGCAGACCAGCACGATGTCGGGGGTCTCGCAGGGCTCTCCGATGCCGTAGATGTTCTCTGGAAGGACCCTGAAGTAGTACAGCATGCCCTCCATCAGCCCGTCGATCTTGTAGGACGTCTTGCTGCACTTGGAGGTGACGGTCTTGTAGGCTCTCATGGACGCCTCGCGACGCTCGATGATGAAGTTGTTGACGGGAGCGCCGCCGTCCACCGCCGGAGCCTCCCAGGAGATGGTGGCCGACTCTTTGGTCAGCTCCTTGATCTTGATGGGCCCGGTGGGTCCAGGAGTATCTATCAATGCAAATACGTTGGTTAAATGGAGACACTACAGCAGAATAGGGTAACTTTAATAGATTGTAAATATAAAACTGTGTGCAATTTATGCTTTATTTCAATTTATGTATAATCTGTAAACAGTACCAGCTACTTCCGTGAGTTTATATGGTCACATGGTGCTCTGTTCTGTTATTTGTTTTAACTTATTGTGTTTTTGTGCCTACTTTTTATTTAATATGTAAGTATATTTTTTCTGCTGTTGTAATACAGTACATTCCCCAAAAATAAAGGGATTCTGATTCTGATCACCATGCAGAATATATAGACCACACGTTCCCTTACCGTAGACTTTGACCAGGATGTTGACTTCCTGTTTGCCGGCAGAGTTTTCTGCCACCAGTGTGTACTTCCCGGCGTCGTAGCGGTGCACCCGATCGATGATGAGCGTGGTGGAGGTGCTGCCGATGTCGATGAAGCCTCGGTTGTGCAGGTCCACCCCTGGTTTGCTCCAGGTGATGGTGGGCACCGGGCGACCTGTGACGCTGACGAACAAGCGGAGTGATCCGCCGGCACGCAGGCAGATGGTCTTCTTCAGGTCGTCATGGAGCTCAAAGTCTGGAGTTTCTGTAGGACAATATCAGAAAATACATTTATTATATATACTTTTGTCTGACGATATGTCGTCTAATGCAGACTCTTGTTAGCACCCTCAGTTTTTATATCCACCAGTGGGGTATTTACTGACGTATTTTATGTGGTAGAACAAAATGTTAAAATCTCTTCAGCATGTTTTAAGAATTGATAAAGCTGAGTCATCTAAGGGTTACGACTCATGCAGTTCTCCATAGAAACTCCAGTTGACTAGGAACTGAGTCCCCTTTAATATTTGTTTATTATCTTCAGTGAAGGTGCGGCCCTATCCTCTATTAAATATCAATCTGGCGTTTCCTCTCTCCACGTACCTAGTCTCTCCACGGGCTCGGTCTCGGCACACGGCTCGCTGAAGTCTCCGGTGCCGTTAACGTTGATGCCGGCGACCCTGAAGCAGTACTTCTTCCCGGCGGAGAGCCCGGTCACCGTCAGCTCGGCGGATCGCAGCGTCTTCTCGTGGGCCTTCTTCCACTCCTCAGCCCCGGCCTCCTGCATCTCCAGGATGTAGCCCATCACGTCGGCGCCTCCGTCATCAACGGGCCGAGACCAGGCCAGACTGATGCTGTCGGCGTGGGTGTCGGTGATACGGGGGATAGAGGGTTCAGCAGGGGTGCCTGGGAGCAGATTAATGCATGAGTGATGTACTATAAATTAGTTATGATTTGCAAACAGCAGACACCTTAAAGGTCTCCTATTATACTGTTTTTCATCAATATACTACAGGTCTCAGATATATACAGAGCCTGTCTCTGATTGGCTGAAACACCAAACAGATCATTGCAGCATCCCATAATCCCCTCTGTTTCAGCCCTGTTTCCAAAGTGCTGATTCTCTGTCTGTTACTTTAGATGAAAATAAGGAGCCCCTCCCCACGCCCCTCTGAGAGACATTTGGTTAAAAATAACTCAATGGTGCTCTAGGAGGAGATTCAGGTGATAGGGGGGGGGGGGGGTTACCTTGGTTGCTGATTGGTTGCTAATGGTTACACAAGACAAAACATCGTTATGACATCATAAAGTGGCCAAAATCTGATCAGCTCATTTTCAGACAGGTTTTTATAGAAATGGATCAGGAGAAAAGAGAGAGAATCTTTGTTCCTGAGACTTTCAGAGTCTCTTTACACAGAGGGGACACATGTTGATGTAGAAGAGACATGAAGAAGAGGGGACACATGTTGATGTAGAAGAGACATGTGTCCCCTCTGTGTAAAGAGAGAGTCTCTGTACACAGAGGGGACACATGTTGATGTAGAAGAGACATGTGTCGCCTCTGTGTAAAGAGAGAGTCTCTGTACACAGAGGGGACACATGTTGATGTAGAAGAGACATGAAGAAGTGGATTGTGCATAGTAGGTGACCTTTAAGTTTTCCCCTTCAGCATGAGTGTTTTTCTCCTTAAAGTGGTCTTTGAACTCACATGTGGGCTCCCTGCAGACGACGTAGAGCGACACCTCGCTGGGCTCACTCTCTCCCGCCTTGTTGATGGCGGTCACTCTGAACTGGTAGACGTTTCCTTCGGTGAGGCCGCACACCTTCAGCGTGGAGTCCAGGTGAGCGCCGTCGCGGTTCACCTTCACCCAGCAGGCGCTCTTCCTCTCGCGGCGCTCCACCAGATAATGAAGCAGCGGGCTGCCGCCATCACTCTCCGGCTTCAGCCACTCGATGGTGGCGAAGTCCTCTGCTGAGACCAGGATCTCTGGAGTGCCCGGAAGAGAGGGCACGGCTGGAGTGGGAAGTAAAGGGTGAGAACTTAGTAGGGCTTCATTTTGACAATGAGGTAATACTAACTTCACTTTTGGTCCGAAATTTAATCTGGTTAGAAAAGTCCAAATTCAGAAATGTTTCTCTTATCCCAAAGAAAGTTAATAAAATGGATATGGTGTTTCCTTTCTAACCAGTGCATGAAGAACATGGTTTTGCCTTCAACATAAGAACAGATAATTCCCAGTGACTTACTGAAGGTGTTCCTGGCCACCATGGCCTCGGACTGCAAGGGAACCCCGGTGCCGTACTTGTTGACCCCGCGGACCCTGAACAGGTACTCTGTGTTCTTGAAGAGCCTGGTGATGTCACAGGTCGTCTCCTTGCACTCGGCCTGCATGACGACCCAGTTCAGTCTGTTGGTGTCACGGCGCTCCACCAGGAAGTGGGACACTTCGTCACCGCCGTCCTCCAGAGGAGGTTTCCAGGTGAGGGAACAGGACTCTTCTGTGATCCTGCTGACCTCCAGGCTGCCCTCACACACCCCAGGGGTGTCTGCGGAAACAGTTGCATAGTTTATTGAGGGCAACTACAGTACTTTATTTCTGTGAGCAGTGCTGTGCTACTAAAGAAAACCTTAATTTAAGGCGCTCTGTGCACCCGTTTTACTTAATAAACCCTTAACTCTGACACTTGCTCTGCTGCACTTCCCTTTGTGTTATTATTAAAATCATTCCCATCGCTGCCATTATTTCCAATTATAATCACAATGTGAATTTGCACTATCCTCATTTTAATGCACTATTATCTTAAATTATGATCCATTTTATCAGTGTCTATTCTATGCTCACTTTACGTCTTTTGTATGGCTTTTATTGGTAACTGCATTCTATGTGATATACATTTTCTCTACTGCAACTCTTGCAGTCCAAAGTCTGGCTTTAATAAACCCTTAAAGACCCACTGAAGTGTGCGACGGTGCATGATCTTTTATGCTAATACGTATAGTAATGACCAAAATTGTCCATTGGAACCCATATCAAAGATGTTGGAATAGCAACGAATTTGACGAGTTTGAATTTTCCGCTGGGAAATTCGCAGTCGACCTCCGCCTTCGTGGGCGTGGCTTGCGATCTACTGCGTGACGTCAGAAGATGGGCCAAGCCGAAGTGTTTACATTCACCACCATTCATTTTGTCTCTATTTCAAAGTCGAATTTACCAACGTTTTTTGAGCGAGTATTTGATTGGAAAGTGTTTCGCAGTCGACTGGAAGTGATTGCCAATCGAGAAAAGCTGACAATGGAGGCGACAGTGACGAAAAAGGGAGGAAAAACACACGGGAAGCGATGCATTGCCGCTGGCTGTGGTAATGTGAAGTCTGCCGAAGTGGCGATGTTTCTGTTCCCAAAAGATGAAGGTGAGTGGCTGGTGTCATTGTTTCGTAGATTCGTAGATTGTTTATGAAAAATAAACGCCACTGTGTTTGTGTTAACTAACAAGACTATCATGGCGGCGGCAGAGCTCAAGTCGAGTTTCTCCGCCTGGAGATATTCTCACTATTTCACTTTTGTCGAGCACAAAGAAAAGAAGGTTTTAGTTAAATGTAAGTTGTGTCTTGGCGGGTCAAAGATCCTATCGACTGCCCAAAACAGCAATTAAAATCTGTTGAAACATCTGCAGAAAAAACATGCTGGGACGAAGCTAGTAGCTAAGACCACAGACCCAGACTCATCCGACGCCATTCCACCTCCACCTAAGCAACAGCGGCTGGATTGGCACTTTGAAACATATCTTTGTGTTTGTGTTTGTATAGACCACATTGCTTAGCAGAGTTCAGTGATGCAAATGCATGTCAAGTTGATCAACAGGTTGTATTATTCTCCGATGCAATAACAGTACTGAAATGAAGGCTACAGTATAAGGGCATTAATGGGTGCCCTTTTCTAAGTAACTAAGAAGTTACTTTTCACAGTAACGCATTACTTTTTGGTGTAAGTAGTGAAGTAACTAGTAATTGTAACTACTTACTGGTTTTCAGTAACTAGCACAACACTGCATGTGAACATGAATGTTGCATCATGCTATGAACAGATGAATGTATGATCAGGTGACGGCCAATCCTGTGTGTAGATCTACTCTAGATCTATGACAAAATATTGTCCTCAACTAAATTGACTTCCATGGCCACTTTCCTCATCTATCCTGTCCGAAAAGCTGTCAAAATCACTCATTTCTCTCGCACCAGTATCACTTTCCGAAGGCTCCGCCATGTTTACAATCACAACTGGGCCCATCTTGTGACGTCACAGCCGCTATCGTCTGCAGCAGCGGTAGGCTCAGACTCTGAAAAATTTGCGATGTTTATCTCGTCCCTCGCACTTCCTAAAAAATTATTTTAGCCATGAACAGGTACAATTATATGTAAGAAATGAAACTGCCATTTCACTTTGGCGCAAAAAAATGCACTTCACTGGCACTTTAAGTCTTACATTAATAAACCCTTACCGAGCACTTTGACGTTGACCTCGGCGGTCTTGGTCCCGCTCACGTTCCTGACGGTCAGGAAGTACTTCCCGGTGTCGTCGCGGTCGCAGAACTTGATGATGGCCATCGCCCGTGTGGGGGTGTACTGCAGGTGGTACTTCTCGCACAGCTCCAGGTCCCTGGTGCCCTTTGCCCAGGAAGCCTTGGGGTCCGGCCGGCCTCCAACGGCAGCGTCCAGAACCAGGTCTGAACCGGCCCTGACCCGCACCATCTCCGTCAGCAGTTTGCTGTCCAGCTGCGCCTTGGGAGGCTCTGTGGGGGAGGGGGGCAATGTACTGATCAGATAGGACCAAAACAACACCTATATATAATTCAATTTAAATATGCTTATGTATATTATATCTATATATTTCTGTTGCCTCGTGAAATTTATTTTGTAGAGTATTCAAATGTATTCAGTATTTATTCTATTTTTTATATTGTATATTATTAGATACTCTAGTGATATATGTATTTTCTATTGTCCTTTTGTATATATTTGCTGTACATTTTATCATATTTTTTATCTTATTCTATCTTTTGAATATTTTTAACTCATTTGTAATGCTTGAAGACACATAACTGTGTCACTGCTGTCTGTCTGTGTCTGTCTGTCTGTTTGTATATTAAAGCCACAATCTCTAAATACAGAAATGATTGTAAACTCGGTTCCTAGACATATCACATTTATATTTATGTTTTTTGGGGGCAGGTCTTACCGAAGTCGGTCTTGCACTGCACGGATCCGGTGGACTGTGAAGGCAGGCTGAACACCTGGTTGCCGTTCTTGGCGATGACCCTGAACTCGTAGGGCTCGCCCTCGCCCAGCGCTGTCACGGTGTACACCGTGTCGATCACGTTGGTGTAGTTACACTTCAGCCAGCGACCCTCGCCGGTCAGCGTGTACGGCTTACGCTCGATGATGTATCCCACGATGGGACTGCCGCCGTCGTTCAGAGGCGAAGACCACTTCAGGGACACGGTGGATCTGGTGACGTTGGTGACCTCGGGTTTACTGGGTGCATCTGAGGAAGGAAGAAGCAGAGATCAGTAAAGAGGAAGTAGAGTTAACTAAAGAGGAAGTAGAGTTCACTAAAGAGGAAGTAGAGATCAGTAAAGAGGAAGTAGAGATCAGTAAAGAGGAAGCACAGTTTACTAAAGAAGAAGCAAAGATCAGTAAAGAGGAAGTAGAGATCAGTAAAGAGGAAGCAGAGTTTACTAAAGAAGAAGCAGAGTTTACTAAAGAAGAAGCAAAGATCAGTAAAGAGGAAGTAGAGATCAGTAAAGAGGAAGCAGAGTTCAATGAAGAGGGAACTGGGATCAGTAAAGAGAAAACGTGGATCAGTTAAGGGAAAGTCAGATCAGTTAAGGGAAAGTCAGATCAGTTAAGGGAAGTCGGATCAGAACTCACCGACAGGGTTCTGGGCGACGGCCCCCTTGGAGGCCTCGCTGGCCTTGCTGAGGCCGCCGCTGTTCATGGCGTAGACCCTGAACTGGTACTCCAGGCCCTCCACCAGACCCTCCATCTTGCTGTAGCATTCGAAGCAGGGGATCTTGTTCTCCCTCACCCACAGGATGTTGTTCCTTTCCTTCTTCTCGATCCAGTAGCCCGTCACCTTGCTGCCGCCATCATGGTAAGGCTCCTCCCACTTAAGGGTCATCGTGTTGGCGGTAACGTTGCACACTGAGGGCCGTGTTGGGGGGCCAGAGGGGGCTGCGATTCAAAAAGAGAGATGTTTACTTTCTGAACTGGAAAGTAGATTCAAGATATTGTCATATGCACAGTAGCTAGAGTGTAGTTAGTCCCAATAGTGCAAGAAGAAAACAGTGTTCAAGTAATGCAGGAGAAGTAAACTATATACGTCAATAGGCAGGTAAATATATTTATGTAAAAAAAAAGAATCCAAACATAGCAGAGAATGTTGTAGGTGACCAAGTAAGTGCAGGAGTCTATATACATGTAAATGGGATTGGATAAACAAGAACAGAATCAAGCACTGTTTATTGTAGTAATAAATAAATTGTGAGATGGAAACAGATGAATGCTTAAGGCATATTCATTTATAGTTTTATTACTATTATTATTATTAACTGATTTGATATACAATTTTGCAAAGTTTGAGAGTGAGTTACTCACTGAATGGATGCTCGGCGACGATGGTCTCAGACTCGATGTGCTTACTGACTCCGAACTGGTTCTCTGCGGACACCCTGAAGCTGTACTGCATGTACTTGGTGAGGTGGCCGACATCCAGAGTGGTGCGCTTGACGCTGGAGTTGATGAGCTGCCAGGCGGTGGAGCCGGACTCACGCTTCTCCACGATGTAGTTGGTGATCGGCGTACCTCCGTCATCTTCTGGCACCTCCCAGTTGACGACGCAGGACTCAGAGGTGATGGATGTGATCTCCACGGTTCCGGTGGGAGGATTAGGTCTGCCCATGACGTTCACTTCAATAGTGAAGGTCCTGGTTCCGGTTACGTTCTCAAGGGTGAGGAAGTATTTACCACCGTCTCCCCTCATGGCCTCCTTCGTGGAAATGGTTGTCCGGTCCTTTGTAGTTTGGATGGAGACTCTGTCGGAGTTCCTCAGCTTCATCTCCTCCAGCTTCCAGGTGACCTTAGGAACGGGTCTGCCACTGATGGGGACGTCGATGGTGAAAGTCTTTCCTGAGTTGCATGTGATGAGTTGGTTGGGGATCTCGCTGAGGTCGGCAGCGGGTTCAATGTGCGGCTCTTTCACCAGAGCAGCCACCAGAGTTTCCCTCGGCGTGCTGCAGCCGGACTCGTTCTTGGCCTTCACACGGAAGTTATACTCGTCTCCCTTGTTGAGCTTCTCCACCGTGTAGGTGAGATTGGTGGTATTGCCCACCACCATCCATTTGTCTCCATCCTTTGCCTTGGCCTCAATGATGTAGCCCTGGATGCGGCTTCCGCCGTCATGCTCTGGTTTCAGCCAGCCCAGCACCACGGTGCTGTCAGTAGTGTCAAGGATGTCCATCCTCTTTGGAGACGCCGGCTCTGCCGTGGCGATGATGGGATTGGTTATCTCAAAGGCCTCGCCCATGCCATGTTGGTTCTCTGCTGAGACCCTGAAGAAATACGGTACTCCCTCCAGGAGGTCCTGGATCCTCAGGATGTGCTGCTTGCAGTTGCCTCCAGACTGTGTCCATGTGCGGCGGCTAGCCTCGCGCCTCTCCACAACATAGTGATGGATTCTCGCTCCGCCATCATTAAGAGGAGGCTCCCAGATGAGGGTGACGGTGCCTCTAGAGATCTCCTTGAAGGCCACGGCCTGTGGAGGTCCGGGCGTGTCCATCACCTTCACAGTAAAGGTGACGGCCTTGCTGCCACTGGCATTCTCCAGGGTCATGGTGTACTTGCCGGTATCGTTCCTGGAGCAGTTCTCAATGCTCAGAGAACTGAAGCCGTCTGAACTTGTGACCTCTGACTTGACTCCCAGCTCTCCTTCTTCCTTTACCCAGGTGGCCGTCGGGACTGGCTTTCCTCTGAAGTTGACGCCAAGGTTAACTGAAGCTCCAGGTTTGACGATGTGTGTCTGCCTGAAGCTGGCGTCGATGTCCACCATTGGTGGCATTTGCCTGTCAACGGCATGTGCTGGCTCGGGGATCTCCCGCTCCTCGCCACGGCCAATGTGATTTACGGCAGCCACTCTGAACCTGTACTCGCCGCCGGTCTGTAGAGAAGTCGCTGTGTAGTTTGTCTCTGCCACGAGCTCTTCGTTTACTCTCGTCCATTCCTCTTCTTCTCCCTTCGCCATCTCAATAATGTAACCCATGATCTCTATGCCACCATCATCGGCAGGTCGGGACCACTCCAGGCTGATGGAGGTGTTGGTGGAGTCGGACACACACACCACAGACGGAGCACAGGGTATGTCCTTGGGCTCGGCGGCTTTGATCGGTAAGGAAACGTTACTGGGAGCTCCCACGCCGGCGTCGTTGACGGCCATGACGCGGAACTCGTACTCCATATCCTCCGTCACGTTGGGCACCTTGTGGGCGCACTCTACAATGGGCTTCTTGGTGATCACCTTGTAGAACTTGACAGTCTTCTTCTCTCGTTTCTCCACGATGTAGGACTGAATGGGGTTACCTCCATCAGAGGTAGGAGCCATCCAGGACAGCGTGATGCTCTCACCGGTCACCTCCGTAGCATCAGGAGTGCCAGGAGCTTCAGGAGCAGCTAAGGGGAACACCGGGGATTAGAACAGGGTTTTCAAAGAAGAGAGAATACTAATCTTGCAGTTTACCGTGAAAATAATAAGAATAATAACTTGTGTTTAATTAGATCAGAATACATTATTACATCTTTGTGTGCTACAAGGCTGTCCAACTTACTGTATTGCATCTGTGCAATGACGGGAGTGGACTCCAGAGGTCTGCCCATACCGAACTTGTTCACAGCAGAGACCCTGAACTGGTACTCATTGGTCTTAATGAGCTTGCTAGCATTGAAGGTGCACTCTGTACACTCGTCAGAGACCAATGCCCAGGAGATCTTGGCAGTCTCACGTTTCTCAATGAGGTAGTGTGTGATTTCTGAGCAGCCGTCGTTCTCCGGCTCGCTCCAGGACAGCGTACACTTTCCTTCCGAGATATTGCTGAAGGTCATGGGTCCCAGCGGCTCCCCGGGGGTGTCTGCAGCACAGAGGGGCATGGGTTAAAGCAGAAATACTTATAAAACAGGCCTGTACACATCAAGGGGGCGCAAAACAACCCACAAAAAAATACAAGACAAAATTCCAAACTGTGTACCTTGGACTTGAACAAGGATGTCCTGCTTTCTGTTTCCAGATCCATTGGTAGCCTCCACGGTGTAGAGACCGCGGTGTGTACGATCAGCGTCCCGGACAAACAGCGTGCTGGATCCAGCCACGTTGATGATGTCCATCATCTGTTTGGTAACCAACACACCGTCTCTGAACCAGACCACTTTAGGGGTAGGGCGTCCGGTGATAGTGGCTTTCAGCCGGATCTTGTCTCCTGCCTTCACTGTCAAACCCTCAAAGTACTCCGGACCAAACTCAATCAACGGAGAAGCTGGTTGATAGGAGATGGGAACGCATTAGTACAGAAAGTAACTTCAATCATGAGTTATAATTAAGTCTCCAGTTTATTTCATTACTCACCATTCTCGTTTCTGACCACGATCAAGCCTGAGGAGTTGGAGGGAGGGCTGACCACGCCGATGGCGTTCCTGGCCGTCACTCTGAACTCGTAGCGCTCGTTCAGTGCCAGGCCGGTGACGGTATACTCGCATTCGTGCACGTCAGTCAGGTTGGCCTTGAACCAGCGGCCCTTGCCTTGGCGTTTCTCCAGGCTGTAGCTGGTGATCTTGCTGCCACCGTCACGTTTGGGTGCGTCCCATTTCAGAGTCACCGAGTCACTGGTCACATCGGTGTAGTCGGGCTGGCCCGGAGGATCTGGAAGGCAGGAAATGCATCTTTAAACTTATTTTGGTCAAAGATTTTCATTCTAAAATTGTGGCCGATACCCGGTACCCAATCATTTCAAATGTTTTATTTGAGAAGAAGCTGATAACCTTGAGTTTATGCTCACCTGAGGGTGAGGTATTCATACACTAAACAACACAAGGTTTTTTACGATTTATTCTAGTAAAGTATCTTTGGCCCGTGCCTCTTCTACTATTCTGAACAACAGTATTCTGATGTGAACCTGGACTCACCAACAGGGCTGACCGCCATGTTCAACTTGCTATGGTCACTCATTCGGCTGCAGCCGGCGTCGTTCTGGGCGTAGACCCGGAAGGAGTACTCAAGGCCTTCAATGAGCTCCAGGATCCTGTAGTCCGTCTCTTTGACCAGCACGGTGTTCACCTTCTGCCACATGATGCTGTTCTTCTCCCGCTTCTCCACATTGAAGCCATGGATGGGGCAACCCCCGTCGTAGATGGGCTGCTCCCACTGGATGGTCATGCCGTCGTTGGTAACATTGTACACCACGGGTTTACCGGGCGGGCCTGGAGGCCTGAACTGGTGCTTGGCAATGACGCTCTGTGAGACGAGAGGCTCACTGCTGCCGTATCTGTTCTCTGCATGCACTCTGAACTGATACTGAATGCCCTTGATCAGGTTAGCGATCTGGTACTGGGTGTCCTCTACACTGGAGCAGGCCATCTTCCAGTCAGACTGGGAGGTGTCCCTCTTCTCAACGGTGTAGCAAGCAATGTCTCCGCCGCCATCGTCATTTGATTCATCCCAGGAGATCGTGATGCTCTCAGCTCTCACTTCATCCAGGCGGATGGGACCAATTGGCTTAGATGGCGGTCCGAGCGTGATGACGTAGATGTGGAAGGATCTCCTGTTGACCCTGTTGTCCAGGGTCAGGGTGTATTTACCTTCATTCTCCTTCGTCACATTCTTAATATTCAGCGTGGCTTTGTTCTCCGTCTTCTTGAAGCGGATCTGGTCGCTCTCCTTTAGAGGCAGGCTGTCCTTCAGCCAGAGGATGGCAGGTTTGGGTTTACCTTTGTAGGGCAGTTCGATGTGGACGTTGTGACCCAGACGGACACTGATGCGGCTTCCAGGGTACTCAGCAAGGCAGGCCTCAGGCGTGATAATGTAGTCGATGACCTGGATAGGACCCATCTCAACAAAGTCTCCCTGTCCCTTATCATTCCTGGCCGCCACTCTGAAGAACACTGTGGAGTGCTCCTTCAGTTTCTTCACCTCAAGCTCGCACTGTCGGCTGGTTCCTCCCAGAGACCATTCTTCGTCCTTCAGCTTCTTCTCAATGACGTATTCGGAGATGATGCTGCCACCATCGTAATCTGGCTTCAGCCACTGCAGGGTGACTGAGGTCTTGGAAGAATCCTTCATAGAAACCTCCTTGACCGGGCCAGGAGTCTCTGTGGCCTTCACAGGGTCCAGGGTGTCACAGGGATCGCCAACGCCATTCTCATTCTCCGCCATCACACGGAAGAAGTAGGAGGCCTTCTCAGAGAGGTCTTCCAGGGAGTATGTTGTTTCTGTGCATTTGCTGGTCACTGCAGAGTAGATCCTCTTGGAGGAGTCCTTCTTCTCTACGATGTAGTTTGTGATCTCAGCACCACCGTCGAGGAGTGGAGGCTCCCAGCAGAGAGTGAGCTTTCCACGAGTCACGTCCTTCAGGACCAGGTTCCTGCACTGAGCCGGGGTGTCCTGGACCTTCACGGACAGGGTCAGCGTTTTTGGCTCTCCCACACCATTCTCTATCTTCACTGTGTATTTTCCAGTGTCAAGCCTAGTCACCTCACGCATAACCAGCACGGTAGTGTTGTCGGAGTGGTGGAACTCGTATTTGGGGTTACTGTCGATGCATTCCTCTCCTTTGCTCCAGGAAGCGGTGGGAGCTGGTCGGCCTTTCAGAGGAACAGACAGCTCCACATCCTTACCGGCCTTCACGATGTAGTGAGTTCTCATGGCCACGTCGGGGTCGATTTGGGCCTCCTCTGTTAAAAGCATGGAGAAATTACAAAATCACACAGGGCCGGAGATATGTGTGCAGCAAAACATGCAGCCGGGTTCCTGAAGATAAGGTAAGCATGAAAGAAACTGCCTGTTCAACCACATTTTCAGAGTGATAGTACAGTTTTTGATGGATTACAATAGGTTTCAAATCAAAGCCTACACATTTCTGTCAGGAAAACTTCTGCACATCATTTAATAAATCTTGGTTGAAGGGTGTAACATGAACCAAAGAGAATACATTTTAAGCAGTTTAGCTGTCCGTGAATGTAAATATGTAGGAGACAGGGTTCTAACACACTTCACAACACAAGTGATTTATTACCCAGGATGTCTTTAGCTTGCACAGCCTCGGTCATCTCTAGAGATTCTCCACGGCCGGCACAGTTCACAGCTGAGACCCTGAAGAAGTAGTTGACGTCTGGTTTCAAGTCGTGGACGATGTACTCTGTGGTCTTGACTTCTCCCTTGGCGGTGACCATGGCCCACTCTTCTTCTCCCTCAACAAGCTTCTCCAGCATGTAGCTGATCACCTCGCTGCCGCCGTCCCATTCTGGCTTGGACCAGCCCAAGGTGATGGAGGTCTTGGTGGAGTCAACAACCTTCAGCTTGCAAGGCTCATCCGGAGTTTCTGTAAGGCAGGGCACATGTGTTTAGAAAGCTCATAACAAAGGGCTTTACGGATAAAAAAAACCCAATAAAAGCACATTTGTGAACACTCACCAACAGGGTCTGCAGCCTTGTAGTAGTCGGAAACTTCAGAGAACGGTCCCTCTCCGGCCCTGTTGATGGCACACACTCGGTACTGGTACTCGTTTCCTTCTGTCAGGTGGTACACCGTCTTCTTGATGTCTGCGATCGCCTCTTTGTAAACCCGGATCCAGCGCAGGCTCTTCTTGTCACGCCTCTCCAGGTAGTATCCGGTCACCAGGCTGCCGCCGTCCACCC
The DNA here is from genome assembly GCA_031216635.1 of Dissostichus eleginoides. Taxonomy (NCBI): domain Eukaryota; kingdom Metazoa; phylum Chordata; class Actinopteri; order Perciformes; family Nototheniidae; genus Dissostichus; species Dissostichus eleginoides. Next base: position 35,480,871 of record CM062274.1, read on the forward strand.
CCGGTTTGTTCCACTCCACCAACATGGTGGTCTTGGTGATGGTGTTCACCTCGGGAGTATGAGGCTGCCCAGGAGTCACTGGAAAAAGGTAGAGAAGACAGGTTAGGACATGCAAATGATAAAATAAGTGCTTGACCTATTTCTCCATAAAGGAAATTATTTTGAAACAAAACCGACTGTAGTGGCTGCAGATTAACGAATAACTTTTATGCAAGTAAGTAATATAAGTAAGCTTATTGTGATCTAAAAACATAAAGCAAGTAATACTGTTTCAATTATGTTAGGGTCTACATTTTTAACTATAATCTAGACAAGACTCAAGTTAGTTAAAAAACTAAAGAACAGTCTTTATTACTAAAACTCAAAGAGCCATTCAACTGAAACTCTGATATTCACATGATCACAAAACTTACCGAAGGCGTTCTTGGCGATGACGGGCTCTGACACCAGCGCCTCTCCTACTCCAAACTTGTTCACGGCCATGACGCGGAACACGTACTCATTTCCACGCACCAGCTTCCCAACGCAGGCGTAGGCCTCCTCTTGGCAGTCCGACACGGTGGACCAAACCAGGCGGCTTGTCTCACGTCGCTCCACGATGTAGTGCGTCACCGGGAAGCCTCCCTGGTGTGGCTCGGGCACCGGCTCCCAGCTGAACATTATCTTGTCTGCCGTGACGGAGTTGAAGTTGATGAGGCCGGCTGGGGGTCCGGGTTTGTCTACAGGAGGAGAAATAACATTAATGAGGTGTCCCCTTGCCTGAAGTGTGTCCTAAAGGCGTTAGTGCATGTAAATGGTCAGCAAAGGCTAAAATCCCTGTGATTCCTCAAGAGGGAGTTTCTCTCCAACCCCCCCCCCCCCCACCTGAAATTCCTCCATTGGCGGTGGTGGTGAAGTCCATAGGGACTTGGCTTGGCTTGTCGCCTATCACAGTGCACTGAGATTTGTTACTAATTGTAAAGCACTTACTCATCACTGTACCCTGTATGCCAGGGCAGGTTTGCCTTCACTTTCTGTACGGAGGCTCAGTCATTGGTTTATGTTCATCTACAAAGCCATGTTGGGTAAACTACCATCTTATATCTGCTCTCTGATCACACGGAGAGTTGCAAGTAGCTATTGCCTGAGATCTCCAGCCGGCCAGCTAACCAATCAGAGCAGACTGGGCTCTGGTTTCAGGCAGTATTAGAAAAATAAAGAGCTTTTTGATTAAAACATGGAAACATGTCTAAGGAAAGTGGGTTTGTGTAATCACCGAGGATCTGGATCCTGATGTTGGCGGTCGCTGAGCCCAGAATGTTCTTGATCTTGATCTCATAGGATCCGCTGTCGAAGCGCGCGGCGTCCTTGATGAGAATGGCGGTGGAGTCGGTGGTGCTCTCCACCGACAGCTTGGAGGTTAGCAGCAGCTCCTTCCCGTCCTTCAGCCACTCAATGTTGGGCAGCAGCTGGGCCACGATACCCACCCGCAGCTTCACAGAGGACCCGGCTTTGTACTGAACCACGTCCAGGAACTCCGGAGGGAGGTCGATGGCCGGGGCGCCTGAGGAGGCAAGAGGCAAAGATCAAAAGGTGCAAAGAAAAAAAAAGTCTCTGACTCCTCCATCATTGCAGTATATAATATACCTTATGTTTATTTATGTATTTGTATTTTATTGCATGGTTGGAGGAGCTCGGGTCAGAAGAATTCCATTGCCATTTCTACACTGTAGCTTATTTGCATATGACAATAAAACCTTTGAATGTTGAATCTTAGATAAAAACAAACATATGTGAACTAAATGTTATGTCATAGGAAGTCTCACCGCAGGTATCCACGCAGGTGATGGGGCCGGCGATGAGCGACGGGTTGCTGACGGAGCCCACGGCGTTCTTAGCGTAAACTCTGAACTCGTAGGCCTCGTCCTTGTTGAGGCCGGAGACGGTGAAGCCCATCTCGATGATATTGGTGAAGTTGGCCTTCACCCAGCGGCCGCTTCCAGTGTCGCGCCGCTCCACGCTGTAACCTGTGATCTTGCTGCCGCCGTCGTACGGAGGCCGCTGCCACGCCAGGCTCACAGAGTTCTTGGTCACCTCGGTGACATGCACATTAGCCGGGGGCTCTGCGACATTAAAGAGGGAAATATGTTCATGAAATCAGTCAGCTGTTTTACCCTGGGTACCCAAAAACCTGCTGCCGGCTATCTTTAAGAAAGAAAGACGTCAATATATATATATTTTACTATTTATGTTATTATTTTATAATTATTGGTGTTCAGTGTCAGGTTATTTTGCTAACATAGAAGATTTTTTTATAATTAGTGTGGTTTAGTGTCCCAAATGCTTACTGAAAAGCCCCTCATTTTGTTTTAAAATGACACATAAAGCTTTGAAGAAGTTCTAAATGTAAATTTGAACTTCCCAACAGTCAAAAAACATATAATTCAATACCAAAATCATCAAAATGGATACAGTGCTTAACATTTGCTTAACAAGGTTTGAATTTATACTGCAGCGAAACCAGGAGAACAGGAAACACTCACCGCAGGCGTCAATGGCCAGCACCTCCTCCGAGGTCTTGCTCATCTTCCCGATGCCGGCGGCGTTCTCCGCAGACACCTTGAACTCGTAGATGAGTCCGGCGCATATGTTGGTGACGCGCCACTGGTTTCCGGAGATGGCCGTCTTGTTGACCTTCTGCCAGAGGATGCTGCTCCTCTCCTTCATCTGCACGTGGTATCCGATCACCGTGCTTCCGCCGTCGTTGACGGGCTCGTTCCAGCACACCGTCAGACTTTCGCGGGACACGAAGCTGAACCACGGCGTGGAAGGAGGCCCAGGGAAAGCTGCAGGAGAGGACAGCGTTAGTGTTTACTCAGCAACAACCAAAAAGCATGCAATCACCCTGTGCACCTTATTATAGATGTAGGAAAATCGAAAAGAAAGATTTTTTTATCTAGCACACTTACTGTACGGCAGCTTGATCATGATGGGCTTGGTGTCGATGTGGTCGCTGATGCCGTAGCGGTTCTGGGCCCTGATCCTGAACTGGTACTCCTCGCCCTTTGTGAGCTTGGTGGCTTTGATGGCGCTGCGAGCGATGCTGGTGGACACCTCGGTCCAGTTGGGGGTGCTGGTCTGACGCCTCATGACGGTGTAGTTGGTGACGGGACTGCCGCCGTCGTACTCGGGACACGCCCATTTCAGACAGACTGTGGTCTCGCCAACCTCTCCCACCTCCACCGGGCCAATCGGGGGCCCGGGGCGGTCCAGGACCACGAAGATGAGGAAGATCTTGGTGGTGCCGCCAGCGTTGGAGGCGGTGACTTCGTACCTGCCGGCGTCGCTGGAGATGCTTTCGTTCAGGGTGATGATCAGACTGTCGGGGGTGACTTCCGTCAGCAGCCTCTTGGAAGCCTTAATCTGTATGTTGTTCTTCGACATGGTGACCTTGGGAGTGGGCCTGCCGCTGAGAGGAAGCTCAAAGGTCAGGTCCGATCCAGCTTTCACATAAACCGTGTTCTTAGGGTAGTTCTTCAGGTCAAACTCTGGAGCCTCTGTGGAGAACATGAGACAGCAAGGAGGTGAGTAATGTCAGCTTCATAGTGGCAGAGTGGAAAACTGTACAAAGATATCAAATTGTTTACAGGGAGAATAAATGACTAAGATCAGCGCGTGAAGTGAAGACAGTACCGTGTATTTCCTTGACGATGACGGGTACGATCATCTCCTTGGCTTCGCTAAGGCCGGCGTGGTTCTCGGCACGCACTCTGAAGTAGTACTCGCCACACTCCCTCAGGCTCTTGATGGTGTGGTTGAGGGTCTTTACCGTGGCACACTTCACCCACTTGGTCTGTCCCTTCTCCAGGGCGTCAATGAGGTAACCCGTGACCCTGCTGCCGCCGTCGTACTCTGGACGTGTCCAGGCAATTGTCACGCTGTCCTTGGTGACGTTTGCAACTCCAAGTTTTGTGGGAATGCTTGGCACCTCTGTAACAGAGCACAGCACAATTTATGAAGCATGCATTGTAAAAGTTTGTATATATTACCTACATAGAGATGAAAAGAACAATTATTTTCATTATGGATTCATCTGCTAACTAATGGTTTGATCTAAATAAAGTAATTTATTTGTTTATTCTATTTATTCATTTATTTAACAGGGACAGTGCACATTAATTAACATTCCTGTAAATGTGCCAGAGTTAGCCAAGAGGCTACGTATAGAATACGGTAACATGTCCATCTCAGTTACTCAAAGGACAAGGTGATGTGTTTAAAAGACTAAATATATTCCAATTAATTTAAATAAAACTGAAAAAAGCAGCAAATCTGCAGAACTGAGAGGCTGGAAACAGCATATAGAGACATTTCTACAGGAAACATTACTTTCCATTTTCAAAAAATTGTAAAATTATTTTCCTGTCATTTTCAAATGCCTTATTTCGTAAAACAACAGTACAAAACTCAATGATATGAGATATTATATTCCTTGGTTTTTAAAGATATAAATCAGAGAAAAGGAGAAAATCCGTTAGCATTTACGCTTCGAGTTAAATACATTTTTTCAAGTGTCCAAATATAATCTCCATATTTGAAGGCATGAAAACAACATTTCTGCATGGAAATTATTATTTGCAGCTCTGAACTAAATGCGAAGGTCGGTTCATATGTTACCTGTGATCTTGGTTCCAGCCTTGGCCTCCTGAGAGACGCCCAAACCGTGCTCGTTCTCCCCGATGACTCTGAAGTAGTACATGGCGCCCTCTTGCAAGTCCTCCACCTTGTATGTTAGCACGTGGCAGTTGCTGGTCACAGTGACCCAAGCCTTCTTACTGGCCTCTCGTTTTTCAACGTAGTAGGCCTTCACCGCGTCCCCACCATCGTTCTCTGGAGCTTCCCAGTTGAGGGTCGCCGAGTCCCTGGTAACTGCTGACACTTTGACATTGACCGGGGGTCCAGGAGAGTCCAGCACCTTGACCACCATGGGCAATGTTGCTGTTCCCAGCGAGGATTCAATAGTAACGCAGTATTCGCCCGAGTCATTCCTGGTGGCCTTCTCGAGGGTGAGTGAAGTACTGGACTCTGTGGATTCAATGGTTCCTCTGATCTTCAGATCAACACCCTCCTTGGCCCACGCCACTGACGGCACAGGTTTGCCCTTGAATGGTACCTTGAGAGTGAATGCTGTTCCATGCTTGACCATGAGTACTTTACGCAGCTCAATGTCAACGTCAAACGATGGCTCTGTGGTTCTGTCCATGGCTGTAACCGGATCTGAGTACAGGCTGCATGTACTGCTGCCAACTTTGTTTATTGCCTTGACACAGAATTCATATTCTGTATCTGTCTTCAGTCCGCTGATGGTGAACTCCAAGCTCTTGGTAAGAGGGATGGCTTCAACCCATCTTGCCAGTTCCTCTGGGGATTCAGGTACCTCCTCTTCCTCCTCCTCGTACTCATATTCTTCCTCTTCTTCTGGCACCTCTGGCTCTGGTTTGTGGACGTACTCTCTGTATTCTACAGTGTATCCAAGGACAGGAGCGCCGCCATCATCTCGTGGTGGTTTCCAGACGATGGACACACTGTCCTTATTTGAAGTCACCGTCTTCGGCTTGGTTGGGCGAGAGGGAACAACCAGAGCATCCAAGGCTCTGAATGTGGCGGATTGTTCACTGGGAGGACTCAGACCAGCAGCGTTTTCAGCTAAGACTCTGAAGTCGTATTCACAACCCTTGCGCAGTTTGGTTGCTACTGTGGTACATTCAACAACTAGATCTCTGTTCACACGGACCCAACGCATGCCGGTCTTCTCACGGCGCTCAATCACGTATCCAGTGACGGGGCTGCCTCCATTGCTGGCTGGCTTGCACCAGGTGAGGGTCATTGTAGTTCCAGTAATGTCAGTGACATCCACACCAGTTGGAGCAGAGGCAAATGTGTATGGATCTGTAATCATCACAGCATCACTGTCCAGAGTCTCTCCACGGCCGTGCTTGTTGACGGCCAAAACCCTGAAGATGTATTCGTTGCCCTTGAGCAGTCCTGTGACTTTCAGGTATGTCTTTGTGACGTCCCCCTCCACCACTGTCCAGGCCAAACGGCTGGTCTCACGCTTCTCAACAACATAATGTGTGATGTCAGCCCCGCCGGCTTCCTGAGGAGGACCCCAGGACAGATCGCATGCCTCGGCTGTGAGACCTGTGATCTGCAGAGGTCCTGCTGCCGGTCCAGGCTTATCCAGAATCACACATTGTATTGGCACGGCGACTGTGCCACCAATATTCTTCAGAGTGAGAACATACTGCCCAGAATCTCTTCTGACGCTGTCCTTCACAATGAGGCTAGTGCTGGTATCTGTTGAAACAATCTGGATCCTGGCTCTCAGCTCAATCTCTTTGCCATCCTTGGTCCAGGAAATGACAGGGGCGGGACGTCCAGCAAGGTCAGCGTTAATCTTTAGAGTCTCTCCTGCTTTCACAAGCAATGATTCTCTGTATTTGACATCAATCATTATTCTTGGTGGATCCACATCTGCCTTGACAGTGATGGGACCGGTGGTGTCTGACGGTCCACTGAACAATCCAGCTGCATTCTTAGCAATGACCCGGAAGTCATACTGGCTGTCCTCTGTAAGGCCTGTCGCGTCATAGTGGGTCTCAGGCACATTGGTGAAGTTGCATCTGGTCCAGCGTCCTTCTGGAAGATCTCTGCGCTCAATGCTGTAGCCAGTAACCTTGGCTCCTCCATCATACTCTGGCTTCTCCCAGGACAAGGTGACAGATGTTCTGGTGACAGCAGTGACCTCAGGTGTGCCGGGAGGATCACATGGATCTCTGGCTGCTACAGCTTCACAGGCCTTGCTGACTTTACCAATGCCAGCAATATTTTCAGCATAGACACGGTACTCATACATCATGCCTTCTTCAATGCCATTGACTTTGTATTCTGTTTCTTTGATCATTCCTCTATTCAACTTTGACCAAATTATGCTAGTGCGCTCTTTCCTCTCCAGGTGGTAGCCCACAACAGGGCTGCCGCCGTCATTGACTGGCTCATTCCAGGTCACCAGCATGTAGGACTTGGTGGCCAACTTCACAATAGGTGTAGAGGGAGGTCCAGGCTGTTTGAAGTTGTACTGAGCAGTGATTCCCGGTGTATCCAGATATCCACTCTTGCCATAACGGTTGACAGCATAGATGCGGAATTGGTATTCTGCTCCATGTGTCAGGCGGCCAGCCTTGAAAGATGTTCTAGCAACATTACTTGCGACCATCTGCCATTCTTGTGTGTTTGTGTCTCTCTTCTCTACAATGTAGTTACTGATGGAGCAGCCACCATCATACTCTGGTAGAGACCAGGACAGTGTGATGCTGTCTGATGTCACTGCATCCAACTTGAAAGCTTTAGGTGGACTTGGTTTATCAAGGACAACCACTCCAATGTCTGCTGTGACAGTTCCTCCTGTGTTTGCAAGGGTGATCTCATACTTGCCAACATGTTCTCTGCAAGCTTCTTTGAGGATAATTTTGGATGAGGTTGCGGTGTTCAGGATGGTCACTGCCGATGTTTGCTTCAAAGGAAGGCCGGCCTTCTTCCAGGATACAACAGGCTTTGGTCTGCCTCTCACTGGAACCTCAAGGGTGAGGTCACCTCCAGCCTTAACACTGTATGTGTTAAACAGTAAGTGGAGGGATGGTTCAATTGCAACATCCTTTGCAACCACAGGCAAGCCAAGATCCTTTGGCTCGCTTTTTCCCTTTTCATTGATTGCAATCACTCTGAATAGATAGACTTCATTAGGACTCAGATTAGGAACGGTGGCTTCAGTCACCTTGACCGTGCACGCTGTGCCCCATTTATCTCCACTCTTAGGCTTGAATTCTACATTATAGCACATTACTTTGCTTCCACCATCATGAGCAGGTTTGTCCCATACCAGAGTCACACTGGTCTTAGTTTGATCTACAAGAGTAACCTTGTTCGGTGGCAGCGGTACCTCAGACACCTTGATTTCTTTGGTTTCTACCGCCTGTCCCTGGCCATATTTATTAACGGCACAGACTCTGAAGTAGAAAATGCCACCTTCAGGCAATTCCTCAATCTTGAATGAGTTTGTCAAGCAGTTGCTGGTGACAGTAGTGTATGCCTTCCTGACAGACTCTCTCTTCTCAACAATGTAGTTTGTGATTTTAGAGCCTCCATCAGTGTGGGGTGTATCCCAGGCAAGAGTCACTGAATCCTTCTTGAGCTCCTTAACTGCGAAGCTTTGTGGTGCACTCGGTGTGTCCAAAATTCTCACTGCAACAATGGCAGACTTTTCACCACTGCTGTTCTCCAGTGTCAGTGAGTATTTTCCACTGTCAAAGCGATTAACATTGTCAATGACAAGCATGGTGTAAGAGCTGGTGGTGTCAATACCAGCACGGTCGTTGAGGGCACCATCAACCTTCTCCCACTTCACGGAAGGTTCAGGTCGTCCTCTAATGGCAACAAACAGACGCAGAGTTCCTCCTGCACGGACAGAAACCACCTTTCTGAGATCAGCGTCCAGCTCAATCTCTGGTGCTTCCACCCGGTCAGAAGTGACCACAGTACCGTGCACGCTAGCAGCCTCGCCCACTCCCTCTGAGTTGATGGCACAGACACGGAACTGGTACTCTCCACCTTCCTTCACGTCTGTGATAGTGAGCTTAGTGGCTTGTGTGCCAGTGGGTGGAGTGCACATGGTCCATTCCTTTACAACTGGTGCCTCTATGGCTGGCGCTACTTCTGCCTCCTCGTCTTCCTCAGGCTCTGGTGTGTACTCCCGCATTTCCACAATGTAACCCTTTACGTAGGCACCACCATCAAAGTCAGATTTGCCCCAGGTCAGGGACACAGAAGACTTGGTGTAGTCTGTCACCTTAGGATGATGTGGAGGTCCAGGTGGTGTGAGGGAATCACAAGCTCTGTAGAGCAGGGACAACTCACTGAGGTCTCCCATTCCAGCCTCGTTCTCAGCTGCAACACGGAACTCGTAGAAGTGGTCCGTCATCAGACCCGTGACCTTGAAGTGGTTGTCGGTCAGCTTTTGTCTGTTGCATTTTGTCCACCTTACACTATCCTTGTCACGCTTTTCAAGGTGGAAGGTGTCAATTTCAGCTCCACCACTCTGCTCTGGAGGAGTCCAAGTCAGAACAATAGAGTCCTTTGTAATCTGACTTCCTTCTGGAGTTCCAGGAGCACTGGGGGGCTTGTAAGGATTGCGTGCAATGATGGGTTCACTCTCAAGACAATCTCCAACACCATATTTGTTGACTGCCTTGACTCTGAAAATGTATTCATTTCCAGTGAGCAGATTTTTTAGTTTATAGAATGTACCCTTAACACTCTGTGCAGCTACTGTCCAGGACAACCTGCTGGTCTCTCTCTTCTCCAAGATATAGTGAGTGATGCTAGCCCCACCATCTAGAGTTGGTTCAGACCAGGCAAGGGTGCACCTGTCAGACATGATTCCTGTCACTGTCATGGGTCCAGGGGGTGGACCTGGTTTATCAAGGACTTTGACGGTGATAGGGAAGGTTTTTGTGCCGCCTGGATTTTTGAGGACGAGGTCATAGTGGCCACTGTCAAGCTTGGTGACATCTTTAATCGTAATGGCTGTACGTTTCTGTGTAGTCTTCACTTCAATGCGCAGGGCTTTTGGCATTTCCTTACCCTCTTTTAGCCAGGCAACATCAGGAATTGGTTTTCCATATATGTCTGCATCAAGAACCAAGTGTTCACCTGCATTGATAACAATGGTATCCTTGTATTTGGGATCCATTGAGGCCCTTGGTGGTTCAATTTCATCAGTAGCAGTAATAGGTCCAGAGCTGTCGGATGGCTCGCTGAAGACTCCGGCTGCATTTCTTGCAGTAACTCTAAATTCATATTGCTCGCTCTCAGTCAGGCCAGTGACGGTGTACTCAGTCTCCACTATATTTGTGAAATTAGCTCTGACCCAGCGCTTCTCATCGGAGGCCAGATCTTTCCTTTCCACAATATATCCATTCACTTTGCTGCCACCATCATACTCAGGCTTGGTCCACTGAATCTTTATTATGGTCTTAGAGATAGAAACGGCTTCAGGAGCACCAGGAGGATCACATGGGTCACGAGCAACAAAGGACTCAGACACTTTACTGCATCTGCCAATGCCAACAATATTTTCACCATACACTCTGAATTCATATCCAATACCCTCCTCAAGATTGCTGATCTTGAACTGAGTATCAGTGATAAGAGTCTTGTTCAGTTTGTTCCACATGATGCTGCTTCTCTCCTTGCTTTCTAGATGGTACCCAATGACTGTACTTCCACCATCATTAACAGGCTCATTCCACTCAATGATCATCATTTCCTTTGTTGCAGATTGAACACGTGGTGTTCCTGGAGGCCCTGGTGGTTTGTATGGATATTGAACCACGATGGACTTTGAATCCAGGGATGAACCCTTTCCATATCTGTTTTCAGCTATGATTCTGAACTGGTATTCTGCACCAGTCTTCAGCTTAGGGATCTTTATTGCTGTTCTTGCAAGCTGTGTGGTGACTGACTGCCATGTTTGGGTGGTGGTGTCTCTCTTTTCCACGATATAGCTCTTTACCTGGCATCCACCCATGTACTCTGGTGGATCCCATGCGAGGTGGACAAAGGTGTTGCTCACTTCTACAACCTTCACCGGACCTTTAGGAGGACCAGGCTTGTCAAGGACAATTATAGACAAATCCTGACTGATGGTGTTGACATTATTGGTTGCTTTGATGGAATATCTGCCAAAGTCCTCCTTGCACGCTTCAGTAATTTTAATTCCAATTATTGTTGGTGTGTTTATCACATTGACTCTTGATGTCACATTCAAAGACAGACCGTCCTTGGTCCAGGATACTTGAGGTTTGGGTCTGCCAAGCAACGGGAACTCCAACCTCAGGTCTTTTCCAGCTAACACACTGTAGGTGTTGAATTGCATCTTAATGCTTGGCTCCATGGTCATGTCACTGGCAACAATGGGCGCAGCAAGAGCAATTGGCTCACTCTTTCCCTTCTCATTGTAAGCAATGACCCGGAAGAAGTATTCTGCTCCTGATGTGAGGCCTTTGACTGTGCCGTCACATGTCTTTGTATTTGTTGGGACTTCCCACTTGTCTGTACCCTTGGGTTGCATCTCAATCAGGTAGCCACCTATTCTACTGCCTCCATCATGCTCAGGCTTCTCCCAGGCCAGAGAGACTGTGGCTTTGGTGACATCAGTGATAGAGATTTTTCCAACAGGCATTGGTACCTCGGAGGCCTTGAAAGCTGCCTTTGTTTCAATAGACGAGCCAATTCCGAAATCATTCTCAGCCATGACTCTGAAGTAGTACAAGGCACCTTCAATCAAGTTGTCCACTTTGAAGGTTGTTGATGTGCATTTTGTTGACACATTTGCATATGCCTTTCTGGTTGATTCACGTTTGTCGATGACATAGTTCTTGATTTTGGAACCTCCATCCATCAGTGGGGCCTCCCATACAAGAGTGACAGAGTCCTTTCTAATGTCTTGAACAGCGAGTTTCAGTGGGGCGCTGGGTGTATCCAGGACTTTAACCGAAACAATCTCAGACACAGTCCCACTGCTGTTGGTCAGACTCAAGGAGTATTTTCCAGAGTCATTCCTGTCACATGAGTCAATGGACAACTGTGTGAAGTTCAGAGCTTTCTCAACCACCGCTTTTTCAGTCAAGTCTCCCTCATCCTTAGTCCACTTAACCTCAGGTGTTGGCCTGCCCTTGAATGGAATATGGATTCTAACAGATCCACCAGCTTTCACGATGATGCCCTTCCTTAGCTCTGAGTCGAGCATGATCAGAGGTGGCTCCACCCTTTCCTCTGGTTTAGCTGTTCCAGAAAGAGATGCTGGCTCACCAACTCCCAGTTTGTTCAGAGCACACACCTGGATTTTGTATTCCTGACCCTCAGTCAGTTTGGTAATTTCATATTTGTTGACACGCAGGCCAGTAGGGGGAGTAACCATGGTCCATTCTTCCTCTTCAGCCTTGCAGACTTCAACAATGTATCCTTGGATTTCACTGCCACCATCAGACAGTGGCTTACCCCAGGACACTGAAATAGAGCTCTTTGTGGAGTCACTTACATTCACATATGCCGGTGCACCAGGTTTGTACTTGGGGTCACTGGCCTTGTAGTATGGAGTTGGGAGGCTTGGCACTCCTGCTCCAACAACATTCTCAGCTGTGACTCTGAACTCATATTCATGGCCAGAGGTTAGGCCTGTAACTCTGAAGGACAGATCAGTGACCTTCTGTCGGTTGCATCTAGTCCACTTGATTCCCTGCCGGTCCTTCTTTTCAACAATGTAATTGGTAATCTCACTGCCTCCTTCGGTGTCAGGGGCTGACCAAGAGACGGTCATGCCATCATGTGCAATGTTGGTTACTTCCTCCATGTGAGGTTGACCAGGAGCAATAAATGGAGTCTTCATAATGGCTGCACTAGACAGCAGTGGCTCACTGATACCATAACCGTTAACCGCCATGACACGGAACATGTACTCATTGCCTTCCAGTAAATTGGTGACTTTGTAGCATGTGTGTTCACAGCTGTTAGAAACAATAGTCCAAGCGAGGCGGCTGGTCTCTCTTCTCTCGATGAGATAGTTTTTAATAGGACTACCTCCATCATGTAGAGGGGCACGCCAGGCCAGTGTGCATCTATCTTCAGCTACTCCCGCGATGTGAAGGGGTCCTTCACATTGGCTGGGCCTGTCCAGGACCACCACCTTGAATGGAACAGTTTCACTGCCAGCGCAGTTTGTCAGCTGAAGAGTGTAATCTCCACCATCAACTCTGATAGAGTCCTTAATTACAATCATGGCATGGTTTTCTGTGTTCTTTATTTCCAGTCTGAGTGTATTCTCGATTGGTTTTTCACCCTTGAACCACTGGATTGTAGGGGCTGGCTTGCCAGAGACATCTGCGTCTAGCTTGAATGTCTCTCCGGCATTGATGATGATGGTCTTGGTGAATGCAGGGTCGATGGAGAATTTGGGTGCCTCAAACTCATCACTTACAGTGATCGGTCCACTGTTGTAGGATGGCTTACTGACGGTGCCTACAGCATTTTTGGCAATGACTCTAAAGTCATACTGGGCATTCTCAGTCAGACCAGTGACAGTGAACTTGGTCTCAATCACATTAGTGAAGTTTGCCCTTACCCACCTGCCCTCTGGCAGATCACGCCTCTCCACGGTATAGCCGGTGATATTACTGCCACCATCATATTCTGGTTTAGTCCATTGGATGATGATGGTGTCTTTGGTCACATGGATGGCCTCTGGTGTGCCAGGAGGATCACATGGGTCACGTGCAACACAGCCCTCTGAGAGCTTACTGCACCTTCCAATGCCAACAATATTCTCAGCATAAACTCTGTATTCATACTCAATACTCTCCTCCAAGGGGTAACTCTTGAAAATAGGCTCATGGATTAGTGTCTTGTTGATCTTGATCCAGAGAATACTGTTCCTCTCTTTCCTCTCGAGATGGTATCCAAGGACAGGACTGCCTCCATTTACGACAGGCTCGTTCCACTCAACAATCTGGTGGTCCCGAGAGAGGGAGGAGACGAAGGGGGTGCCTGGTGGACCTGGCTCTTTGTATGGGTACTTAGCGACCACGGCGGGTGAATCCAGACCGTGACTCTTGCCGTAGCGGTTCTGGGCAATGATCCTGAACTGGTACTCAGATCCAGTCTTCAGTCTAGGCACTTTGATGGTGGTTCTTGCCCAGTTGTTGCTCACATTTTCCCAAGATGTGGTAGTAGTATCTCTCTTCTGTACAATGTAGTTTGAAATCTGGCAGCCACCATTGTGTTTTGGTGGATCCCATGAAAGAGTGATACTCTGTGTTGTGATTTCATCGAACCTCACAGGGCCAGATGGAGGGCCAGGTTTGTCAAGTACAATGATTTCAAGGGATGTGTCCTTCTTTCCGCTGAGTTAACAAGATTTATACTGTACATGCCACCATCATCACCAGCCGCCTCCTTAATGCTCAGTGTTGTATGTGTTTGTGAGTTGAGAATGTTGACTCTGGTAGTGAACTTCAAAGAAGCCCCATCTTTACTCCATAAGACTTTTGGTTTGGGTCGTCCATAGATGGGAACGTCAACATTTAGGTCTTTGCCCACAAGGACACTGTAGCTGCTGAATGCTGGTCGAACTTCAGGCTCAAAAACTAGGTCTGTGGTCATCACTGGACCAGAAAGGACTTTGGGGTCACTTTTTCCCTTATCGTTGATTGCTGTGACTCTGAACAGATACTCATCTCCAGGGTTCAGTTTGGTAACAGTAGTCTCCATTGTCTTAAATGTGTTAACACCATTCCACTTCTCCTGGCCCTTGAGCTGCACCTCAAGCAGATAATGAATCACTCTGCTGCCACCATCATACTCTGGCTTCTCCCAGGCCAGAGAGATGCTTGTTTTGGTCTGATCTGTAACAATCAAGTTCTTTGGAGTCTGGGGCACCTCTGAGACCTTAAGAGGGTCAACAGTTGTGGCAGGCAGGCCGACACCATGTCCGTTCTCAGCAAGGACTCGGAAGTAGTAACTGCAGCCCTCCTGAAGCGGCTCAATCTTCCACGAAAGCTTGTGACAATTTGTTGAAACTGCAGCATATGTCTTACGTGTACTTTCTCTCTTTTCAATAACATAATTCTTGATCTTGGACCCGCCATCCAACAGAGGTGGCTCCCATTCCAGTGTGACTGACTGGTTTGTAATTTCTTTCACTTTCAAAGCAACAGGAGCACTAGGTGTGTCGAGAACACGGACAACAACAAATGCAGATTTGGTTCCGCTAGCGTTCTCTGCAGTGATGGTGTATTTTCCACTGTCATTTCTGCTCATCTTGTCGATGACAAGGGATGAGTAACTGCTGGTCACCTCGACCTGAGCCGTCTCCTTAAGTGCAGCTTCATCTTTGTCCCAAGTGATGGTAGGAGTGGGCCTTCCCTTGATGGGTATGAACAGTCTAAGGGAAGCTCCAGCTTTAATGGTCACAATCTTTCTCAGTTCTGCGTCAATGTCAAGGTCTGGCTCCTCTGCCCTGTCCTTTGCAACGACAGCTCCAGAGACATCAGCAGGCTCACCAACTCCAACTTTGTTAATAGCACAAACTCTAAACTTGTATGCCTGGTTTTCCTTCAGATTTGCAACTTCATACTTTGTCTTCTTGATACCAGTGGCTGGTGTGCACATTGTCCATTGCTCGGCAGGGGCATCTGTGGCAGTGGCCTCAGCAGCAGGGGTCTCAGCAGCAGGGGCCTCAGCAGGGGCCTCAGCAGGAGCCTCCACTGGCAATGCTGACTCTGTGGTGGCGCAGCACTCAACAATGTATCCCTCAATGGCACAGCCTCCATCACAGGCAGGCTTGCTCCATGACAGGAACACTGATGTTTTAGATGTGTCCGTGACCTTTGGATTGTGTGGTGGGCCGGGCCTGAAGATGGGATCGAGAGATCTGAAGTAAACAGTTGGGGAGCTTGGCTCTCCAGTACCTACAGCATTCTCAGCTGCAACTCTGAATTCATAACAATGGCCTTCCAAGAGTCCAGGAACCTTGAAAGTCAAGTCAGTGACTGTTTTCCTGTTGCATCTGGTCCATCTGACACCTTCCTTGTCATGTTTCTCAATTATGTATCCGGTGATAGGACTGCCTCCATCCTCAGAAGGAGCCTCCCAGGTCAGCATCATCGAATCTTTTCTAATATCTGAAACTTCCAAGCTCTTTGGTGTTCCAGGGGCTGCATATGGATCCTTGATTGTGACAGCGTCAGACTCCAGTGGTGCACCAACCCCATACTGGTTGACAGCATGGACTCTGAAGATGTACTCGTTTCCTTCCAGCAGCTTAGTAATCTTCAAAAAGATGGTCTCCACATTTGAGTCGACAACAGTCCAGACTAGCCTGCTTGTCTCTCTCCTCTTCACAATGTAGTGAGAGATCTTGCTGCCACCATCTTGCACTGGAGGTTTCCATGAAAGGCAGCACCGATCTTTGGTTATTCCTGTTATTACAAGAGGTCCCTGTGGTTCTCCAGGTTTATCTAGAACAACAACATTGACCTCTACTGATTTTTCTCCTCCTGGATTCTTCAGCAGCAGAATGTATTGGCCTCCATCTGTAAGTTTGGCTTCCTTGAAAGATATATAAGCTTTGGTGGGTGTGTTCTTAATTTCTCTATGAATAGTGTTGCCCAGTTCATTCTCTCCCATCATCCATTGGATAGAGGGCAATGGTTTTCCATGAACATCCGCATCAATCTTGAAGTTGTCCCCAGCATTGACCACAATAGTCTTTGTGTACTCTGGGTCTATGCTAACGCGTGGGGGTTCAATCTCATCCTTGGCAGTGATGGGGCCAGTGCTGTAAGAGGGCATACTGAAAACACCAGCAGCATTTCTGGCAATAACACGGAACTCATACTGGCTGTCCTGCACAAGTCCAGTTGCAACGTATTCAGTCTCAATGACGTTGGTGAAGTTAGCCTTCAGCCAGCGACCTTCAGGAAGCTCCTTCTTTTCCACAATGTAGCCAGTGACCTTTGAACCACCATCATATTCAGGCTTATTCCAAACGATGGTAATGGAGTCCTTTCCGATCTTTGTCGCCTCTGGGGTGCCAGGGGGATCACAAGGATCTCTGGCAATACGTCCCTCAGACACTTTGCTCATTTTTCCTATTCCAACAATGTTTTCAGCATAAACTCTGTATTCATACTCCATACCTGGTTCCAGATCACTGGTCTTGAAGGTTTGGTCAGTAATCAGAGACTTGTTCAGTTTCACCCACATGATGCTGTTTCTCTCCTTGCGATCGAGATGGTAGCCTAAGATTGTGCTTCCACCATCATTCACAGGTTCATTCCAGGCCACCACCATGCTGTCCTTGGTGCAGACTGCAATGTTTGGTGTTCCTGGGGGTCCTGGGAGCTTGTATGGGTATTGAGCCACAATACACTCTGAGAGAAGAACAGGGCCTTTTCCATATCTGTTTTCTGCTGTTATTCTAAACTGGTACTCAGAGCCAGTCTTCAACCTGCCTGCCTTGATTTTGGTTCTTGCGAGATTTGGAGATACAACCATCCAAGCAGTTGTGGATGTGTCTCTCTTTTCCACAATGTAGTGTTTGATGGTGCAACCACCGTCATAGACTGGTCGGCTCCAGGCGATGGTTACACTTCCAGAAGTTACCTCCTCTACCTTAACGGGGCCGCCAGGCTGACCCGGTTTGTCGAGTACAACAATACCGATGTCTGCTGTTGCCTCTCCTGCTGTGTTCTTTAACGTGATGTGGTACTTTCCAATATCATCTCTAGTAGCTTCTTTTATGTTGAGCTTCAGCATTGTCTCAGTTCCGCCAACGTTGACTCTGGTAGTCCTCTTCAGAGGTTCACCATCTTTAACCCAGGAGACTTCTGCTTTGGGACGTGCAACTATTGGGACTTCTACTGTCAGATTTTCTCCTGCCAACACACTGAATGTGTTGAACATCATTTTGATAGAAGGTGCAATCACAAGATCCTTTAAGATCACAGGCACACCGATTTGACGTGGGTCACTTGTTCCCTTCTCGTTTCTTGCTGCTACACGGAACATGTACTCTTCACCTTCATTGAGTTGCTTAATAGTAGCTTCTGTTTCCTGTACAATGCCAGACGGGTACCACTTATCCTCACCCTTGGGCTGGATCTCAATGACATAACAGCCAACTCTGCTGCCGCCATCGTGCACTGGCTTCTCCCAGGCCAGGGTGACAGTGGTCTTGGTGACATCCTTAAGAGTGATCTTGCCAGGTGGCTGTGGTTTCTCAGACACTTTAACTGATTCACCAGCCTCAATGGGAAGACCAATGCCATATTCATTCTCAGCTAGAACTCTGAAGTAATAGTTGCATCCTTCCAGAAGCTGGCCTACTGTGAAGGTGGTGCTATGGCAGTTAGAGTTAACTGTGGCATACGCTTTCCTTGTGGACTCACGTTTTTCAACAATATAGTTCTTAATCTTAACTCCTCCGTCATTCACTGGTGGCTCCCAGGTAAGAGTGACAGATTCATTTGTTACAGCAGTAATCTTCAGATTCTGTGGGGCACTTGGTGTGTCAAGCACACAGACCTGGACTGTAACTGTCTTGGAGCCAGACTCGTTTTCAACTGTAAGGTTGTACTTTCCGCTGTCAAATCTATTGACATTTTCAACAACAAGTGACGTGTATGATGTTGTGCTGTCAATGGTTGCCCTCTCCACATGCTCCCCATCTCCCTTGGTCCATGAAGCAGTAGGAGCTGGTCGGCCTCTGATGGGCACAAACAGTCTGAGTGAGCAGCAAGCTCTCAGACTGACAACCTTGCGGAGCTCAGCATCCAAATCAATCTCAGGTGGAAGGAGCCTGTCCTCTGCCTTGGCATTGCCAGGTACAGATGCTGCCTCTCCAATGCCTTCACTGTTGATGGCAGAGATGTTAATCATGTACTCCTGGTTCTCCTTCAGGTTAATAATGGTGAATGAGGTGGCAAGGAGTCCTTCTTTGGGTGTCACAATTGTCCATTCTTCCTCTTCCTCTTTCTCAGATGGGATGCAGGTCTCCACAATGTAGCCAGTGAGGTCTGAGCCTCCGTCATACACAGGCTTGTTCCAGGCCACAGTGATCGAGGACTTGGATGTGTCCAAGATTCTGGGGTTGCATGGGGCCCCGGGTGCGTACAGCACATCAGTGGCCTTGTAGAAGGGACTCGAGGCACTTGGCGGGCTCAGTCCGGCAATATTCTCAGCAATAACTCTGAATTCATACTCATGCCCAACAAGAAGGCCTGTTGCCTTGAACTGTAGATCTTTTACCTTCCTCTTGTTGCATTTGACCCAGCGGAGGCCTATCCTGTCTTTCCTTTCAATGCTGTAGTTGGTGATGGGAGTTCCACCATCACTCTTAGGCGCCTGCCACATAACAAACATTGAATCTTTAGTGATAGCCGTCACCTCAGGATTTTCTGGAGCCTCTGGAACCACATATGGGTTGTCTGCAATGGTGGGTTCTGAATCAAGACACTCGCCAATTCCATACTTGTTCACTGCCATAACTCTGAAGATGTATTCATTTCCTTTGAGCAGCTTGGTCACCTTGTACTGTGTAACTTGCAGGTCTGAAACCACATTGGTCCAAACGAGTCTGCTTGACTCGCGCTTCTGAATCACGTATCCGTCAATCTTGGCACCTCCATCATCTGCAGGTGGAGCCCAGGAGAGTATACAGTTATCAGCGGTAACATCAGACACCTCCAGAGGTCCTCCAGGTGGTCCAGGTCTGTCAAGTACTTTAACCTTAAAGGTGTGCTTAGCAAATCCACCAACATTAGTGGCAGTCAAAACAAATTCTCCTCCATCCGCTCTGATAGAGTCCTTGTTGGTCAGAAGGGTTGTCAGTTCTGTGAATTTGACGTCCAGTTTCATTGTGTTCTCAACGTCCTTTCCATTCTTGGTCCAGACCATGGATGGGGTTGGTTGACCGGCAATGTCAGCATCAAGCTTGAAGGACTCTCCTGCTTTCAGCAGAATAGTATCTTTAAAGATGGCATCAACCATAATGCGTGGCTCAATGATGTCGTCTTTGCAGGTGATTGGGTCTGAGTGATCAGAGGGAGCGCTCACTGCCCCGGCTGAGTTTCTGGCTATAACACGGAACTCATAGGAGGCATCCTGAGTCAGTCCGCTGACAGTGAAGGCTGTCTCTGTGATGTTGGTGAAGTTGGCTCTCATCCAGCGGCCAGCAGGCAGTTCCTTCTTCTCCACCGTGTAGCCGGTGATTTTGAAACCACCGTCGTACTCGGGCTTTGTCCACTGAATGGTGATGACATTCTTATTGACAAAGATGGGCTCAGGCATACCTGGAGGGTCCACAGGGTCCAAGGCCAGGATGGCTTCTGAGGCCTTGCTTGGCTTACCAATTCCAGCCATGTTTTCAGCCATGACGCGGAACTCATAGGCAGCACCGTCTTCAAGCCCGATGGTTTTAAAGAGGTTTCCTTTGACAAGAGTCTTGCTGATCCTTTGCCATACAATGCTGGTTCTCTCTTTCCTCTCAACATGATAACCAATCACTTCATTTCCACCATCAACCACAGGCTCATTCCATCCAACGGTGATTGAGTCCTTGGTAAATGCAACAACACCTGGAGTACCTGGAGGACCAGGTACTTTGAATGGATAGGCAGCCACCACAGCATTTGAGGTGATGGGAGGTCCAACACCATATCTGTTCTTAGCCTTGACTCTGAACTGGTACTCTGATCCAGTGGTCAGGCGAATGGCTTTGAACACAGTGCGAATGATAGCAGAGGACAGCTCAGTCCAGGTTTGGGAAGTTGTGTCTCTGATCTCAACCACATAGTTGTTGATGGGAACACCTCCATCATTCTCAGGAGTGTCCCATGCAAAGACACAATAGGTACGAGATATCTCCACAATGTTAATCGGTCCCTTGGGGGGCCCGGGTACATCGTGAACCTTGACAATGATGTTGTCTGTCACAGAGCCAACATTGTTTTTTCCTGTCATGGTGTACAGCCCGCTGTCAGCTCTGTTGCATTCACCAATGCTGAGAATGACAGTAGCAGCGGTAGTTTCCACGCTGGTTCTCTGTGTAAGCTTCAGGGTTGCGCCATCCTTTTGCCAACTAATAGTTGGTCTAGGACGTCCCATAACTGGAATTTCAACCTTGATGTCGTCTCCTGCCTTGGCAATGATAGTTTTCTGACATACACCCCGCAGGTCAAACTCAGGCAGGGAGGTAGAGTCCTTGACCTGGATGGATTTGCTCTCATGTGGTGCACTTCTACCAGAGTGGTTGACAGCCATGACACGGAAGAAGTACTCTTCCAACTCATTAAGACTCTTCACTGTGAAGTCCATGGTCTTCACTGCTGTCACGTGTGCCCACTGATCAGTTCCCTTCTTCTTGGCTTCAAGGACATATCCTGTAACTCTGCTTCCACCATCATGCTTGGGTTTGGTCCAAGCCAAGCTCACAGAGTTCTTGGTGATATCAGTAGGGATGATACTCTGTGGAGGCGTTGGTGCCTGTGATGCACGAATTGGATCAGCCGTCTCCACCGACTCACCGATGCCATACTCGTTCTCGGCAGACACTCTGAAGTAGTACTCACAGCCTTCACCCAGGTCACTGAGGTTCACTGAGGTGGTTGGGCAATGTGTGATAGCTGTAGCAAAAGCCTTACGTGTTGATTCTCTCTTTTCAATTATGTAGTTGGTGATTTTGGCTCCACCATCGATCAGAGGCATCTCCCACTGAAGAGTGATGTTGTCCTTTTCAATCTTGAGAGGTTTCAGGTTGAGTGGGGGTCCAGGTGAATCCAGGACTCTCACATTTATATCTGCAGTTTTATTTCCAGCAGAGTTTTCCAGGGTCAGCTCGTATTTACCGGCATCGACCCTTGAGCTCTCAGGGATGATCAGCATTGTGAAGGACTCGGTGCTGTCAATGACTGCCCGCAGGACAGGACCTCCCTCCTTAGTCCAGGCGACAGTGGGCGAAGGACGTCCCTTGATAGGCACAAAGAGGCGGATGGAGCAGCCAGCCCTGACGACCAGGGTTCTTCTCAGCTCCATATCCAGCTCCAAACCAGGTTCGGTTTCACGCTCTACGATCTCCATCAGCTCCAGAGTCTCAGCAGGTTCTCCGGCTCCTTTAGCGTTCACAGCGCTAATTCTGAAGTGGTACTTTGCACCTGTCTCCAGCCCGGGAACAACAAACTCTGTGATCCTCAGTGGAGACGAGGGGGTGTCTCTAACCCATTCTTCTGCCCCTTCCTTCTTGTGCTCAATCACATATCCAGTCACCTCCAGTCCTCCGTTGTCCAGGGGTTTGCCCCAGTTCAGAGTGGCAGTGGTGTTGGTCGTGTCTGTGACTCTTGGATTGACTGGAGGTCCGGGCACATCTGCCAGGGATAAAGGAAGTGGTTAGTGTCTTTAAACAATTATGATGTGCCTTCAAAATAAAAGGCTTCAGCAATTTGAAATGTAAAGGAATTTGGGTAAAGGAGAAAATGTGTATGCCCCCGAAACATCTTGTTGGGAACCCTTGTTTTACTTACAGGCAATGACTGTGGTTATGACAGGCATTGACGGCTCACTGGGCTCTCCATAGCCGGCTTTGTTCTCCGCCAGAACACGGAACTCGTACTCGATGCCCTCAATGAGGCCGGTCAATTGATAGCTCATCTCGACGATGGGCTTCTTGGACGCCCTGACCCATCTCATGCCCTTCTTCTCCTTCTTCTCCACACAGTACCCTAAAATATCACTTCCTCCATCCTCAGCCGGCCTCCTCCAGGTCACAGTGGCTGAATGTCCGTCCACTTTGTCAACCTCCGGTTTAGATGGTGGACCGGGAGGACCTACACGCAGAGAAAAGGAAATACATTCAGGAATCTGAGTGTACATAAAGGTTTCTGAAATGTAATGCTTTAAATGTAAATGAGGCTTCATGTTATGATTAAATACAAGTTGCATACATTTCCTGTACATAAATGTGAGCGTTGAATAAAGCCAGGTTCAAAATGTTTTTACAGAGGGGGATTTTGGATATCTTTGTGTCATAAGATAAGATAAGATATACTTATGGTACAAAACGATTTAAAAAAGAAATCACTCCAATAATCAAAAAATACAGGCATAAAAAATGGCATGTTGTCCACATGAACGTACCGAATCTGTCGACCATCCTGACGGCCTCGGAGTGAGACGGCTCGCTGGCTCCGTACTGGTTCACGGCGGACACTCTGAAGAAGTACTCGTTGCCCTGGATGAGCTTGTTGGCCACGTAGTGACAGTCCAGGACCTTCTCTTCCAGGATGGTCCACAGCAGGCGGCTGGTCTCCCTCTTCTCGAGGGTGTAGTACTTGATGGCGGAGCCTCCGTCTGTGGTGGGGGCCGTCCAGGTGAGAGTGACCTTCTCAGAGGAAATGCCGCTGCACTCGATGGGCCCAGGAACTGCAGGAACATCCAGGACTTTGACCTTCACCGTCTCCTCCTTCACTCCGAAGGGGTTGCTGGCGGTGATGATGTAGTCTCCGGAGTCATTCCTGCTGGCGTACTTCACGGACAGCGTAGAGGAAGAGGCGGTGGTCTCGATGTTAACCAGGTCCGAGGGTTTGAAATACTTTCCTCCCTTGGACCAGCAGGAGGTGGGCACAGGTTTGCCTATAATGCTGGTGGCAGTGATCACGATGGTGTCTCCAGCCCGGACGGTGAGACCCTCCATCACATGAGAGTCAATGATGATGGTCGGGGCAGCTGTTGGACCATGAAGGATAAACTTAATTCATCATGCAGATTAAATTACAGGGTATTTGGATTAAAGATATCTGTGTGGTAGTTTTAAAAATGCCCGATCATCTGGGAACCATATCGGCAAATACTCTTTCTCTTAGTTTTTTGTTAAAGCAGCTGATATAGAAGTCTACTCTATCAGGACTCATAATAATTTTAACCGACCTAAAGTCTTACTGTTTTTGTTTTACTTTGTTATTGTCATCTCAAGTGGTAATTTGCATGAACACACACATTCAAATTATTCAAAAGATCCTCTCTATATCTACTTTATAATGCAGTTTTCACCAAAAACAACATTTTACAAGAGCACTTTGAACACATCATGATAACGTTATAATTTACTTAGAGATGTGTCAATAGTGACTGATTATAAAAGCACAAAAGGTGTTGGTTTCTAATAAATCATTAATGTTTATGCATGGTATATCTATCTCACCGTATTCGTCGGAGCAGATGATGGTGTCTGTCTGCTCCGAGGGGGGGCTGAGCGCTCCGGCCGAGTTCTTGGCTCGGATCCTGAACTCGTACTTGCAGCCCTCCTGCAGGTCGGTGACGGTGTACGCCGGGTCGACCACGTTCACGGGGTTGGCCTTCACCCAGATCTTGGAGGGCAGGTCGCGGCGCTCTACGATGTAGCCGGTCAGCCGATGGCCGCCGTCAAACTGCGGCTCGGTCCACTGCAGGGTGACGGTGCTTCTGGTGATGCTGACTACATCGGGTCTGCCAGGAGCATCTGGGGAAACAGGGATTCAAAACATGAAGGCATTGCAGCATACGTCACAGAATCACTGATGGATCAGCTGTCAAACCCTTACCGATGGGGTCCAGGGCCACCTGGGGGTCGGTGGGGGCGCTGGGCCTCCCGATGCCGGCCAGGTTGACGGCCATGACTCTGAACTCGTACTCAAGTCCTTCAGTCAGGCCCATCACTTTGTGCTCCCTCATCATCAGGGCGCTGGGGCTCGCCCTCTTCCACAACATGCTGTTCCTCTCCTTGAACTCTACAAAGTAGCCTGGATGTACGGGCAAAATCACAATCAATACACATCATACAAACACGATAGTGTTTATATTACTATTTATTAAGTCAAGGAGGTAACACTGCTCTAAATTCTTTAGGATCAAAGATAGAAGACAGAACCACATGGATATTGGACAGGAATATAGAGGTGTGTGAGGAGGCTCACCTGTGATGGGGGACCCTCCGGTCTTCCTGGGGTCATTCCAGGACAGGTAGGCGGAGTTATGGCGCATGCTTGAGATCTGAGGTGGAGGAGGAGCATCGGGAACATCTGCAGGAAAGAAGACAAGTTGTTTTAAACACTTAAACGATAAAGATATAATATGGATATATGGCCATGAAGGTGGAGCACTTACTGAAGGGATGTTTGGCCACGATGGGGTCGGACTTGAGCCCCTCGCTGACACCGTACTTGTTTTCAGCGCTGACTCTGAAGATGTACTCGGTGCCCTCGTGCAGGCCGGTCACCCGCTGCACATTGCTCTCAACAGTGGAGGACACCGTCACCCACATGTTGGTGACAAAGTCCCTCTTCTCCAGGATGTAGTTGGTGATCTCAGAGCCGCCGTCGTCCTTCGGAGCGACCCACTTCAGCGTGGCGGCGTCCGCGTTGACGTCCTTGAACTTCACGGGGCCAATCGGGATGCCGGGTTTACCCACCACCCTGAGAAGAGACGTGGATTATATATTAATATTATATTAATATATTCTTACCATTGTTACTACACAGATAGTAATGATGTCCAGGAGTAGCATAGCGAGGGTGAGCAGGGATCAAGACTCCTCACCTCATTATGAACAGATTTAAATTAAATCTGGTTTGCTCTTCACATGAGAAATTAAACACCACTCTATGCAGTAGATTAGGCAGCACATGGCCTCGCCTCTTCAGAAATGAACTGGGACTATTATTCGTATATGATCAATGAATCCTGATGCATGGTCTCATGGTGGACTAGTTTCCATGAAATCTGCTCCACCGATAGAGAAGTGTTTTCTATTATTAAAAGCTGATCTAACTGTTAAAGATGGTGGACTACCTGATGAGGCAAAGGACTCAGTGGTCCTACCTGATGAAGATGCTTGTCTTAGTGGTCCTACCTGATGAAGATGCTTGTCTTAGTGGTCCTACCTGATGAAGATGCTGGTCTTAGTGGTCCTACCTGATGAAGATGGTGCTCTCCTTGCTCCCAGCGCTGTTCCTCAGGTGATGGTGTACTTGGAGGCGTCGCTGCGCTGGCAGTCCCTGATCAGGAGGGTGGTGTTGACGGCGGAGGACTCGGCGCAGACACGGCCGGAGTCCGTCAGGTTCTCCTCCTCGCCCTTCTTCCAGGAGACCTTAGGCGTGGGCTTGCCGATGATGGGGATCTTCAGGCGCACCGTGCTGCCCTCCTTGGCGATGTAGCACATGTTGGGCAACTCCCGCAGGTCGCAGGTGGGGAGGACTGCACGGCAGAGGACACAGCATTAACATCACTATAACTCATGTAATAACTACACCCTAAACTGCGATGGTGTCTTCTCTCAGCTGCAGGGAGGAAACACGGTCATTTTTTCAAAGAAATGTCAGTAATAGTTTTAATGATGCTCTTTTTATAGATCAATTCTTTATTTAGTTTGATTTGATTTCATTAGCTTGTTGAGTGAAAATGAAAAAACTAAAATGTAATATTATATAAAATAAATAAATAAATAAAATAAATATTATATATAAAACACATTTGATAAAATTTGAAAAATCCAATCATGATACAAACAGTAATGAAAGACTTACTGATCTGGTCCTTGGCGACCACGCTGAGCTCCTTGACGGCGCTCTCCCCCGAGTCGTTGACGGCCTTCACCCTGTAGGTGTACTCGCGGCCGTCCACCAGGTCCTTGCCGCTGTACTGCATGTTCTTGGACCTCATGAGTTCCTTGTAGTCGTCTCCTTGGGACACCTCCAGCACGTAAGCGATGATGCGGCTGCCTCCGTCCGTCAGAGGCTTCTTCCAGCTCAGCGTGCACGAGTCCTTCGTCACCAGCAGCGTCTTGAAGTCCATGACGGGGCCAGGCTCCTCTGCAGGGGCCAAACAAACACTTTGTCAAACCCCTATCCACACATACACTATAATACCCCTGATGTGCAAAAACACTGCCTGTAAATAAACCCTCCAGAAGTCCCGCTTTATTTACAGTCTGTCACGTATTAAATAAATATACTGCTACTTAGTTTTTAACCACGGTGACATTTTCTGCTGTTTGTGTGCATTCTTTGTTATTTTCAAATGAAAGTCTATTCTCTTGCACTATTCTTCTGCTGTTAATAATAATTAACAATGTACATTTCCCCTGGTTCTGTTAAAGGGCTCCATCTGTTTACTGCACATACTATATATCTGCAAACAAAGTCCATCACAGTCCCCCTGCTCCACTCCTAATTTTTACTTTATTATTTGCCCTTCTTGTTCATAGGTTTGTTTGTTCACACCATGTAAATCTATTATTATTATTATTATTATTAAAATCTTGTATAAAATCTGTGACCTATATTCATTTACAGTCCGTCAACAGTACCAGACTTTATATGGTCACTTATTAAATAAATATACTGCTACTTAGTTTTTAACCCCAGTGACCTTATCTGCTCTTTGCTTTGACTTTTGTGTTCTTCATTATTAATAATGTTCTTTGTTACTTTTAAATATGAAAGTCTATTATTTTGCACTATTCTTCTGCTGTTGCAATAATGTACATTTCCCCTGATTCTGGTTCCGATAAAGTGCTCCATCGGTTTACTGCACATACATATATCTGCAAACAAAGCCTACAAATACAAAATACAAAACCTGTGACCTATAGTAATTTACAAATAAACAACCCCCCCCCCCATCCTGAGCAGACACTCACCTGAGGCTCTGACGGCGTCGGGGGTCTCGCAGCTCTCGCCCACCCCCAGCTCGTTGACGGCAGAGACCCTGAAGATGTAGCAGCGCCCGGCGTCCAGGTCCGGGATCTTGAGGGCCGTCTTGGCGCTGTCGCTGCTGACGATGGACCACGCCTTCCTCTCCGTCTCACGCTTCTCCACGATGTAGTGCGTCACCTCGTGGCCTCCGTCCAGCAGGGGGGGATCCCAGTAGATGTTGGCGTTGTCCTTACATGAGTCCTTCACCGTCAGGTTGGTGGGGGGGCCGGGGGTGTCTGCAGCAAAGAAACACGGGTTAGCAACAGCTGCAATATGCTCTACTGTAGGTACAAGTACAAGTACTGATACCACACTATATTATACTCTACTACAGTTAAAGTACTGATACCACACTATATTATACTCTACTACAGTTAAAGTACTGATACCACACTTTAAAGTTACTCTGTTACAAGTAGGGTTGGGTACCGAGAACCGGTTCCGGTTCCAACATTTCGATTCCAACGGCATCATTTAGAAATGTGAATTTCGGTTCCACTTTTCGATGCCTGAGGAAATGTTTCTCGCTGCTCTCCGTAGCCTACTGTATGACTGCGGCGGGGCGGGAAATGTAGCGTTGTACCTACACTTCCTACAGCGTAACCTGGGACCACCGATCATGAATGGCGGTAGACGCTCTAAAGTGTGGATTCACTTTGTTAGGAAAGACAATGGGGTGTGCAACACCTGTTCCAAACGTATTTCCTGCAAAGGAGGGACCACGACCAATATGACAAAACACCTTCGCCTGCACGGTATACAGATCAAGGAGTGTGCCGTTTTCAACCTGTTGCGCCAGTCTCCGTCCGCCTCACAACCACCGTCGTCTTCCGCTGTCGTCCCGGCTCAACCAACACCGAGCGCTTCCTCAGCGGAGCCCTCGCAATCAGGTATGTTAAGTTAACATCACTCAAAACTAAAGGATGGTTGTTTTGTTTGAGAGGCTGTGTGTAAAATGTGTGGATATTCGATATTTTTGTAGATGAAAGTTTGCGGTCGCGTAGTTGCGCGGATACAACGGCTCAAGCTAACAAGCCCGACCCAGCCCGTGTCAACCCATTCACCTTAGCAGCAAAGGAAAGAGGACAGTAGAGAAACGTGGGGAGTCCCACAGAAAAGTCACCGCTTTTGTGGTGAAAAGGCTGCATCCCTTCTCAGAAGTAGAAGCACCTACATTTCGGTACGCAAAGACAATTATACTAATTTTCTAGCTGCCCAGACCTCACCCACAATAACAATATCATTTTTGTGTTTACTGGGACATGCTTTTTACTCTTAACCCCAACTACACCCCTACCAGAGATTGTCTGACAAATCAGTTAATACCATCTTGGTACAAGATTGAAAAGTCAAATATAATTACTGAGCTTAGTGAAGTTAGCTATGTTGCCCTCACATCTGACGGCTGGACTAGTATTGCACAAGACCGCTACCTTACTGTCACAGCACACTATTTAGTGGAGGGCAAAATGAAGCAAAAAGTGCTCCAAACCAAGGCTGTCTACAAAGCCCAGACAGGAATCGTCATAGCAGAGGAGATTGCAGATGTCTTGACAGATTTTGGCTTTTTTTTTTTTTTTGGGTGGTGGAACATGAGAACAACCTATCCTTGCCTGTCAGACATGGCCTTCTCATGTTTATGTGTCCAGGCTTCCTCTACACCCAGTGAACGTGTTTTCTCGACTGCTGGTGACACAATCTGTGCCGAACGCTCACGCATACTGCCTGAGAAGGCAGATACGCTTGTTTTTCTCAACAAGAACTGTTTTTAAATGGGGGGGGTTTCCTTTGAAAGTTGGACTGTTGCTGTGTTGTAGCTTCAGTGGTTCTCAGGTTACAGTTACAAAGCAGTGAATATAAACAGACTGATTAATGTGAATATTACTGTAACTAACCTGTGTAAAAGTTTCTCGAATAAATGTTGTTTTTTTGGTGGAAGAATGTAACATTTTTTTACCCTGCCCCTCAAAGAATCGGAATTGAGAACCGTTAAGAACTGGAATCGAAAAGTAGAATTGGAATCGGAATCAGAATCGTGGAAATTCAAACGATACCCAACCCTAGTTACAAGTACTGATTCCATACTGAAAATACAAGTTACGGTACTAAAACTACACTTTAATATTCTTTACTACAAGTAAAAGTACCAATACCACACTGTTGCATACTCCACTAAATGTAAAAGTACTAATAATACTCTGTAGAAATACTCTGTTACAGTAGAAGTCAGGCTTAAGCTAAAGTACTATAGTGGAGTTCTTCCTCTAACCCGAAGTGGAGTACAGGTTACAGGGAGAGGAAATACTACTATCAGAGTAGAAGTACTTCAGGGTGACTCACCGAACACCTTGACCACCACGGTGTACATCTTGATGCCGGAGGTGCTCTCCAGGCTCAGGATGTACTTTCCGCCGTCGTAGCGGTTGACGTTCTCCACCTGCAGCAGGCTGTCGGTGGGTGAGGACTTCATCACCACGCCCTGCCGCTCCTTGATGTTGGTGTTCATCTTGGCCCAGACGCTGCGGGGGGGCGGGCTGCCCTTGATGAGGGCGTGGAGCCTCATGGTGGATCCGGCAGTAAGCACAAGACCAGCCTTCAGCTCCGCACTCAGCTCCGCCTCCGGGGGGACTGTAACAGAGAGGAGGGGTTATTCACTGTTACTGCAGAAAAACTGCTCTTTATAATTAAAATAATCCTTAGAAATAACAATAATGTAATTTGATGTTTTATGTTAATTGATTGAGGTCCTGCTGTTTTTCTGTCACTGACAAATCCATTTGTTATTTAAACTCCCAGCTGATATCTCTAATAACAGAATAGTGCAATACTTTGATACAATATTGCCTGTCTAGTACTTATAGTAGAATGGAAATCACAACAATCTGATTAAAGAATTGTCCTAAAAGGTCTGGACTAACAGGGTCATATCTCTGGTCTGGATGTGGACCTGTGGTCCTGTGGTTCTGTGGTTCTGTGTATGTGGTTCTACCATCAACCAGCTGATTTAGGTTAGAAATATCTCTAAGATAAGAATTACTTTATTGATCCCAATTTTGGAAAATGTTTGCATTGCAGCATCATAAAAAGACAAAGCATTGCACATAAGAGAAATTAAAAGACTAGAAATAAACTAGCATGAAAATATACATGTTGCAATTTACAATAAACAAAATATAAAGCAGGATATTATATATACATTAAGTGTGTGAGGAGTGGAATATTAAATGTCCCAGATGCTCAGGTACGTACTGATGATGTCCTTGGCCTCGTGTTTCCCGGGGACCTCCGCCGGCTCTCCGAAGCCGACCTTGTTGACGGCGGTGACGCGGCACTGGTACTGAGCGCGGTGCTCCAGGTTCTGGATGGTGTAGGCGGTGTCATGCAGGTTCCTGGGCACGTTGCAGCGCACCCAGTCCTTGGCCTCGCCTTTCCTGCTCTCCACCAGGTACCCGAGGACGGGGCTTCCCCCGGTGCTCGAGGGCTCCGTCCACGAGAGGCTGATGGTGCTGTTGGTGGTGTTGGTCATGGTGGGGTTCACCACGGGGCCGGGGGGAGCTGCAGCACATCCGCAGGTTAGTTTATACACGGAGCAACATGTGGTACAGCACTACACCTTTATATATATATATATAAATATACGCTTGGGGATTAACGGATTACATGTAACAAGATAACGTCATCAGGACAATAAAAGAAGGTAACTGTATTCGATTACATTCCAAAAATGTAGGTAGACGTACTGAATGATCTTTCTTTATGGTTTATGTTTAGAATACTTCTTCTTCTTTAATGCAGCAGGTGGAGACCTGATTTATTAAACAGAAATACAATCTGCTTTTGAATGATGTATTTAGCTTTAACGGCATCTGTAAACTATCACTATTACTACATTTATTGATAAAAACACT
The DNA here is from genome assembly GCA_031216635.1 of Dissostichus eleginoides. Classification (NCBI taxonomy): domain Eukaryota; kingdom Metazoa; phylum Chordata; class Actinopteri; order Perciformes; family Nototheniidae; genus Dissostichus; species Dissostichus eleginoides. Next base: position 35,512,153 of record CM062274.1, read on the forward strand.
AAGGTAAAAATCATCCTATTGTTATTTATTTTCTCATGTTTTTATTGGCACAGCATTTGATATTGAGGCAATCCAAAAGTAACGGAAAGTAATCAGGTTACTTTATATATCGACATGTAACTGGTTATGTGTGTATGTATATAAAGGACTTACTGATGGGGTTTTGTGCAGTGGTGGTTGCGGACGGCTCGCTGGGCTTGCCCTGCCCGGCCTCGTTGACGGCGCTGACCCTGAACTCGTACTCGGTGCCCTCGGTCAGGCCGGTGTAGTCGATGCTTCGCTCGGTCAGGATCTTCCTGCCCAGCTTGGTCCAGTTCAGGTCCTTGGCCTCCTTCTTCTCCAGCATGTAGCCCACGATGGGGGACTTCCCGTCGTCCGCAGGCTCCTTCCAGCTCACCGTCATGCGGTCGCAGGTCACGTTGGTGACCAAAGGCGCCTCGCAGGGGCCGGGAACATCTGGGGGGACACCACAGGGTTTGGTTTAGATCAGTAAAGAGGTCCATAATAAGAATGTGTAACCAGTTCTAGAGATGACACAATCCCAGTGAAACTACACCATTCTTCATCACTATATTTTTTATTATTTTTTATTGTTACTGTAGTTTTCTTAAAATAGTTTTCTATCTGCTTTTACATTTTTTGTTTTACCTTTATGTATGCACCACAACACCAAGTCAAATTACTCGTACATATCAACCTACCTGGTGATGAACCTGTTTCTGATTCTGATACCAGTTCAACATGGTAAAAAAGCCCTCCTTTATTACTGTTGGAAGTTACAGACTACATCTCCCTGACGCTAACGCTGCTGTATAAATCCTGAGTCCAACTCACTGTAGGGGTTCTTGGCAATGACGGGTCCAGTAACCAGAGGGTCTCCGACCCCCCAGGTGTTCTCGGCCCGGATCCTGAACTGGTACTCCCGGCCCTCGATGAGCTTCCCGACGTAGAGCTCCTTCTCGTCGGCATGGATTTTGGCGCAGACCTGAGCCCAGTTGGCGCGGTTGGTCTCACGTTTATCCACGATGTAGTTGGTGATGATGGCGCCGCCGTCCTTCAGGGGGGGCTCCCAGGATAGCTTGATGTTCTCGGCGAACACCTCCAGGTACTGGGCACTGGCAGGGGGGCCGGGCACGTCTGAGGGCAAACACAACGAGGAAATATCAGCACACAGAGCTAAAACTAAAGGAAATACGAAACAGGAAACAGAAAATATATAAGATAAGATAAGGTAAGATGGACCTTAATTAATTCCCGTGGGGAAATTCAGGAGTTTATATATACTGTATATACAGAGCAGTGGTCCGCCGGGATTCATTATCGGTCCATATTATTCCGGAAAATTCCAAATAACGTTTTCAAAAGTTTGCCTAAACAAGCTCTCCCTATCATAAAGTATAATTGAACTGTAACTGATGCTGTTATTTAATTATGGTTGTAAGGGATGATCAGTGCTGTTTTCAGCTCACAATTACTTACTTTAAAAACAGTTTGTATTATTATTACAATTCTTTATTCTATTTTGTCTTTATTTTCACCGTGTGTAAATCCTGTTTTTAACTCTGACCCTGTTGCTGCTCTAAATGCCTGAATTTCCCCAAGGGGATGAATAAAGTTCAATTTTATCTCATCTTATCTTAAACTGAACTGTTGTTTGCATGAGATTAACCCCGGTACTGACCCAGGACCACCACGGGGATCTCGGCGCTCTTGGAGCCGCTGGCGTTCTCGGCCACAATGCTGTAGGTTCCTGTGTGCTCCCTGCTGACGGAGGTCATGTCCAGCTGGAAGTGGTTCCTGAGGTGCGTGAGGACCTGGCCCTCGCCAGACTTCAGGCTGTCGTCGCCTCTCTTCCAGGTGACTCGGGGCATGGGCTTCCCGAACACCTGGGCCTCCAGCGTGATGCTAGAGCCCGCCTTCACCTTCACGCCCTTCTCCATCTTGGCACTGAGCTCCACCCTCGGTGGCACTGAGGGCGGGGGAGAAGGATGAGTTAAACCGCTATTTAAACAAATACAGTTTAAAGAGGCTGCTTATCTTCCACAGTCTAGACTTCATGTTCACACTTTGGTATATTCATGCTTAATGTTTCAGATTAATGCTGCCTCTTTAACTGCACATCTCTCTCATTCCGTCTACTTAACATATTAGTGATAACTCATAACTCATAAAAGTAAACCTACTTGACAAATGGTTCTGATTTCAATTTCGGATCTGATTCTCGTTTTAAAACAAGTTTTGAATCCGAATCTAATTCTGGTTCTAGTTCAGGTTCAGGTTCTGGTTCTAATTCTGACATTGATTGTAATATGTTTATTTCAGAGATTCGTCTTATTCTTCCGTTTTTTAATTTGGTTCTGATATCTAGTTCAGCATAGATCCGGCCCGTGTCAGTGCTCACCGTTCTCTGCGCAGACGAGCACCGGGTCGCTGGGCTCGGAGGTCTTGCTGACGTTGACGGTGGTCTTGGCGATGACCCTGAACTGGTACTGAAGGTCCCGCTCCAGGCCCGTCACCGTGTACTCCTCCCGCGGGCAGTTCTGGCTGCTGGTGTTGCAGCGCAGCCACATGTCTCCGGGCAGACGCAGCGTCTCCACGTAGTAACCGATGATCTTACTGCCGCCGTCGTTCTTTGGACGCGTCCAAACCAGAACCACAGAGTTCTTGGTGACGTCCAGAACCTCGGGTTTCCCCGGGGTGTCTGAGAAACAGAGAGGGAAGTCATTATAGTAAAAATAATAATAATGATACTGTGAATAAGTCAGTGGACCATCTTTCTGTATCTCACAAAGCAAACGTGTAAGATAAGATAAAATAAGAAGTACTTTATTGATCCCAATTTGGGAAATGTTTGCGTTATAGCAGCATAAAAAGTCATTGCATTGTACAATAAAAATGTAAAGACTAGAAATAAACTTTCCAAAATGTCAATCTCAATAGAGATGAAATAGCATTAAAGAAAAGTAGAAAATATACATGTTGAATTACAAATTTACGGTAACAAAATATAAAGCAGGATATTATATATACATAAGTATGTGAGGAATAAATTAGATAAGATGCTACGCACCGATAGGTGTCCTGGCCGTCACAAAGTCGGTCTTCTTGCTGGGTTTGCCCTGCCCGGCGCGGTTGATGGCCGACACCCTGAAGGTATACTCCAGGCCCTCGATGAGGCCGGCACACGGGTACTCGGTGGAGCGCACCACGCAGTCGTTGGCCTTCACCCACAGCAGGCTGTTCCTCTCCTTGCGCTCGATGTAGTAACCGGTGATGGGGCTGCCGCCGTCGGTCTCCGGTTTGTCCCACGCCACGAACATGCAGTCCTTGTTGCACTTGTTGATGCGGCAGTCCAGTGGCTCCGAGGGAACATCTAGGGGGGAATAAAAAAATGTCATATAAAAAAATCGGAGAAATCTGCAGCTCATCACGTACTCAGAGGTGGAGAAAGGTCTCTTACTTCACATTCAGTAAGAAAAAAAAAGCAACGCCAAATTGTAAAAAAACTCTGTTACAAGTAAAAGTCCTGCATTTAAAAATGTAAAACTACATTATTGGCATCAAAATCACAAAATACTTAAATACCAAAAGTAAAAGTACTTAATGTCCCATTTCAGAATAATTATTAAAACACTTCAGAAGGTAACAGTTGAGGTCCATCTAATAACTATCAGTCCTAAACTCAAAGATATTCCCTATATATGATAAAAAATACATAAAATATAGATATAGATATCAAACCGAAAAAGGACCTAAGTACTTTACTAAATAAATGTTTTTCACGACATGTATAACAGGTAAACTGACCGAAGGGGAACTTGGCCACCATCCTTTCGGACTGCATGGGGTCCGACATTCCGAAGCGGTTCTCCGCCCGGATGCGGAACGCGTAGTCCTTCCCGGGGATGAGCTTCCCGAGCCGGCAGCTGGTCTTCTGGCCTCCGGAAGAGGTGGCCGTCACCCAGTCTCCACGGCTCAGGTCGCACTTCTCCACCACGTAGTTAGTGATGTTGCTGCCGCCATCCTCCAGCGGCTTGTTCCAGGCCAGAGAGAGGCTCCGTCCGCGTCGATGTCGCTGATCACCACCGGGCCCTCGGGAGGACCGGGGATGTCTGCAACACAGAGACAAAGTTAAAAACAGAGAATCTCCAATAAATCCCCTTTAGGAGAACCTGAATGCACCACCCTGCCTGTCATTCGACTTCCCACACGTTGTCCGGCACACTGACCTCTGATGATGATCTTCATGGACTCCACGACCCTGGCGGAGATGTTCTCAGCCACCAGGCTGTACTCGCCGCTGTCCGTCCTCGACACGTCTTTGATGATCAGAACGCACATGTTCCCGGACTTGTGCACGGCCAGACGGCTGGACGGCACCACGGCGTCTTCGCCACGCATCCACTTGCAGGTCGGGGAGGGTTTACCTGAGACCAGCGCCTCCACCCTGAGCTTAGCTCCGGCTCTGGCACTGACCGTCTCCGGCATCACGATCTTCGGCTCCACTGTGTGGGAGAATAATGCATGGTTAACCTCAGAAGCTCCCCATTAACGTGTGTGTGTGGAGGGTTTATGGGGAGGGGGTTTATGGGGGGGCGAGGGGGGGGGTTTATGGGGAGGGGGTTCGGACTCACGGATCTGCTCCTTGATCTCCACGGCCTCGCGGGTCTCGGTGAAGGAGCTCTGGCCCATTACGTTTTTGGCGGCGACTCTGAACTTGTACTTCTTGCTCTCCTTCAGGCCGCTGATACTGATGCTCAGACCCTTCACCGTAGTGTAGGCGCTCCACACCTCCTTCTCCGGCTCCTCATCCTCACCCTCATCCTCCTCCACAGGGGGAGGTGGGGGAGGAGCCTCCTCACCCTCTGCAACCTGGCGGAGATCAACGGCTCTTTAGATGCACTCAACACCACCGAATGTGCTTAAACTACAAATATCTGTTAGATCATGTACAGTTTGTGTTTACTGTTAAACTATAACACGACAAAGGAGCGGATGATGTGAAGGTGTTTGAAATGCAGACAGACCTCCACTGGTGCGGGAGGCTCGGGTGGAGGCTTCACTTCAATGTATTCAATCACGTAGCCGTCGATCTTGGCCCCGCCGTCCCTCGACGGCTTCACCCAGCCAACCATGGCGCTGTTCTTGGTGATCTCCAGAACCTCGATCTTCTCGCAGGGATCGGGCTTACCTGCGGAAGAGAATATCTCAGAGTTAGTGCTTCAACAATTTCCAGTGTGTGAACTTATTGGGCTTTTTATGCCTTTGGTAAAAACGAAATAGTTGTCATCTTCATTTGATGATCTAGTTAATTTTACAAGATTTAGTTTACCTTAATTTGTAATGAATATAAGCTTTAGTTAGATTAAGTGTGTGGGAGTTTATTTACATCCCTCTCTTCACCACCTGTGAATAAAGAGAAAGTAGAAAGTAGAGAGTGAGTATGTACTTACTGACGGGATCGGAGGCCACATAGGAGGTGGGGCTCACTTTGTGGACCCCGGGTCCGTACTCATTGACGGCCGTGACTCTGAAGTAGTACTCGGTGCCGGGCACCAGGCCGCTGACTTTGAAGGGAACCTTGTCCATCTCCACCTCGGCCTTCACCGTCGCCCATGTCTTGCGGTCGATCTCGCGTTTCTCCACCACGTAGTGCGTGATCTCGCTTCCTCCGTCCATCTCCGGAGGACTCCAGGACAGCTTGGCGGAGGTCTGCTTGATGTCGGTGGCCTCCAGGTTCATCACGGGGCCCGGGGTGTCTGACAGGACAAGAACATGACGTTCAATTTCACACTGTTTTATTCAACAGATATCCCATTTCAGGATAAGGATTCTACTAATCGGTAATTATTCGTTAACTGAAGTCTTATATTAAGGTGACCTGCTGTACATTATTTCAGTAAACTCACCCAGGACCTGATGTTAAGGTGACCTGCTGTGCATTATAACAGTAAACTCACCCAGGACCTGATGTTAAGGTGACCTGCTGTGCATTATAACAGTAAACTCACCCAGGACCTGATGTTAAGGTGACCTGCTGTGCATTATTACAGTTAACTCACCCAGGACCTGATGTTAAGGTGACCTGCTGTGCATTATAACAGTAAACTCACCCAGGACCTGATGTTAAGGTGACCTGCTGTGCATTATAACAGTAAACTCACCCAGGACCTGATGTTAAGGTGACCTGCTGTGCATTATAACAGTAAACTCACCCAGGACCTGATGTTAAGGTGACCTGCTGTGCATTATTACAGTTAACTCACCCAGAACCTTGACGTTGACGAACAGGGCCTTCTCTCCCGCCGGGCTGCGCACCGACAGGCAGTATTTGCCCGAGTCGTTGCGTGTGCTGTCGGGGATGATGAGGAAGGTCATGGTGTCGATGATGTCCACCTTCCCTTTCCTCGCCACGTTGTCCAGGCCCATCCTCCTCCAGCTAACTGTAGGAGGGGGTCGGCCTCTGACGGTGGCGCACAGCCTGATGGGGCAGCCGGCTCGCACCGACAGGCCCTGCTTCAGGTTTGCGTCAAGGTCTACTTCTGGAGCCTCTGTGGGGAGGAGCAGGCCACAAATTACACTTTGTTCGGGGCTTTAAAACACTTTTGCTGAAAGAAAGCTTTATAATGTCATGAATCAATCTCTAAAAATTGGGAACTAGGAACTACAAATTTGAAAAAAAAAAAATTCTATTGTTACTCACACATTCATATTTATTTCTTTGCAAGGATGCTCATTTACCAACATGGAAAAGTAATTGAGTTTTAAATGTAACTTGTGTTAAGCTGTAGGGGCCCTAGTTCCTTTTGAGTGGGACTATTCGCTCCTCTAGTTACGATACAGGAAATGTAAAACAAAAAAAGTCCTTACCTAGGATCTCCTTGGGGATCACAGGTGCCTCCAGTTCGCAGGGCAGGCTCATGCCGACCTGGTTCTGGGCCGAGACCCTGAACACGTACAAATTCTGTTGGTCCAGACTGGAGACGGTGAACTCGCACACCACCAGCTGAGCCGCCACGTTGCACCTCTTCCAGCCGTCGTCTCCTTTCTTGGCGCTTCCATGCAGCCTCAACTCCACAACGTATCCGATGATGGGAGCCCCACCGTCGGACACAGGCTTGGTCCAGCCCAGAGAGACGCTAGACTTTGTGCTGTCCACGACCTTCAGGTTGGTGGGAGGCGCTGGAGGCTCTGTAGGAACACAGGAGGATGTGTGAAGCTAAATACATAGACTCCTTCTAAAGATCTATATTTTAATCGACAGCTGTACACTATGGGCTGTGCATTATGTGGGAACGGAGCGTTATTCTCAACTTGCTTACAATGTAGAATAACGTACATCATTATTTTTTTTAACTTGTTTTTCTGTGCTTCATCTCAACAAATAACAATGTCCGTTTTACATCTGGCGGATAAAGCAATTCTGATTCTGATATTAACATTAATATTGGTTACGTACCAACTGTGTCCTTGGCGGTGATGGCGAGTGAAGGCTTGCTTGCGCTGCCAATGCCAATTTCATTAACCGCCTTGACTCTGTACTGGTAGTCGTGGAGGGGCAGGAGTCCGGTCACGGTGTAACGTGTTGAAGGGATTGGTTCCTTGATGACAGGAGACCACCTCACGGCGTGCTCCTCCCTCTTCTCCAACAGATAACCGATGATGGACTTTCCGCCGTCCTTTTCGGGCTCAGACCACTCCACCGTCATCTCGTGCTTGCCGATCTTGGTGATCTCTGGTGCCTCCGGAGCGCCAGGTACACTGAACTGGGTGCCGGCCACGATGGCTTCACTCTCCTCCGCTGGCCCAGGACCCATCTTGTTCTCAGCACGGACTCTGAAGATATACTCGTTGCCCTCGATGAGACGGGTGACTTTAGCTTTGTTGGTGATGATGGCGTTAGAGTGGACTGACCAGACTCCCCTCTTGGTTTCACATTTCTCAATAATGTAGTTGTAGATTTCGCAGCCGCCATCATCCTCTGGGACTTCCCAGGACAGATGGCAGCGGTCAGTGGTGATACCAGACACCTTCAGATCCATGACGGGGCCGGGTCTATCCAAGACATTAACCTTAGCATGAGCAGAGGCGGTTCCTGCACTGTTGGAAGCAGTGACAAGATATTTACCACTGTCTGTGCGTCTGGCAGCGGTTATCAGGAGCTTTGAGAAGTCGGTTCCAGATTCCAGCGTATGCCTGAGGCCCTTCCTTATCTCGCGGGTTTCCTCATCTTTGTTCCATTTGATTACAGGCTGGGGTTTGCCCTTCACTATCGCCTCAATATGAATGGAGTCTCCTGCCTTGACCATGAGTGTTGCGTCCAGTTTGATCTTGACCTCAGGCTCCACAAGCTGTTCCTTTACCAGGACTTCAGGTGTGGTCACCCAGTTGCTCTCGCCCCCCTCATTCTTCGTCTGTACTCTGAACTGGTACAACTGGTTTTCGATGCACCTGTCAGCCATGAAGTAGGTCTCCTTGATAGCGCCCTTGTGAAGCCTCTCCCACTCCTCAGCCTCCTTTGGCTTCTTCTCAACATGATAAGCAATGTTACGGCTACCACCATCGTAGTCAGGCTTCTTCCACTTGAGGAAGCAGAAGTCCTTGCCGATCTCAGCAATATGGAAGTCAATTGGTTCACCGGGCTTCTCGATGGGATCCACTGCCAGCACAGGCTCTTTGGACTCAATGGCTGGACCAGCACCGATCTTGTTCTCTGCGCTGACACGGAAAAAGTACTCGCAGCCTTCAGTTAGAGGGGCCTTCATCTGGCGCTTGGTACAGTCATTGGCGACTACAGTCCATGCTCTCTGGCTGGGCTGACGGCACTCAATAATGTACTGATTGATCTCTGTGCCTCCGTTGTCCTCTGGGTTTTCCCAGGACACCATGCAGGACTTCTTTGTGGCGTAGGCCACTCTTAGGTTCTGGCAAGGTCCTGGGGTGTCCAGGACATTGACGATAATGGTGGCCTGTGCTTGTCCACTGCTGTTCTTGGCGAGAATGGCATATTTACCGTAGTCTGACCTGACAGCCTCGTTGATGACGAGTTCACACATTGGGTAGTTGTTGTTGATCTCGGTGCGTCTGTCCCGGGTCATGGCTCTGGCATCTTTGGTCCATGTGATCTCTGGGTCTGGTCGTCCCTTCACCCTGGTGATCAAACTTATGATCTGGCCTGCCCGGACTGTCAGAGAGTCGCGGCAGGATGCGTCGACAACAACCTCAGGGGGCACCAGAATGTCCTTAGCTAAGACGGTCTCAGTCAGTTCCCTGGGTTCACTGTCTCCTACCTTGTTGGTGGCTTTGATGCGGATCCTGTACTCCATTCCTTCAATGAAGCCTTGCACTCTGAAGGCGCACATCTTGACAAGGTCCTTAGAGATTCTGTCCCACTGAGCGGACCCTGACTTCTGAACCTCGACCACATAGCCTAGAATAGGAGTGCCTCCGTCTCTGTTAGGCTTGGTCCAGCAGATGTCTGCATAGGACTTGCTCCAGTCCTTCAGTTTAAGATTGCCAGGGGGTCCAGGTTTAGTGATGGCACGAGTGGCCTTTACGGGGTTGGAGTTCATAGAAGGCCCGCTGATACCGGCAACATTCTCTGCAAACACTCTGAACTCGTAGCTGTTGCCTTCAAACAGGCCTGAGACTCTGTATCTGAGGTCCAGCACAGGAGTCTTGTTGACACGGATCCACTTTCCTGTCATTTCTCTGCGTTCAATCACATATCCACTGATGGGGCTGCCTCCATCGTAGTCTGGCAGGGTCCACTCCACTGTCACAGCGTTCTCTGTGATATCAGAGCACTCTGGTGGGCCTGGAGGACCGGGAGGGTTGAACATGTGCTTGGCAATAGTGGGAGGACTCTCGAGCCCTGCACCAAGGCCAATCTTGTTCTCTGCTCGGACGCGTACGATGTACTCACGACCCTTCTCCAACCGGGACACCTTAGCCTTGGTGCTGGTGCCGCCGGAGCTAACCACGGACCAGGGCTCCCACGGCTTCTTCACATCCTTCTTTTCCACCACGTAGTTTGTGATGGGCGTGCCACCATCATCCTTGGGTGCCCTCCACTGGATCATCATGTAATCCGGGGTGACTTCCAAGATGTTGATTGGTGAGATGGGTGGACCGGGGAGATCCAGCACAGTGACGTGCAGAGCGACGGTCTTGCTTCCTGCGGGATTGGCCACGGTGAGAAGGTACTCTCCGGTGTCTCCTCTCTGGGTCTGTGGGATGCTGAGGATGGTGGAGCATCCAACAGTCTCAATGTTGAAGCGGCCTTCAGATACAACTTCCTTGCCATCGCTCATCCATTTGGCCGTGGGAGTGGGGATACCAGTCATCTTAGCCGGCAGGGCAATAGGAGTGCCGGCTTTGACCACAAGACCCTCGATGAGCTTCACATCAACTTCAATAGTTGGTGGCACTGAAAGAGAAACAGAACCATGTTAGCATGTTATCAGGCCTGTAAATGAAGACTTCCTCTGTTAGTTGTGGTCTCTTTGGTTTCAGTCGACTAAGATTTCTTGAGTCAAATATGCTTTAGTTTTTTCATGCTGAATGACATTTCTGGTTCAGACAATTTTAAAGTGGACTTTTAGCATTATTCTTTGTGGATCATCCATTAGTTTTAAAATTGGTTTGGAGTGTTAGTCAATAAATACTCTCTAAAGTTAAGTTATTTTCGTCTTCAGATAAATATTTGCAAAAATGTCTTGGACAAGTCAGTGAAATAAGTAGTTTTGCGGTTCCAAAAAGTGTGTCATTTTGTTTTATGGCTAACCTCATTCATTTTTATTGTATGTGTATTCCTACATTTTATGTTGCAAATTAAAGAATAAAACCTGTTTCTTACATGTCTTTTCCTGGCAGGTGATGGGGACGGTGGTGTCGGGCCGGCTCACGCCGATGGCGTTCTGGGACTTGACCCTGAAGCGGTAGGTCTTGCCCTCCATCAGCTTGGTGACGTGGACGTGGTTATCGCTGACGGTTTTGTAGGGGACCCAGTCCGTCTGGCCGTCCTCCTGGTGCTCCACGATGAAGCCGGTGATCTCGCTGCCCCCGGTGCGTTCGGGCCACTCCCATGCCAGCCACACCTCCGTCTTATCTGCGTCAGTGTGGTGCAGGTTCTTGGGGGGGCCGGGGGGGTCTGGAAGAGAGGAAAGAAAAAGTTAGTGGTGATTATTGGGAGTTCTACCATATATCGGAGGCTGTGGCTCAGTGGGTTAGTGCGCTGATCTTCGAATCAGAGGATAGCAAGTTCGTTGTGTCCCTGAGACACTTCACCCCAAATTGCTCCTGTGGGGATTTCCCACAGTATTGAGTATGTAAGTCGCTTTGGATAAAAGTGTCTAACAAGTGACATGTAATGTAATGTAATCTCCTTTCTGTTTTATGATTGTGTTAGCTGTTTCTAAAAATGTTTTAGTGAACTCACAGAGTGGGTCTAGGGCCTTGATGGGGGTCCGGGTCATCACGTAGGCGCTTTTGCCGAACTGGTTCTCAGCAGCCACCCTGAACAGGTACTGGATTCCCTCCATCAGGTACAGCGCCATCAGACTGGGCTTCTTATTGGATGCAGAGACGGGAACCCACTGGTCGGACGCCACGTCCTTCTTCTCCACCACGTAGTGCGAGATGACAGCGCCACCGTTGTCCTCGGGGGCTTTCCATGTCAGGTAGGCGGACTCGCTGGTGATCTCGGAGATCACCAGGTCTCTGGGAGGGGAAGGCTTGTCTGGAGGAAACAAGGTAGGTAGAGGTAGAATAAAATACATCAAAGGTGCAAGTGCTTCACAAGTAATGAAATACTTGACAGCTGCTGAGCTAGCTGCTAACATGATAACTAACCAAAAGTTAGCCGCTAAATGCAAATATGCTATCTAGCCTGGAATTAACTGCAAACTAGCCTGAAGATACTTTGCACATGTGGTGGGCATTTTACTTACTCAGAACAAGCACGACCACGGTGACGGACTTCTTGCCGACAGCGTTCTCCGCGGTGAGGGTGTAGTTGCCGGAGTCGGCGCGGGTGCTCTTGGGGATGAAGACCTTGCTACCGCTGGCAGTGACGGCCACGGTGATGTGAGCGGGGACGTCTCCGTCATCCTTCTTCCAGCTGACGGTGGGCGTGGGCACTCCCTTGATGGTGGCGCTCAGCGTGATGTCGGATCCCAGCATGGCGAGGTGGTCCCGCGCCATGTTGGCGTCCAGCAGCAGCTCAGGTTCCTCTGTGGACAATAAAAACACAGAATTTAACATTTAAAGAAAGTTTTTAATACGTTTTAAAAAGAAGGCTTATCCATTTATACATGAACAGATTTATTTTGCAGATTGCTAACCAGCTGATCAATAGTAAACACTTATGATGCTTTAGAGAAAAATTCTATCTGTTCTATCATTTAATTATATTCTATTTTGAAATTTTGAAATTAAATAATGTTATAGTGTTACAAGTTTTAAACTAGATTTTTTTCTGAAACTGAGGCACATACATTTAGCAGCTAGCTACATTTCTGTGCATCCTGTCCATCAGTTATCATCATTTCATGACGTACTGAGACGACATAATATGTATTTTTAACAAATGAAGCAAATGACAAATAATATAATGTTATTGACCAGGATGTTTTGGTATCATCTATCTATTCGAAATGAATCTGAAACGTGTCAACCAGAGAGGCGTACCCATCCTGTCGTGCACTTTGACGCTGGTCTTAACAAACGCGGGGTCAGATTTGCCGGCGGCGTTGACTGTGAATATCCTGAAGTTGTACTCTTTTCCGTCCTCCAGGCCCGTCACCACGTAGTGAAGGTCGGGGCACTGCTCCGGGGTCTCGTTAGCCGGAAGCCACTCCACAGCGCCGGGATTCTGGTACTCCACCAGGTAGCCGAAGATACGACCCTTCCCGTCGTGGCGAGGCATCTTCCACCTCAGGCTGACAGAGTCCTTGGTCTTGTCGTAGGACTCGGGGGTCACGGGGGGACTGGGGCACACTGCAGGGGGAAACATAGGAACAAGAATCAACAACGTGTTTAGTGTCAAAGGTCTTTTATAGTGGAGTAAGTGAGGTGTAAGTACAGAGCTGTAAACATTTAGCAGGACAATTAATGCTGCTGCTAATGAAGATAAAGAGCTAAGTCATCAATTTAAATAATTTTAAGATATTCATTTTTTTAAGATATGTATTATTTAACATAGGAAAAGAGTAGCTAAAAATGTCTTAATACAATGCTTATATTTAGCATGGAGATAAATTAGATAATACTAAATACTAATAACTAATGCTAAAAAACAATTCTACAAAATGCTAAATGCGATGCTAATATTTTATCCAGACATAACAATGATAATAATAATAACAAATTAATAATTCTCTATAAAAATGTGTCATTCAATTCAGTTCTAATATTTCTTCTGAACATAAAAAGATAACACCAAATATAAATAAAATGCTTATATTTTGCATTGTCTTACGAAACCAAATGTAATCATGCAGGAGGAGTTTTTTGTAATTATACAAAACAAATGACGTAGGATGTAATAGATTAAAAATCTGTAATAATAATAAATATTTACTAAAAATAAATCGAAATATTTGAGTGCAGCTCTTACCGATGGGGTCCTTGGCGAGGATGGGTTTGGAGGGGACGCTGGGGTCCCCGGTGCCCAGCTCGTTTTCGGCCATCACCCTGAACTCGTACTCGCAGCCCTCCACCAGGTCCTGCACGCGGTACTGGGTGGCGGGGTACAGCGGCTCCCTGGTGACCCTGGACCATCTCTTGGCGGCAGGCTCCTTCTTCTCCAGGATGTAGTTGGTGATGGGCTTTCCTCCGTCGCGGGGCCGGGTCCACAGCACAAGGGCGTTGGTGGCGTACACCTCCCTGACCGTGGGCATCTCGGGGGCCTCAGGGACCCCTGAAGGGAGCACACGGGGTTATCAGGTGTATCCAAGTACTTTTACTCCAGTACTGATAGTATAATAATAATAACACATGGGATTTTTCTAATGCGCCAAGACGCTTAACATAAAATCAGAACAGAAACAATACAAAGATAAGTAGTAAAGTATGATTTGGATCTTTCAGTGTGATGTAACAGGATTGCGTAATATTCCCTTACAGTTACTACATTACAATATTACTCGTATTATTTGCTACAATACATTTTCAAATAAAGATCAATATACTATAACTAGCTATAGGTAACTAGTAGTTGTAACAGATTATATATTTAAGGTACCCCTCCCAACCCTGGTCATAACGTACTGAACAGATCTTTGGCTCTCATCTCCTCGGACTCCAGCGGGTCGCTGATGCCGTACATGTTCTCCGCAGTGATCCTCATGATGTACTCACGGCCCTCCGTCAGCTTCGGGATCTGAGAGAAAACACCCACCACAGAGAAAATTTGTTAGAAATAGACCCCACTAGGGAAAAAACATGCTCAGGAGTAAGTTGGACAGGAGTCAGGCTGGGGTTTGGTGGACAGGAGTCTGGTGGACAGGAGTCTGGTGGACAGGAGTCTGGCTGGGGTTTGGTGGACAGGAGTCTGGTGGACAGGAGTCTGGTGGACAGGAGTCTGGTGGACAGGAGTGGTGGACAGGAGTCTGGTGGACACGAGTCTGGCTGGGCTTTGGTGGAGAGGAGTCTGGTGGACAGGAGTCTGGCTGGGGTTTGGTGGACAGGAGTCTGGTGGACAGGAGTCTGGTGGACAGGAGTCTGGTGGACAGGAGTGTGGTGGAGAGGAGTCTGGTGGACACGAGTCTGGCTGGGCTTTGGTGGAGAGGAGTCTGGTGGACAGGAGTCTGGCTGGGGTTTGGTGGACAGGAGTCTGGTGGACAGGAGTCTGGTGGACAGGAGTCTGGTGGACAGGAGTCTGGTGGACAGGAGTCTGTTGGAAAGGAGTCTGGTGGACAGGAGTCTGGTGGACAGGAGTCTGGATGGGGTTTGGTGGACAGGAGTCTGGTGGACAGGAGTCTGGTGGACAGGAGTCTGGTGGACAGGAGTCGTGGAGAGGAGTCTGGTGGACAGGAGTCTGGCTGGGGTTTGGTGGACAGGAGTCTGGTGGACAGGAGTCTGGTGGACAGGAGTCTGGTGGACAGGAGTGTGGTGGAGAGGAGTCTGGTGGACACGAGTCTGGCTGGGCTTTGGTGGAGAGGAGTCTGGTGGACAGGAGTCTGGCTGGGGTTTGGTGGACAGGAGTCTGGTGGACAGGAGTCTGGTGGACAGGAGTCTGGTGGACAGGAGTCTGGTGGACAGGAGTCTGTTGGAAAGGAGTCTGGTGGACAGGAGTCTGGTGGACAGGAGTCTGGATGGGGTTTTGCTCACCTTGCAGAAGGTCTTGGTGTTGGCGGAGGTGACGGTGGTCCAGGCCTCGCGGTTGATGTCTCTCTGCTCGATGATGTAGTTGGAGACGTCTACGCCGCCGCTGTCCAGAGGAGGTTTCCAGGAGATCACCATGAACTCCCTGTGCACCTCTTCAAACACCACGGGGCCGACAGGGGGGGTTGGGCGGTCTGCAGGGAGGAGATCATGTGATCAACCGATACCGCAATAAATATCTACTCAGAGACCCCTTCTTTCTATCATCCATATCCTACTCTGTTGCTGCCTCTTTGGACGTATTCATATGGTGTTTGGCTGAGGTCACTTCTGTGTTTTGTAGGAAAATATGTTTATATTTCTTAGTTTACAATATCTAATCTAATATATAATCTGATCAGTTTCAGTTTCTGATTCTGATATTATTTTCAAAGCGATACTTTGCTGCTTGACCTGATTGAACCAAAAATAATTGTATTTTTCATTTTTATTAGGATTAAAATGTATTTTAATCTAAAATGATTAATTATTTTTCCTTTTCACAGTTTAATCTTAATTCAAATAAATTGTATATATTTTTTAAAAATATATTTTTTTTACATCTTTTTCTATTTTTCTCTTACCATTTTTCCTATTTAATCAGATATATTTCGAAAATAATCCACTGATTATTTAATATTATATTTATCCTTTTATCTTATATTGAAGTTTCTTGCTTTTAAGTTTTCTTCAACCATTTTTATATCAAAAATCAAATTCTTTGCATCTGAAAACCTACTAATAGTATTTTAATAAGAAAATGGGTGGTGTCTCGCAGGGGTCTATGCATGGACCTCTTCTTTTTCTGTCTAATTCATGGATTCAGCTGCTGCACTTCATCTTTATTAATACGATTTTACGCCGGCTGGTATCAGCATCTCTACGTACCGACCACGGTGATGTTGCAGACCCCCTTCCTGGAGCCGGTGCTGTTCTCCACCACCACCACGTATCTGCCGCTGTGTCTGCGCTCCGCCTTCATCAGGCCCAGAGACATGGTGGTCAGCGTGTTCTTGAACATCATGTGTTTGTCGGCCTTCAGCTCCTCGTCCTCGCGGTACCACAGGATGGACGGGGACGGTTTCCCGGTGTAGCGGCCCTGCAGCAGGCAGCTCTCGCCCACACGGATCACGATCGCATCGCGGAAGTCCAGCTCGATGGTGGGCGGCTCTGTGAGACAGGGAGACAGATTGTGAGCTGATATTGAAAGTACCAGTACTACTAGTTTATAACAACTGCACGGCTTTCCTTCCAAAGGAGATATATAATCTAGTTGTTGTTTACATATTTTTATTGGGAGTTTTTCTTTTCTATTTTTGTATTTCTATAATTTTCTCTGAGCATGTTTATGTTATTATATTTTTAAATGTTATTATAGTTTTCTCAAAATAGTTTTCTATCTGTGTTTTTAATTTTAGTTTTACTTTTATGTATGCACCACAACACCAAGTCAAATTCCTCGTAAGTGTCAAACTACCTGGTAATAAACCTGATTCTGGTTCTGGTTCTGATTCTGTTTCTGATTATGGTTCTGGTTCTGATTCTGGTTCTGGTTCTGATTCAGATTCTGGTTCTGATTCTGGTTCTGGTTCTGATGAGATATGCATGGAAATACCCCTGAGATGACCTGCTGATTTGAATCTCCTGAAACTCACCCAGCTCGTCCTTGCAGGTGATGGGTTTGGTGCTGAAAGACGGCTTGCTGGGCCCGACCTCGTTGACGGCGATGACCCTGAACTCGAAGGTGTCGCCCTCCCGCAGACCGTCGAACGTGAACTTCCTCTCCATCAGAGCGTCTTTGGTCAGACGGCTGAACTTGTCTTTGCCAATCATGCGCGCCTCCAGCATGTACATGATGATCTCCGAGCCACCGTCGAACTTCGGGGCTTTCCAGGTGACGCTGATCAGGTCCTTGGTCACCTTGGTGACCTCCAGCTCCTCAGGGCGGTCCGGCACACCTGGGGGGGACAGGTAAACTTTATATCTGCAGATCAAGAACTCCTTAATGAGGTTTTTAATTGTCTGGATATTACATTACATGTCACTAAGACTATTTTACCCAAAGCAACTTATATACATTCAGTACTTTGGGAAATCCGCTGAGGAGCAATTTGGGTTGGGGGTGAAGTGTCTTGCTCAGGGACATATTTATAGATACAAAGTTGGACTTCTGACTTCATAATGTTTCCTTTTTTACAAAAACTTCAAAATTATGATTTTTTTCTTTTGTTGACATCCAAATTTATCTTGAAAATTGTTTTTAGACTTTCAGTTTATATGTGTTCTACAATCTCAGACACACAGGATCTGCAGATGGGAACTAGCTATGGGATTATTTAAATTATATTATGTTTGACTTGATTATAGGATTGACTGTTTCTAATTTATCAATGAAATCCTGACTTCTCTAAATGCCCCTCCTCTCATGGTTCAGACTTCCTGATTGTAGATGGACTCACTCATGGGTTCTTTGACGAGGATCTCGGCGGCGGTGCACATGAAGGGTCCGAGCCCGATGGCGTTCTCGGCGGCGACTCTGAAGAAGTAGGACTTGCCGGTGGTGAGGCCCTGAGCCACGGCGTTCTGCCGGCTAGCGGTGAAGGACACGGCGGTCCAGGCCTTACGCTCGGCCTCACGCTTCTCCACGATGTAGTTGCTGATGGGCGAGCCTCCGTCGTTCTCCGGGAAGAACCAGCTGAGTTTACAGGACTCACTGCTCAGGTTCTCCGCACTGAAGGGGATTCCCACAGGCCCGGGGACGTCTGAGGGGGAAACAGAGGGTTATTAGGCATTTCTGTGTTGGTCCCTGAAGGCAGCTAATGTTAGGCTATAAAGGAGCTACAGCATGGTCACATGACTTCACAACACCACCGCTAAGCTAAAGGCGGCTAATGTTGGGCTACAAAGGAACTATAGCACTGTCACATGACTTCACGTTACCACCGCTAAGCTAAAGGAGGCTAATGTTGGGCTATAGAGGAACTACAGCACGGTCACATGACTTCACGTCACCACCGCTAAGCTAAAGGCGGCTAATGTTGGGCTACAAAGGAACTACAGCACGGTCACATGACTTCACGTTACCACCGCTAAGCTAAAGGCGGCTAATGTTGGGCTACAAAGGAACTATAGCACTGTCACATGACTTCACGTCACCACTGCTAAGCTAAAGGTGGCTAATGTTGGGCTATAAAGGAGCTACAGCACGGTCACATGACTTCACGTCACCACCGCTAAGCTAAAGGAGGCTAATGTTGGGCTATAAAGGAACTACAGCACGGTCACATGACTTCACAACACCACCGCTAAGCTAAAGGCGGCTAATGTTGGGCTACAAAGGAACTATAGCACTGTCACATGACTTCACGTCACCACTGCTAAGCTAAAGGAGGCTAATGTTGGGCTATAGAGGAACTACAGCACGGTCACATGACTTCACGTCACCACCGCTAAGCTAAAGGAGGCTAATGTTGGGCTATAGAGGAACTACAGCACGGTCACATGACTTCACGTTACCACCGCTAAGCTAAAGGTGGCTAATGTTGGGCTATAAAGGAGCTACAGCACGGTCACATGACTTCACGTCACCACCGCTAAGCTAAAGGTGGGTAATGTTGGGCTATAAAGGAGCTACAGCACGGTCACATGACTTCACGTCACCACCGCTAAGCTAAAGGTGGCTAATGTTGGGCTATAAAGGAGATACAGCACGGTCACATGACACACAACTGCTACACAGTCCTTATTTCAGGATAACATGCGAAAACACAACCAGATAACCATTGACCTTCAGACCATTGAGTCTCATGTGCCGGATCTGCTTACCCAGGACTTCCACAGTTATGTTCTTGGTCTTCTCTCCGCCGGCGTTCTTGGCGGTCAGCGTGTAGACGCCCAGGTGCTTCCTGGTGCAGGGTTTGATGACCAGAGACGAGCTGATGCCGGTCGTCTCCACCACTGCCTCTAGAGGCAGCGCGGCGCCATCTCGAGTCCACGTGACCTCGGGGGCCGGCTGGCCCGACACGTAGGCAATGATCCGGATCACTCCGCCGGCGTGGACCACCATCCTCTCTTTCACCGAGGCGTCCAGGTCCACCTCAGGAGCAACTGGGGAGGAGATCAGCGTTAGAGAAGGACGGTATGCAACATATTTAAGTCAGGAAAAGGGTCCCTCATTCATACTTCATGTCCAAATCTTCATAATGATTGGAGGTCAGAGATGGTAAAAGTACACACATCCTTTACTCAAGTAGAAGTACACATCCTTTACTCAGTAGAAGTACACATCCTTTACTCAGGTAGAAGTACACACATCCTTTACTCAAGTAGAAGTACACATCCTTTACTCAGGTAGAAGTACACACATCCTTTACTCAAGTAGAAGTACACACATCCTTTACTCAGGTAGAAGTACACATCCTTTACTCAGGTAGAAGTACACACATCCTTTACTCAAGTAGAAGTACACATCCTTTACTCAGGTAGAAGTACACACATCCTTTACTCAAGTAGAAGTACACACATCCTTTACTCAGGTAGAAGTACAGATACTCGTGTTTAAAAGTACTCTGGTGAAAGTAGAAGTACTGACTAAACTTCTTTACTCAAGTCAAAGTAAAGAGGCTTTGAAATGTACTTCAGTAAAAAGTACCCATAACTAGCAGCTGTTTTAAAGAGTACCTGACCTCCCTTTATATTAATAGAACAATAATGTCATTGTTAGCTAATGAATGTTTCCATGCTGAACAACGGCAACATGACAACGTTTTCATTGGTCCCTCTTCTTTAGAGAAGACCAGGAAATGATGGATACACGGATCGTGTTCAAATCAATAGGCACGCAATGACTCTAAATAATATTTTTTCAACTGAATTAGAACACCCATTTACTTTAGTCAGGAAAATAAAGTTAAAAAAAAGGGAAGGTGAGAGATGAGGATCTGTCTGAACTCTCAGAGCACTCACTGGTTCTGTCGTTGACCTCAAGCACCTCGGGAACCTCTCCCGGTTCTCCGTTACCGGCAGCGTTGAAAGCGGTCACCCTGAACTTGTATTTTCCGCCAGTCTTCAGGCCGGCGATCACCAGCCGGGTGCCGCGGATCTCCGTCTCTTTCGCCTGAAAACAGAAACAGGTCTCAGTTTCTACGATCAGCAACAGGGTCTCTAAAGTGTGAACGCTCTCAGGAAAGTGTCCCACCTTCACCCAGGCCTCGGTGCCCTCCTCCTTGGACTCCACCCAGTAACCAATGATCTTGGAGCCTCCGTCCTTAAGGGGCGGGATCCAGTGCAGGTCCACAGAGGACTTGGTCCAATCAGAGATCTTGGGGGTGGGAGGAGAGGGCGGGGCTACAGGAGACAGACAGGTGTTAGCTTCCTGCTCGGGGTACAGAAACATGTGATTCTCTAATCTCAGACACAGGATTTATATCTGGAGACTCGTTAAGGGTTTCCATAACTTCAATTATGTTGTCTGGCAATTTAACTGTTTTTAATTAAATTCACATAAAATAAAAATGTTAAAAAAAGAATACATTCTGAGATGAATTTAACAATGATTAAAAATGTCTAAACTCTGAATTTATCCTAAAAAATGTAAACTTTACTTGTAAAAACTTAAAAAAATATGATTTATTCTAAAAATCTGAATATTCATTCAAATGTTAGGAATAATCTCAGACACACAGGATTTATATCTGAAAACAATAAATCGTTAAGGGATTATTGAAATTATAATTATATTGTCTGACAGTTTCAAATTCACATACAATTAAAATAAAAAATAATAAATTCTGAGATGAATAAAATAACTGATTCAAAATGTCTGAACTCTGAATTTATCCATAAAATGACTTATTTTTGCTAAAAAAAAAAAAAGAAGATTTTATTCTTTCTCTAATAACTGTGTTAATAATGCAGAGGCTCTTACAGATGGGGTCTCTGGCGAAGATGGGGTCTGTGAGGGCGCTGTAGGGCCCGGGCCCCGCGGCGTTGAGGGCGCAGACCCTGAACAGGTACTGCGAGCCCTCGATGAGCCCGCTCACGGTGAAGCTCTCGCCCATTCCCATTGGTCGGATCGGGTCCCGGGTCACTCGGGTCCAGCGCTTCCCGGTGGTCTCCTTCCTCTCCAGCCAGTATCCGGTGATGGGGGTCCCTCCATCTTCCTCAGGCTCCTCCCAGCTCACCGTCATGGCGTCCAGCGTCACGCCGCTCACCTTTGGCTTCTCAACCTGCCCGGGGGGCGCTGAGGGAAGAGGGGGGGCACCTTTAATATCACTCATTATATTCAGTACATAACAACACCTCATACACTGAGGGAAGGGGGGGGGAACCTTTAATATCACTCTGTATTACATTCAGTACATAACAACACCTCATACACTGAGGGAAGGGGGGGGGCACCTTTAATATCACTCATTACATTCAGTACATAACAACACCTCATACACTGAGGGAAGGGGGGGGGCACCTTTAATATCACTCATTACATTCAGTACATAACAACACCTCATACACTGAGGGAAGGGGGGGGGTAAAACACCTTTAATATTTGGACTAGCTCTAGTCTGAAGTATTAAAGTAATAAATCCTCTCACAGTAGAGGTATCTGGCGGTTTTGGACTAACTCTAGTAGTTCATTGTATTAACACTGAAGTATAAAGTATTAAAATATAAGTCCTCTCACCGTAGAGGTCTCTGGCGACCTCCGGCTCGCTGTCCAGAGGTTCTCCCACTCCGAACTTGTTCTGCGCCATGATGCGGAAGATGTACTCGTGCCCGGCCATCAGGTTCTCGACGGTCCAGACGCGCTCCTTGGGCTCGTTAGTGACGATCACCCAGGTGTTCCTGCTCGCCACGCGGCGCCAGATCACGTAGTTCGTGATCCTGGAGCCGCCGTCGTCCTTCGGGGGGAGCCAGGAGAGTGTGATGCGCTCAGAGCCAATCGACTCAAACTTAATGGGAGCAGAGGGGCGGTCGGGCAGACCTGAGGGGGGGAGGGGAGAGAAAATAAAGGGTTTAGATGGAGGGAATCGTTCAGCTGGGGTTTAATGCTAAATTATGTTCTACACACAAATACAGTAAAGGTTTTAAAGACCAGGAAACCTCAGAGTCTGCATTAAAGGAGAAACAAAATAGACAAACGTGTGTGTGTGTGTGTGTGTGTGTGTGTGTGTGTGTGTGTGGTTACCCAGCACGTTGAGCCTCATCTCTGCGGAGGCCTTCCCGACGCTGTTGGAGGCGATCAGGGTGTAGAGTCCGGTGTCGGCTCTGTTCCCCTGCTGGATGAGGAGCGTGCAGCTGTCGTCGCTCACCACCTTGTTGATGTGCTCATCGTACGAGACCTCCACCCGCTGCTCGGGGTGGTGGGCGGGCGCTTTGTACCAGGTGAGGGTGGGGAAGGGGCAACCGCGCACCTTCGCCACGATGCTGATGTCGGAGCGCTGCTCCGCCTCCATGAACTCCTTCAGATCGATGGACGGAGCGCCTGCAGGAGACAGGAAGTTAGTGTGATGGAAACTTCTGGATCAATGGAGACTCAGAGAGACACAGAGAGAACAGGAACTTTGAGGGAAACACTGAGGGTGTATTTGAAGCTTCGGCCGGAGAATTCACAAGACATGTTCTGTGTTTCTGAAGATCTCTACCCCAGACCATTTATTTAGCTCTGAGAGAATAATCAACATGCTGCAGAACAAGATAAAGCAGATAAAGCACTATAACCTCTATCAGCTGACGCCAACAGGCAGGAACAGGGAGACAAAACACTGAGAGCAGCCCAAGGTGCAGCTGCTCAGTGAGGGCAGACAGATACACTGGGTCAGAGGTGTGGGCCTCGGGCAATATTTCCCCAACAGTTAGCAATCAGATTGCAGGAAGCAGGAAGTTAGTCATCAGATTACTCTCTACAGGAAACAGGAAGTCATCAGATTACTCACAGGTCTGGTCCTGCAGCAGGATGGGTCCCACGGTGCTGGAGGGCCGGCTCTGGCCCACCTCGTTGTGGGCCATCACCCTGAACTCGTACTCATCACCCTCCGTCAGGTCCTCCACCCGGTAGCTGGTGGTGTCCACGTCTCTCCTGTTGCACCTGAAGGCAGCACACATAATCAGGAGGGATCCTAACAGAGTCTCTAAGTCTCTATGCCGTCCCACAATCCCTTGCAGCTGTAACATGTGACGCAGCATTGCCCGATGTTGAACCATAACAAGAGACATGAACTACCGTATTGACCCGAATATAAGACGACCCCTCGTTTTCAAAAAGAGTCATTTTTGGAAAAATACCTTTTTGAAGACCAAATCTTGTTTTTATAAAGAAAATAATTGTATTTGAAAATATGCCATCCATTGCATTTGATACGCAGCATTTCTTGAAACCATTTATGATGCTCTCTCTCTCTCTCTCTCTCTCTCTCTCTCTCTCTCTCTCTCTCTCTCTCTCTCTCTCTCTCTCTCTCTCTCTCTCTCTCTCTCTCTCTCTCTTGTTTATTAACTTGCCTACTAAATGTCTAGACCCCGAATATGAGACAACCCTCTTTTTCAGATCTTTTTCGAGGAAAAAAAAACGTCTTATTTTCGGGTCAATACGGTATGTAGTGTGAAATATAATAGAGTGAATATATAGAGTAAAGCGGGCCGTACCTCCTCCAGGAGTCCTTGGCGGCCCCGCTGGCCTCCCAGCAGAGCAGGTCCACGCTGTAGTGAGTCACCGGGGCCCCTCCATCGTTCCTCGGGGCCCTCCAGGTCAGAGAGACGGCCCCCCGCCTCACGCTCCTGATCTTCAGCCTGGTGGGGGGGTCGGGGGGGTCTGCACATAAAGGGGGTTATTAGAAATAGTCATTAAGTCATTAAAAAGTTACTGTCCTTCTTAAATCTTCTTGAAGAAACGATATAATAACGATATAAGATAAGATAAGATCAGATAAGATGGAACCTTATTTATCCCCTTGGGGAAATTCAGGCGTTTATAGCAGCAACAGGGTCAGAGTGAAAAACAGCATTCACACAAGGTAAACATTCAGATAAAATAGTAAACAAATAAAAATAGTAATACAGCAAAAATAAAGTGATAAAGTGATAAAGTGATAAGTAACTATTAAAACAAGATATCCGAGTAAAACATTGTGCATTTGTATGAACATGTTAAATATATTTACATAAGTGTGCAATATAAATATTATAGATATAATAACGATATAATAACGGTATAATAAATGATTTCCGGTACGTACGGATGGGGTCGGTGGCCATGGTGGGCTGCTCGGTCTCAGCCAGGGGTCCGAAGCCGAAGCGGTTCTCTGCTCGGATCCTGAAGATGTACTCCTGTCCGTTGATGAGGTCTGGGATCACCAGAGACTGGGCCGCACAGGCCGGGTTCACCTGAGAGGAACCAGAGCGGGTTAATAAACCTGGATCAACAACTAGGGTTAGGGGTCAGTTTCATGTTTCTCTGGTGGGTCGGAGTTAGTTTCCTGTGGATTAGGGGTCAGTTTCCTGTTGATTAGGGGTCAGTTTCCTGTTTGTCTGGAGGGTCAGGGTCAGTTTACTTTCTGTCTGGTGGGTCAGGGTCAGTTTCCTTGGATTAGGGGTCAGTTTCCTGTTTATCTGGAGGGTCAGGGTCAGTTTCCTGTTTATCTGGAGGGTCAGGGTCAGTTTCCTGTGGATTAGGGGTCAGTTTCCTGTGGATTAGGGGTCAGTTTCCTGTGGATTAGGGGTCAGTTTCCTATTTATCTGGAGGGTCAGTTTCCTGTGGATTAGGGGTCAGTTTCCTATTTATCTGGAGGGTCAGTTTCCTGTGGATTAGGGGTCAGTTTCCTGTCTGTCTGGAGGGTCAGGGTCAGTTTCCTGTGGATTAGGGGTCAGTTTCCTGTCTGTCTGGAGGGTCAGTTTCCTGTGGATTAGGGGTCAGTTTCCTGTCTGTCTGGTGGGTCAGGGTCAGTTTCCTGTCTGTCTGGTGGGTCAGGGTCAGTTTCCTTGGATTAGGGGTCAGTTTCCTGTGGATAGGGGTCAGTTTCCTGTCTGTCTGGTGGGTCAGGGTCAGTTTCCTGTCTGTCTGGTGGGTCAGGGTCAGTTTCCTTGGATTAGGGGTCAGTTTCCTGTGGATTAGGGGTCAGTTTCCTGTTTATCTGGAGGGTCAGGGTCAGTTTCCTGTGGATTAGGGGTCAGTTACCTGTGGATTAGGGGTCAGTTTCCTGTCAGTCTGCAGGATCAGTTTCCTGTTTATCTGGAGGGTCAGGGTCAGTTTCCTGTGGATTAGGGGTCAGTTTTCTGTCAGTCTGCAGGATCAGTTTCCTGTTTATCTCGAGGTTCAGGGTCAGTTTCCTGTGGATAAGGGGTCAGTTCCCTGTGGATTAGGGGTCAGTTTCCTGTCTGTCTGGTGGATCAGTTTCCTGTTTCTCTGGAGGGTCAGGTGTCAGGTACCTTGGTCCAGGCCTTCCCGTTGACCGCCTTCTTCTCGATGAAGTAGCTCTTCACCCTCTCTCCTCCGTCGCTCTCTGGAGCTTTCCAGGTGAATCTGCAGGTGCCTCGAGTCACGTCGCTCACCTTCAGGTCTCTGGGGGCCCCGGGCAGGTCTGCAGGGACACCAGGGGTTAATTATTACACACAACATCACAACCTTATCATCCTCAACACATCACCATCAGGTTATAGAGATGCTGTCCGGGTGTTCACGTACCGAGCACGGTGACGCGCACTTTGAGCAGCTTGTGTCCGGCGGCGTTCTCTGCGTTGATGATGAAGCGCCCGCTGTGGTTCAGTTTGCTCTCCGGGATCAGGACCACCGAGCTGGTGTCTGTCGTTTGGATCTGACAGGAAGCACAGGCACGTTATTCATTAATGTTAGAAAACTCTCCCTGGTCCCCGGCTTGAGCTTCAATCTCAGGATCCATGTATTTGTGATCCTCTCCAGAATGGAAGTAGTCATCACATACAGAGCATCAACTAGTTCCTGAACAGTGTCCTTCACATGCTGATATCCAAGAGAGGGAGTTACACAGTCACAAGATGGAGGAATAGAAAGCAGTATTCAATGTTTACTTCAGATTAGCTCCACGTCAGAAATGATCATGCTTGTCATATGTCTCTCTCCATAGAGGCTGAATCATCATGTTAATCACATAGCTATCATATGCCTAAAACAGTCCTGATGCTCTTCTAGGTAATCAGACATCCTGTCATGTTCACAGCTACAGTTGGGGTACCTTTGTTATCATGTTACTCTCATGTTGGAAGAGGACATTCAGTGTTTTACCAACAATTAACATTCAAACAACATCTCAGTTCTGTTCTGTGTGTGTGCTCCTCACCTCGGAGTCGATGGGCAGCGTGTGCAGGTCGTTCTTCTTCTCGCTCTCCGCGGGGCCGTCGAAGGTCCAGGTGAGTTTGGGGGTGGGGCGTCCGCTGAAGGAGACGGGGATCTGCAGGGGGGTTCCCGCTCTGCAGGTCAGCAGCTCGTGAGCGTTCACATTCAGAGTCATCGCCGGCTCGACTACAGGGACAAACAACGCGGTTTAGACCTCATCATCTTATTCAATATATATCAATACTTCTGTGTGAGAGCTGCTCCTGCTCAGCATGTAGATTCTTATATTTTTGATATTCTCTTCCAACTTATTTCATTATGTTGTGTTTAATATTTGCACTAGCCAACACCAAAGCAAATTCCTTGTTTGTGTAAACGTACAATAAATACTATTTCTGTACTTTTTGTTTTCCATCTGGATGTGTATTTTGTAAATTGTGTAATTCAAATGTGTATCTTTAATATTTTATGCCTCTTTTTTGTTTTATAATAGATTCTTTGTTTTATATTTTATGTATGCACCACGACTGTAACAATAGGTGCTTTCACACCAAGTACTTTTCCCAGGAATAGTTCCCGGAACTTTTATTTCCTGGAACTATCTAGTAAATCGCGTTCACACCGGAATAAGTCCCTGAGGGAGCCGCTGACGTCACTTCTTCTTCTTCTGCTTTGGGTTTACTGGCAGGCCGCAAACAACCGGAGTTGGGGACTGGCTTCAGTAGAAGCTGCTGGGACTCCCAGCAGCTTCTACTGAAGCCTTCCGAGTAAATCGCCAGAACGCTGACACCTCCTCATCTCCACCGCTCCCATGTTTTATTTTGTGTTGCCATAAGTTAGTCTCTCTCTGTTGGTGCGCTGGGCTAATGCTAATGGTAATAATGCTAATGCGAGCAAAGAAAATGGCGGCTTCACAAAAACTTTTCAGAGTTTTACGGGGCATGGTTTGCTAACCCAGCCAATCAGAAATTGGAACTTTTTCTCCCCAGGAAAGTACCACCTCTCTAGCAGGGACTGAAAGGGGGTGAAAAGGTTCGCAAAAAAAAGTTCTAGTTCCAGATCTTTTTGGTGTGAACGCAAAATCCCAGGAACTATCGGAACTATTCCTGGGAAAAGTACTCCGGTGTGAAAGCGCCTAATGCAAGTGTCCCCTCTGTGGGACCAATGAAGGTATTCTGACTCTGACCCGGCTCCAGACTTGAGTTTTGGTTCTGACCCGGCTATAGACTTGAGTTCTGACTCTGACCCGGTTATAGACCAGAGTTCTGGTTCTGACCCGGCTATAGTCTTGAGTTCTGACTCTGACCCGGCTCCAGACTTGAGTTCAGGTTCTGACCCAGCTATAGACTTGAGTTCTGGTTCTGATCCGGCTATAGACTTAAGTTCTGACTCTGACCCGGCTCCAGACTTGAGTTCTGACTCTGACCCGGTTATAGACCAGAGTTCTGGTTCTGACCCGGCTATAGTCTTGAGTTCTGACTCTGACCCAGCTCCAAACTTGAGTTCAGGTTCTGACCCGGCTATAGACTTGAGGTCTGGTTCTGACCTGGCTATAGACTTGAGTTCTGACTCTGACCCGGCTATAGACTTGAGTTCTGGTTCTGACCCGGCTATAAACTTGAGTTTTGGTTCTGACCCGGCTATAGACCAGAGTTCTGGTTCTGACCCTCTTCCAGACTATAGTTCTGACTCTGACCCGGTTATAGACCAGAGTTCTGGTTCTGACCCTGCTATAGACCAGAGTTCTGACTCTGACCCGGCTATAGACTTGATTTCTGGTTCTGACCCAGCTATAGACCAGAGTTCTGGTTCTGACCCTCTTCCAGACTATAGTTCTGGTTCTGACCCGGCTACAGACCAGACTTCTGGTTCTGACCCGGCTATAGACCAGAGTTCTGATCTGACCCGGTCCAGACTTACTCAGGATGTCCTGCACCAGCACGTCTCCGGTCTTGGCGGGATCAGAGTTGCCGGCGGCGTTGACAGCGTAGATCCTGAAGCGGCACTTCTTGCCCTCCTTCAGGTCGGGGACGGTGATCTCCGTCAGGGGGTGGAGCTTATCGGCGGGGTTGACCCTCCTCCAATCAGGAGAGCCCTCTTCGTGCACCTCGATGATGTAGCCCTTGATGGGGCTGCCTCCGTCTCTGTCGGGGGGGATCCAGCTCAGAGTCACGCTGCTCTTCGTCTTGTCTTTAACCTCGGGGGAGCCGGGGGGGCTGGGGGGGTCTGAGGGGGAAGCAGGGTTATCAATCAACAATCAAAGTTTATTTATACAATACGATACGATAACACTTTAATGGTTAGATCAAGTCTGACATTTTAATGGGAGAAACCCCCCAGTTATTGTTATAAACCTCGAGGAGAGCAACAGAGGAGGATCCCTCTCCAGGACGGGCAGACTGCAAT
This sequence comes from Dissostichus eleginoides, assembly GCA_031216635.1. NCBI lineage: Eukaryota > Metazoa > Chordata > Actinopteri > Perciformes > Nototheniidae > Dissostichus > Dissostichus eleginoides. The sequence continues at coordinate 35,541,227 of CM062274.1, forward strand.
AGATGCCGTGTGTAAATTGAAAAGATAATACATTTATGCTTGAAAATGCATGTGTCTATATGGTTGTTACGTGCTCCCCTCCTATGAGATCAAGAGGCTGCTTCATGAGGGTTGAGGTACTCACTGCAGGGTTCCATGGCCAGCTTGCACTCGGTGGGCTCGCAATGGGGCCCGACCCCGGCAGCGTTGCAGGCTGCAATCCTGAACTGGTACACAGACCCCTCGATGAGCTTCAGCACGGTGTACTGCAGGCCCTTCACCGAGGGCTTGGTGACCGGCGCCCTGTTGACGCGGCCCCAGTACACGGCCCCGCGCTCCCTCTTCTCCAGCCAGTAGCCCTGGATGCTGGAGCCCCCGTTGTCCAGGGGGGGCTCCCAGGTCACAGTCATGGTGGTGGCCGTGGCCCGCAGGATCTTGGGGTTGCGCGGGGGTCCGGGCAGGCCGAAGGGGTCCTTCAGCTCAACCTTCTCCGAGTCGCAGCCGTCGCTCACGCCGTACTTGTTCTCCGCTTTGAGGCGGAACTGGTACTGCCCGTTCACGTTCAGCTTGTGCACCTGGGGGGGAAACACAGTCACAGGTTATACATTTATTAAGATCTCCATAACTCAAAACATATATGAGCGGCACAACAAATTGTGTCTGATCCCCCCCACAAATTCCACCCAGAATTCCAGCTTCTACCTTCTGGTAGAAGATTCAGGGTTCCCAAGAGCTGAACCGCTATAGGCACTCATTCCTGCCTCTGTCCATTAAGCTTCTCGACACTCACATGTAATGTTATACACTTTTAAATGTTGGCCATGAGGGTTGTGCAATAGCTCGCCATTGTCGGTAAAACAGTCCTGATGCTTTTCTAGGTAATCATACATCCTGTCATGTTCACAGCTACAGTTGGGATACTTTTGTTATCATGTTACTCTGAATGGAAGAGGACATTCAGGATTTTACCAACAATTAACATTCAAACAACATCTCAGTTCTGTTCTGTGTGCAGCTTGCACTCGGTGGGCTCGCAGTTGGGCCCGACCCCGGCAGCGTTGAAGGCTGCGATCCTGAACTGATACTCGTCAGGGCTACTGTCAGTATGTGCGTCTATGTTTGTGCAAACGGTGCATGAGTGAGGATATGTGCATGTATTTGAATGTTTATTATGTTTGTATATGTACATGTATGCGAACTGCAGGACGGAGTCCAGAACAAATTTCCTTACGGGGACAATAAAGTATATCGTATCGTATAACCACAGCCTTCAGTATGAAATATTTCACATCCTGGATACAGGAAGGAACCCTGAGGGAACAGTCTACCTGCTCCATGGTGTTTCCAGCACTACGGTTTACTTCCATATATACTGTATATACTTTATATATATCTGTACTATGTATATTCTTGTATTATATATGATTCTTCTTCACTGCTGGCTCACTGCATTACGTTGTGTTAAATCTAACCTATACCTGTATTTAATATATCTCATGAGTGTTTAACCCTCTCGTGAAGTCTCACCCCGTATCTGCGGTCGATCAGGTGCACGGTGACCAGCTCGAAGTCGGACTTCTTCTTGCTGGCGTCTCTTCTCTCCAGGATGTAGTTGGTGATCTCGCTGCCTCCGTTATCGTCTGGCGCGTCCCAGGTCAGGTAGCAGGACTCCGCCTTGATGTCCGACACCACGATGTTCCTGGGAGGAAGAGGCCGGTCTGAGGGCACAGAGACACGTTTAATAAAACATCAGGACGGAAAGGAGGGAAGAGGTTTGAGGAGGTCTGGTTCCTCACCCAGTATCTCCACCCGGACGGTGTGCTCCGCGCTGCCCCAGCAGTTCTCCGCCTGCAGCTTGTAGCTGCCCGTGTCCTGCCTGATGGTTCCTGGGAGGGAGATCTTCGTCCGGAGGGTGGTCCGGGTCACCTGGAGACCAGAGAACATGGGGTGAGTTATCTTTTATTTGTCATTCATTTTTGTATTTAATTGTATTTATGTATGTATTTATTTTCCATATTCATTGTTTAATGTATTTATTTATATATTAATAAAAATAGCACTACTTCTATTCTATTTGATTGTATTTACTTGCACTATTTTATCAGTTTTATTGTGTTGCTCTGTTGGAGGAGCCTGTGACCTCAGATTTTCATTGACATAACTACACTGTAGGTATGTACACATGACAATAAAAGCCTTGAATCTTAAATCTTGAATCTTTAATTAGATAAATAATTAGCAAAATGCATCCAGAGATCAGGTCTCGTACCTCCTCGGTCTCCAGGCTCAGCTTGTCCTCCAGCGGCAGCAGCTCCTCTCCGTCCTTGGTCCAGCGCAGTGTGGGCAGGGGCAGCCCCCGCACCTCCGCCGGCACATCGATGGAAGAGCCCTTCTTCACGCTGATGCAGTTATTCTTGAAGAACTTCAGGATGGTGATCGCCGGAGCAACTGAACACACAGAGAGAAAAACTGTCAAACGTCTCCTCTCCTCTCACTGAAACAAGGTCCTCTGAGGAGAGCTGCACCCTGATGACTGATTCATGGTTATTATTCATGCATAATAACACTGACGTTTTAGTGCTCCGTAGGTCAGAATATCAGAATCAGTCTTCGGTTACTGATCGTGTTTTCTTAACAAACATGTACTTTAAATAAAACCTCCTCAAAGAACTTTCTTGAATGTTGAAGCTGCACAAGATTTGTATACATCCTATCTTTATATTAACTTAAATATACAATAATAACATTGATTATAAAAATGGTGCTCGTCATTTTGTCCAAAATCCTGGTGCTGTCATTCAGTACAAATATTACTGATAATTATAAATAATACAACGTGTTTACTCTCGTCGTCCTGGATCCTGGCGCTGATGTGATTCAGTCATAATATTAATAATAATTATAAATAATATAACTAATATTCCTAATAACTATAAATAATAAAAGTTGTGTTTACTCTCATTGTCCGGGATGTTTTTCTGTGATTCAGTACTAATATCACTAATATTTATAAATAATATTCCTAATAATTATAATAAAAGGTGTGTTTACTCTCGTCGTCCTGGATCCGGACGCTGATTGGCTTGCAGTTGTCTCCGTCTCCCACCTCGGTGACGGCATGGACCCTGAACTCGTACTCCATGTTCTCCGAGAGGTTCTCCAGCATGCCGCAGCACTCGGGGAACATCTTCCTGCTGGCCGGCTCGAACTCTGAGGCGTCGGAGCGCATCTTCTCCAGAACGTAGCCCAGAATGGGGCTGCCTCCGTCAGAGCGGGGCACTTCCCAGGCCAGAGAGATGGAGCTCTTCCCACGGTCCGTGTAGTGGAGCTTCTCCGGGGCCGTGGGCAAGCCTAATGATACACATCATCACACCATTAGCATCACAACAACAACAACAGCAACAACAACATTTAATAATCTCTTATCATAGTGCAGCTGCTCCGGGCCGAGGCCCCCGCAGCATAATATCATCATATCAAAATCATTGCTGTACATTATGTTAGCAGTGGGCATCTAACTTAAGGCTATTTAGCATGTTAGCAGTGGGCATCTAACTTAAGGCTATGTTAGCAGTGTTAGCAGTGGGCATCTAACTTAAGGCTATTTAGCATGTTAGCAGTGGGCATCTAACTTAAGGCTATTTAGCATGTTAGCAGTGGGCATCTAACTTAAGGCTATTTAGCATGTTAGCAGTGGGCGTCTAACTTAAGGCTATTTAGCATGTTAGCAGTGGGCGTCTAACTTAAGGCTATTTAGCATGTTAGCAGTGGGCGTCTAACTTAAGGCTATTTAGCATGTTAGCAGTGGGCGTCTAACTTAAGGCTATTTAGCATGTTAGCAGTGGGCGTCTAACTTAAGGCTATTTAGCATGTTAGCAGTGGGCGTCTAACTTAAGGCTATTTAGCATGTTAGCAGTGGGCGTCTAACTTAAGGCTATTTAGCATGTTAGCAGTGGGCGTCTAACTTAAAGGTAGGTAAGAATGGAGAAACCAGCTCGAGTGCGCTAGAATCTGAAAATACACAACCGAAAAAAATCTGCCACTTCCTCACAGAGCCCCTCCTCCAACACACGAACGCACACATGACCAATGAGGGCACGAGATCATTTGAGCACAGATGGAAGGCTGACAGGCAGGTAGGCCATCCAGTTACTTTAGCCGGGCCGGCTCAGATGATTGGTCGTGCTTTTTACAGTACTACGGCTTCCACAGATGACATGTTTGTATGTATTTATTGTCAAAGCATTTCATTTATTCATTGCTATCGGGATGTTGAGAGCATTCCATGGAATATAACAACAAGTGTTTCTGAAGGAATTACCTACCCCACCTTTAAGGCTAGTTAGCATGTTAGCCATTAGCTCCCAACTTAATGCTGATGATTTTATTGACCAGAAGAAGAATATTTTTTCTGGATATAAAACTAAACTGCCCCACATCAGAGAAACAACAATTTATAAGTGAAGATTATTATATATATATATGTATACATACGAACTAGTAGTATATAAAGTAGATGGATGTAGATTAAATTGTCTTCTGTAAATACATTGCTTTAGTTTATTAGTCTAATATGTCATAAATACAACAGAAAACACCCATCATTTCCAGATCATGAGGAACATTTCCTTCTTATTGTACTCTAAAGTTTAGACGTTACCTTTGGGGTCTGCAGCCAGGATGGGCCCCAGGTCTGATTTAACTCTAAAGTTTAGACGTGACCTTTGGGGTCTGCAGCCAGGATGGGCCCCAGGTCTGATTTAACTCTAAAGTTTAGACGTGACCTTTGGGGTCTGCAGCCAGGATGGGCCCCAGGTCTGATTTAACTCTAAAGTTTAGACGTTACCTTTGGGGTCTGCAGCCAGGATGGGCCCCAGGTCTGATTTAACTCTAAAGTTTAGACGTTACCTTTGGGGTCTGCAGCCAGGATGGGCCCCAGGTCTGATTTAACTCTAAAGTTTAGACGTGACCTTTGGGGTCTGCAGCCAGGATGGGCCCCAGGTCTGATTTAACTCTAAAGTTTAGACGTTACCTTTGGGGTCTGCAGCCAGGATGGGCCCCAGGTCTGATTTAACTCTAAAGTTTAGACGTGACCTTTGGGGTCTGCAGCGAGGATGGGCCCCAGGTCTGATTTAACTCTAAAGTTTAGACGTTACCTTTGGGGTCTGCAGCCAGGATGGGCCCCAGGTCTGATTTAACTCTAAAGTTTAGACGTTACCTTTGGGGTCTGCAGCCAGGATGGGCCCCAGGTCAGATTTAACTCTAAAGTTTAGACTTACCTTTGGGTCTGCAGCCAGGATGGGCCCCAGGTCTGATTTAACTCTAAAGTTTAGACGTTACCTTTGGGGTCTGCAGCCAGGATGGGCCCCAGGTCTGATTTAACTCTAAAGTTTAGACGTGACCTTTGGGGTCTGCAGCCAGGATGGGCCCCAGGTCAGATTTAACTCTAAAGTTTAGACGTGACCTTTGGGGTCTGCAGCCAGGATGGGCCCCAGGTCTGATTTAACTCTAAAGTTTAGACGTTACCTTTGGGGTCTGCAGCCAGGATGGGCCCCAGGTCAGATTTAACTCTAAAGTTTAGACGTGACCTTTGGGGTCTGCAGCCAGGATGGGCCCCAGGTCAGATTTAACTCTAAAGTTTAGACGTTACCTTTGGGGTCTGCAGCCAGGATGGGCCCCAGGTCTGATTTAACTCTAAAGTTTAGACGTGACCTTTGGGGTCTGCAGCCAGGATGGGCCCCAGGTCTGATTTAACTCTAAGTTTAGACGTTACCTTTGGGGTCTGCAGCCAGGATGGGCCCCAGGTCTGATTTAACTCTAAGTTTAGACGTGACCTTTGGGGTCTGCAGCCAGGATGGGCCCCAGGTCAGATTTAACTCTAAAGTTTAGACGTGACCTTTGGGGTCTTCAGCGAGGATGGGCCCCAGGTCTGATTTAACTCTAAAGTTTAGACGTGACCTTTGGGGTCTGCAGCCAGGATGGGCCCCAGGTCTGATTTAACTCTAAAGTTTAGACGTGACCTTTGGGGTCTGCAGCCAGGATGGGCCCCAGGTCTGATTTAACTCTAAAGTTTAGACATTACCTTTGGGTCTGCAGCCAGGATGGGCCCCAGGTCTGATTTAACTCTAAAGTTTAGACGTGACCTTTGGGGTCTGCAGCCAGGATGGGCCCCAGGTCAGATTTAACTCTAAAGTTTAGACGTGACCTTTGGGGTCTGCAGCCAGGATGGGCCCCAGGTCAGATTTAACTCTAAAGTTTAGACGTTACCTTTGGGGTCTGCAGCCAGGATGGGCCCCAGGTCTGATTTAACTCTAAAGTTTAGACGTGACCTTTGGGGTCTGCAGCGAGGATGGGCCCCAGGTCTGATTTAACTCTAAAGTTTAGACGTTACCTTTGGGGTCTGCAGCCAGGATGGGCCCCAGGTCAGATTTAACTCTAAAGTTTAGACGTGACCTTTGGGGTCTGCAGCCAGGATGGGCCCCAGGTCAGATTTAACTCTAAAGTTTAGACGTTACCTTTGGGGTCTGCAGCCAGGATGAGCCCCAGGTCTGATTTAACTCTAAAGTTTAGACGTTACCTTTGGGGTCTACAGCGAGGATGGGCCCCAGGTCAGCGGGGGTCCCGTCTCCGAATTTGTTCCTGGCGATGACCCTGAAGTCGTACTCCTCGCCGGCCAGCAGGCCCGTGATGTCACACTTGCAGGAGGCCGTCTCCATCGGCTGGCGGAACAGCTTCATCTTGGCGTCCTTCCTCAGAACCTCGTATCCGAGCACGTCGCTTCCGCCGTTATCCAGCGGGTCGCTCCAGGTCAGAGTGATGTTCTTCTTCGTGACCTGGACCGTCTTCAGGTCCACCACGGGGCCCGGGACGTCTGCAGGGAAACAAGACATATAATATATATATATATTTAACACGACACACTCACAAAGACACTCAAATCCAGCACCAGACACTTTTTACGCTGCGATGGACAGTCTGGCACTAATGCACATTTCTCAAAGTTATTGAAGTGACTGTTATTTTGTATTAATTGATTGTGTGTGCATATGTACAAATGTGTCTGTTGATTGTGTGTATATATATAGATATATACATATTTGTATACATATTATTATATACATTTGTATTAAGGATTGTGGGAAATGGAATTTCGTTCTCTCTGTCTGTACACACAAAGATTGATAATAAAGTTGACTTTCACTTTAACTTTATATATAAACCTCACGTTAGTTTCCACTTTTCAAAATTCAAGTTTCAAGGCTCTATCATCATATGCACAGCAGCTACAGTGTAGATATGGCAGTGAAAACCTAAAGTCCCAGGCTCCTCTCTAATGGTCAATGCCTTGTCTTTTAGGTGTGAATGCGACCTGAGTTAATATTAGTGTCCACTGACCCATGACGTCGACCCGGCACTCTGCGCTCTTGGTGCCGCTGCTGTTGGTGCCGGTGACTCTGAACAGTCCGGTGTCGGCCCTGACGGCCTTCTTGATGCAGAGCGTTGTGTTGCGGCCCTGCGTCTCCACCAGCATGTGCTCAGCCTCCAGGTCCTTCTCGTCTTTGCTCCACTTCACCTCGGGCTGCGGGCGGCCGCTCACCAGCGCCGGCAGACGCAGCGCCTCGCCGGCACGCAGGATCACTCCGCTCCTCACCGAGGCATCAAGGGACACCGCCGGGGTCTCTGAGGGACACATGGGAGGACAGAAAGAACATCAGATGGGATCTTCATCTAGTTTACGCTAATTAAAACTTCACTGCATCAAGAATGAACCTAAAATATACTATGGACAAAGTCATTTATTTCAATAATTTTTAGTCGTCAGAAATCTGAGAAACATTTTTTTTCCAGAAGGTTTTTGGTCTTCATGTGATTAAAACAAATGTTCCTTTAAGGATTGAAGTGATCAAACAGGATGATTTTGGGGGTGCAGAGCTCCTTGAATCCCCATGAATGACCCTCAGTGTTTACCTTCGGGCTCCTTCACAGTGACGGGCTCGGTGACCCCTGGGACCCCTGGTCCTGCGTCGTTGATGGCGATGACTCTGATGTAGTAATCTGCTCCCTCAGTGAGGCCAGTGATGGTGAAGGTGAGGTCTTTACACCTGAACTCTGTGCAGCGGCTCCACTCCTTCTCCCCCACCAGCACCTGGGGGGGGGGGGGACACAGGGGTTATATTATATATATACTGATATACATGCATCACATATACTGATATACATGTATCACTATATACTGATATACATGCATCACTATATACTGATATACATGTATCACTATATACTGATATACATGTATCACTATATACTGATATACATGCATCACTATATACTGATATACATGTATCACTATATACTGATATACATGTATCACTATATACTGATATACATGCATCATTATATACTGATATACATGTATCACTATATACTGATATACATGTATCACTATATACTGATATACATGCATCATTATATACTGATATACATGTATCACTATATACTGATATACATGTATCACTATATACTGATATACATGTATCACTATATATTAATATGTATCACTATATACTGATATACATGCATCATTATATACTGATATACATGTATCACTATATACTGATATACATGCATCACTATATACTGATATACATGTATCACTATATACTGATATACATGCATCATTATATACTGATATACATGTATCACTATATACTGATATACATGTATCACTATATACTGATATACATGTATCACTATATACTGATATACATGCATCACTATATATTAATATGTATCACTATATACTGATATACATGCATCATTATATACTGATATACATGTATCACTATATACTGATTACATGCATCATATATACTGATATACATGCATCACTATATACTGATATACATGTATCACTATATACTGATATACATGTATCACTATATACTGATATACATGCATCACTATATATTAATATGTATCACTATATACTGATATACATGCATCATTATATACTGATATACATGTATCACTATATACTGATATACATGTATCACTATATACTGATATACATGTATCACTATATACTGATATACATGCATCACTATATATTAATATGTATCACATACACTAGGCAAGGCAAGTTTATTTATAAAGCACCTTTCAACACTAGGCAATTCAGAGTGCTTTACAAATACATTTGCATTACATGGCATTTAAAAACAGTCATTAAAAAGCAAAGATAATAAAATAAACATTAAAAGAAAAAGAAAAAATCCATGAATAAAAGTTACAGTGCAGTGTGAGATATGAATAGTTCAATTAAAAGCAGCGCAAAAAGAAAAGTCTTTAGCCTGGATTTAAAGCAGTCAGAGTTGCAGCGGCATGTTTAGCAGATTGTTCCAGATGTTTGGGGACGTCACTAACACTGATATAGAGACGGTGAGGCCCACCTTCTCCAGGTGGTATCCCAGGATGTCCCCTCCTCCGTTATACAGGGGCGGCTTCCAGGCCACGATCACTGAGTCCTTCCCAGTGTCCACGATCCAGGGGGTGGGGGGGCCGGGGGTCACTGTTGGGGGGGGGGGGGCAGGGTTAAATCACTGTATCTTTACATTAAAACATGTGTGAGTCACAGTATATCTACAGTGAGGGTGGAGCCGAGACGTCAGGTGTGTTTACATCGTCAGTGGGAGGGGCTTCATTACATATATTAAATAGTAATCTTGACGTACTGCTGGCGTCCATGGCCACGGTATATATTAAATAACAATAATAATAATAATAATGTGTACATACTAATACCATGGCCACGGTATATTACATTACATTATATGTAATATATATATAATATATATATATAATAATAATAATAATAACAACAGGACTCACTGATGGCGTCCATGGCCACGGTGCGCTCGCTGGGCTCGCTGAAGGACCCGGGGCCGGCCAGGTTCTCTGCACAGACCCTGAAGATGTAGGTGAGGCCCTCCATCAGGCCCTCCACCCTCACATCCAGGGAGTTCAGCAGAGCCCTGTTCACCCGGGTCCAGTGCTTGCTGTTCACCTCCTTCCTCTCGATCCAGTAGCCCAGGATGGGGGAGCCGTTGTCTTTGGGCTCGTGCCACGAGATCTTGGCGCTGCTCGCCGTGACCCCGTGGACCCGGGGCGTGGAGGGGGCGTCGGGGGGGTCTGTGGGCAGGGGGGGTCGTTATTATTACTGCAGTTTATTCACTTTACTTTTGTAAGACTTCAGGAAATGTCTGAGTGTTTCCTGGAAATGTTTCAGCTTTAATCCCCTGTTTCTTGTGCCACTAAATGTATGATTTTGATCCTGGAAATAACTTATTATTTTATAAAATGTACAATTTTATTCCAAATATTCTGCATATATACGACTCATCGAAGGAACATCTTATAAGGTATTCTCAAATTAAACATTTTTATTAAATGAAGCATCTTACACTACTACTGCATACTTACAGTATATGTATACATGTCATATAGTACGTATAATATTCCTTTGGGGAAGAAGTTGTAGTTCTGCCGTCTCTCTGTTACTACAGTGTTGGTATGAGTGTATTCTCTGGAGTATTTATTATCTATATTAATATGTACTCAGTGCTACTCGTACGTACCGAACATGTTCTTGGCCACCAGGGGCTTGGAGGTGTTGGGGGGTCCGCAGCCAAACCTATTCTCCGCCGTGACCCTGAACACGTACTCCTTGCCCTCGATGAGCTTGGTGACGGCGTGGGTGGGGGTCTTCAGGGTGGAGCTCACGGTGATCCAGCCCACCTCCTCGTTACGGTTGTCCTTCTTCTCCAGGATGTAGTTCAGCACCTCGCTGCCCCCATCGTCCAGGGGGGGCTCCCAGTTCAGAACCACCGAGGTGTTCCTGACGTCCTCGAAGGTGATGTTCACCGGGGGGCCGGGTTTATCTGGGGGGGATTAGAGAATACATACGTTATGGTGTGGGACTGGTTTTAAACACAGGTTAAACCCTGGTATCAAACACATATTAACCCTGGTTTTAAATGCAGGTTAACCCTGGTATTAACAACAGATTAACCCAGGTCACAGATGCAGGGTGAGCCAGGTTTCAGATGCAGGGTGAGCTCCTCACCCAGCACGTTGACGGTGCAGCGGGCGGACGCGGTGCCGTGCTGGTTCTCCACGGTGACGGTGAACTCTCCGTGGTCGCTCCTCACCGCCTCGCGGATCATCAGCCCGGCCCGGCCCCGAACGCTCTGATCCAGACCGAGGCGCTGGCTGAGGGGGTTCAAGAACTCCTCCTCCTCCTCGTACGCCTGCAACACACACACACATATATATAATACTTTATAAATACTATATACTACAGACTATATACATGTCCACAGGAACTCCTCCTCATCATACGCCTGGAACACACACATATATAACATATATACTATATAAATACTATATACTACAGACTATATACATGTACACAAGAACTCTTCCTCCTCGTACGCCTGCAACACACACATATATATAAATACTATATACTATATATACAAGAACTCCTCGTACGCCTGGAAAAAACACATATATAAATACTCTATAAATACTATACTGCAGACTATATACATATATTGTATAGGTTATATATAATATTATATATATTAACAATACTCTGGATATCTATGTGTATTTAACAGGTTATATATAATATTATATATATTAATAATACTCTGGATATCTGTGTGTATTAAACAGGTTATATATAGTATAAATACTCTGTGTGTCTCTCACCTGAGCCTTGGACTTCCTCCTCTTGACGGGGGCGGTCTTCTTCGTTGGTTTCTTGGTGACGTCCTCGTCGTTCCTGAGCCAGGTGACCCGGGGGTACGGGGACCCGGAGATTAGGGCGTCGATCCGGACCTCCTCGCCCTTCTTCACACACACTCCGGACTGAACTCGGGCGTGCAGCGTCACACTGGGTTTCTCTGCACACACACAGTTCATATTAAAATAAAAAAGAGATATATGTTTAACCTGCTTTAAAATCTGAGTGGAAAACAAGAAACGTCTGTATTTCTGCAGTAAATATTAATAAAAACAAGAGTCTATATTTCTGCTGTCAATAATAATAATAATAATAGTAATAAATGTCCGTGTTTCCGTACCGACGGGGTCTGCAGCCTTGGTGAGCGGCGTGCTGCGGGACGGCTCGCTGACCCCCGCAGCGTTTTCCGCCCGGATCCTGAACTGGTACTCCGCCCCCTCCGTCAGACCGGTGACTGTGTGGCTGAGGCCGGGCACCAGGGTGGGCGTGACGCGGTCGAATCGATCTCCGTCCTTCTCCATCTTCTCCACAATGTATCCGGTGATCGGGCAGCCGCCATCAGAGTCCGGAGCCTTCCAGGTCACTGTGATGGACTTACAGGTGGGGTCCCGGGCCTCCACCGCGATGGGGGGGTCCGGTTTCTCTGCAGAGGCAACCACAGGTGGTTAGTATTCTTCATTTCTATAATATATACATTTAATTATTAATAAACATTATCTTTTAATTACTCTAATGTACAATGCCTTGTCTTTTTATGCTGCTTGCAATGCAAACATTTCACAAATTAGGATCAATAAAGTACTTCTTATCTTATTCTTATCTTATCTGTGTTTGACTATATTTATCCATCCTTCACAAAAACATGCTAACGTGCTAACATGCTAACAAGGAGGCTACAGAACGACTCTTTTTTCCTCATATTTCAAACCTCTGATGTCATCAGTAATTCAGGTGATGACTTACGTTTGACTTCCTCCGTGAGGACTATAGTTATCCATCCTGCACAATAACATGCTAACGTGCTAACGTGCTAACAATTACCCTACAGAACTCTTTTTTCCTCATGTTTCAAACCTCTGATCTCATCAGTGTTTCAGGTTATGACTCACGTTTGACTTCCTCCGTGATGACGGCATTGCGCAGCTCCAGGTTGGCCCCGGCCCCCACCTTGTTGACGGCCCGGACCCTGAAGAAGTACTCGCAGTTGACATAGAGGTCTTTGACGACGGCGGTCAGCACGTCCTCGCCCGACATTACGGGCATGTAGGTCTTCTTGGAGGCCTCGCGGCGCTCCAGGGTGTAGCTGAGCACGGGGGAGCAGCCATCGTCCTCGGGGGCCTCCCAGCTGATCCGGCACGAGTTCTTGGTGACCTCGCTGGACGAGATGTCCTTACAGGGTCCCGGGAGGCCTGGGGGGGCAGAGAGGGTGGTGAGGAGGGTACACAGTAGAACATGGCTATAGTTATTCAGTAGTACTCTGATATCTTCCTTCCTTTATATTGTGTATTTTGTAGACACTCGAAGTTCATATGTGTATTTTAACTGAACCCCCAGGCCGAGTCCCGCCAGACTGAGGCTAACACTTATGTGATCGGTGTTGTGTCAAATTATCTTAGAATCATTTAAAAAATATAGTCTTATACTCTGATTGCCTTTTACTCTGTTAAATTGTATTTTTAGTCTTGTATGTGTTGAACAGAGACAGATGTTAAGGATTTACATTTCAGGAGGCAAAGGAAGTAAAAGGTGGATTTACAAATGGTTAAGGACTGGGGGTTTAATGGTTTAATGATGGGATGTATGAGCAGCTGTTTCCTCTCATGAATATATAGAGACTGTGAGCAGAACTTCTTTATCCTCTGAGGAGGAAGCTGCTCTGTTCCTGCATTTGAGATCGATTTCGACTTGTATATAGACTTTCTTTATTACTTTATTAAATATAACAAAAGACAGACTTTGTCCATGAATCATTTATCGGTTTCTCTTAAGAATTTCCTCCACAATCGGCATGGTGGGTCCAACCTTTGCCCCCAGTCCTAAACAGTGTATTAGTAGGAAGTTCTCGTACCGATGACCTTGACGGTGACGGTGCCGGTGGCGCTGCCCAGGCTGTTCTCCAGCGTGATGGCGTAGGCGCCGGCGTCAGCCCGGCTGCTCTTCAGCAGGTCCAGGTGGGCGCTGTTCATCTCCACCGTCATGGACAGCCGCTCGCCAGCCTTGCACTCCACCTCGTCCTTCTTCCACACCATCTTGGGGGTGGGGATGGCTCTGTAGGGGACCTTCAGCTGCAGCTTCTCCCCCTCCACCACCACCACCTCCTGAGACGCCAGGTCCAGGGTGGGGGCGCCTGGGGGGGCAGGGGACATTTATTATTCTGAGGTTATCATCATACTTTCACTTCCTATATATTATTAAATCCACAGAAGAGGCATTTTCTTAAGTTTTAAAGTCTTACCTGTTTCCTGCATATTTATGACTGATTATTTCTATCATATTTTCTTAAGGAGTATTGATGAGGAACATTACAGCTACAAACGCTCTTTATGTTTTTTTAGGAGGGAATAAAAGGCAGAGCTGCTTACAGTCGGGGTCTTTGGTGAAGACCTTGTCGGAGACGTCGGAGGGGTCGCTCACTCCCACGGTGTTGATGGCGCGGACCCGGATCACGTACTTCTTCTCGGGCTTGATGCCGTCGTCGATCCTGAAGCTGAGCTCTTTGATTGGCCGGGTGTTGACGCGCAGCCACTTGAGCTCGGGCCGGGCCTCGGCCACCTCCACGTGGTACCCGGAGATCGGGGAGCCGCCGTCTTTGGTCGGGGGCTTCCAGGTGACGCTGATGTGCTCCCGGCTGGCGTCAGGTACTGCCAACTCCAGAGGGGGGGAGGGGGCGCCTGAGGAGGAGGGGGGGCACATTTAAAACACATCCAGGTGCTTTACGACTTTCTACCAATCAGAATACTTATTTTATCCCGGGAACTGGGATTCATGATTGTGCAAAAGATAGAAAAATATAACTGAAACATTTATATAAACAAGTTAAAGTGACGATGTGAAATAAAAAGATGAAATAGTTATATATATATAAAAAGCAAAATGTAAAATAAAAAAATAAAATGAAATAGAAATAGAAAACATATGCAACATAAGAAGCAAAAATATGAATTATAAAATAAAATAAATAAAGATATTTATATAAAAAGGGAAGTCAAAGTAAAATATCCAACACTAAATTAAACAGTAACATAGCAGAAAATATTTTGGCTGGATTTTTTCTGGTTTTCCAAACTCTGTGAAGTTTAGCGTGTCTGTTGGCTGTGGATTTGGGGGGGGGGTCTTACTGGTGGCGTCCTCGATGGTCAGGATCTCGGTGGGCTCGCTGGGGTCTCCCACCCCGGCCTCGTTCTCCGCCCGGACCTGGAACTGCACCTCGGTGCCCTCGTCCACGTCCGTCACCTTGAACTGGGACTGTTTGTCGGGGGTCTTGCAGCACTTCAGCCAGCGGGACCCCAGCTTCTCCTTCTTCTCGATGACGTACCTGAGGACAGGTGAGAGGAGGTTTAGAGGGAGGGGAGGGGTTCTAAAGAACACTGTTGGAGCCATAATGTATGTAGTTTGGTTTGATTTTATCTGCACACGTTTAATGTAACATGCAGTTCTGAGATTGAACACAGGATGGAGCGCTCACTTGAGAGTATACAGGTGATCAGATTCAGGTGTGAGTGACGGGAAGCAAACAGTTTTTGACCGTGTTGAGAGTGTGTTAACCTGTTTATATCAGAGGGTGACTGGCAGGCATATATTGTTCCTCTGAATGGTAACAGAAGTTGCAATGCGGATACATTCATTAAGGTGAATATATTGGACGTAAAATAAATGATAGATTCAAAGATACGACTCATATGGACATTGTTTTATTGTCTGGAACACGCGTCCCAACAAGTTCTCCCGTCCCATCCCTCAGTGGCTTAAGTATAGATTAGGTTTAAAAGTCACTACAAATGTCTTCTGCAGGGCTGTTTCAGGACGCTTACTTGGTGATGGGTCTTCCTCCGTGGCTCTTGGGGGGTTCCCACTTGAGCTCAACATGTCTCTTGGTGACCTCGACCACGGTGAGGGCGTAGGGGGGTCCGGGGGTGGCTGCAGGGTGCATGGAGAACAAATCAGTTTGAGGGTACAGAAGATGGAGGGTCCATCATGAAGCTCTCGTAGAGATATCAACACAACTCGTTTATGAAGCACAGTTAAAATACTTCTTACTTAACATTTACTTTCTTTCTCAATATTTTGACATTTCTCTTGACACGGACGACTCATCTCAAAATGTACAACTTGGTTCTCACTATTTGCTTCATCCCAACATGTATGGCTTTATTCTTAAAGTGCAGAAAGGAGCAGGGAGAAGAAAATTATCTTATATTACTTGCCCCTAAATAAATGAATAGAAATAGATGGTCTGTGATATTTTCTTATTCACAGCCAATCATAACAGCAATAATGTATAAATTGGTATCTGTTGCTGTGGATGAAGCCTTCAGCTCTAACACAGTTTATGATCCAGGTTGAACTCTCCTGTGTTTCATTTAACAAACGACCCTGACCATGCTCACTAGCGATGAGAGCCCTAGAAGCAGCCGGTACTCACTGAATGTGTCTTTGGCGAGCACAGCGTCCTCCATCTCGCAGAACTCTCCCATCCCGGCGGCGTTCTCAGCAGCGACGCGGAACACGTAGAGCGAGCCCTCATTGAGCGGCGTCACGGTGTACTTCAGCTCCTTCACCGTGGTGTCCACCGCCTGCCAGGCTTTGCGCCGGACGTCCCTCTTCTCCACCACGTAGTTAGTGATGGGGGAGCCTCCGTCGCTGCTGGGAGCCTGCCACTTCAGACCGGCCGACACCTTGGTGATAGATGCCACCTCCAGCCACTGGGGCGCAGAGGGGGGGACTGAGGGGGTGGGACATTCTTGTTATTATACTGTAGTATGTAATGCTTAGACCCTCCCACAGGTACCCCAACATTTTACTGTATTTGTGATTCGGCAAAAACTCTGAATCGAGGAGATGATAGGTTTGAGGTAGATTGGATTTTTTTTGAGGTCACAGTTTTAGATTAAAGTTGTAAACTCAAAAGAATACTTGTTTCAGTAAAAGGACATGGTTTGTCTACCCCAGATATCCCTGTTCCACTGAAATGGGTTCTGTTCTAGTTCTGTCCTGAGGGCAGTTTGGTTCAATTTCAGAACCACTTAAAAACTAGTTTGCTTTTCCACCGCTCAGAGCCTGAGAGAAACCATATCATAACCTCACACGTATGATAACCCCTCCCAATGACGATGGGGAAGAGCGTAAGAACCATGCTCATGTTGATCCTAAAGTTACGGAGCCAGATTAAAGTGACATAGTTTGCCACCATGACTCAGCATTTGTTGACTGCTGCTCGTCCAATCGTGTCAGACCTACCATCTGCAGCTGAGAGTAATAATTCTGTCTCATCAGTAACGCCCTGTTGTGTATTTCCCCATCATTGTATTTAAATCAGTTTTAATTGACAGTGTTTGACGACATAGCGCCTGAATGAAGGATGTATGATGTGTGGTTCCTCTGGTGTCACTCACAGAGCCTCTCCTTGCAGACCACGGGGTCGCTGGGCTCCGACGCCTCGCTCTCCCCGGCCTTGTTGACGGCCTTCACCCTGAAGCAGTACTCCTGATGCTCCACCAGGCCGGTGAGATGCTGCTCCGTCTGCGGGACGTCCTCCATCAGCCGGATCCACTCCTCGCTGCCGGCCTTCTGGAACTCGATGATGTAGCTCTCGATCTTCGCCCCGCCGTCGTGCTCCGGACGGGTCCAGGCCAGTAGGGCGGTGGTCTTACCCACCTCCCGGATCGCAGGTTTGCCTGGAGCCCAGGGAGGATCTGCAGCAGACACACATTAGATATTAAAGCTGATAACATGCTGCAGTTTCTGCAGAAGAACCACACATTAGATATTAAAATCTCATCAAACGTAATGAAGTGCTACCGATGGGGTCTTTGATGAGGACCGGGTCGGTCTCCACGCTGGGTTTTCCTGGTCCAGCCAGATTCTCGGCCAGAACTCTGAAGCTGTACTTCTTCTTGGTGGGGAGTCCCTTCACCCTGTAGACAACATTCAATACATATGAATACACATGATATTAACACCGTCTCTCTATCTTAATATCGTGTGAGTCCTCACCTGAAGGTGGTGTCCTTGATGGGCAGCTTGTTGCATCTGATCCACTTGTCGCTCTCTGGGTCGAACTTCTCGATCCAGTACCCGGTGATGGGACTGCCGCCGTCCTCGTCTGGCTCGAACCAGGTCAGAGACACGGCATCTTTGGTGATGTCCGAGGGAGTGACTCTGGTTGGAGCGCCAGGAGGATCTGAAACAGACAGAAGGTGTTCTGAATTATCCAGAAACTGGATGTGGTCGCAGTGCGTCAACCATGGTTCTGTGGACTAGTGTTTATGGACTTCAACACGTAGACTTCTGTCTCGTAGACTTCTGTCTCGTAGACTTTGATCTCATAGACTTCTGTCTCATAGACTTCTGTCTCATAGACTTCTAGATAAAAGAAGACAGCAGTAGGCACAGTTCCTCATAGACTTCTATAGAACGTACCGAAGGAATACTTGGCGATGATGGGCGCGTGCTCGGCCGGCTGTCCGATGCCGTACTGGTTCTCAGCGCTGACCCTGAACACGTACTCCTTCAGCGCCGTCAGCTTGCAGGCCTTGAAGGTGGTGTGCTTCACCGTGGCCGACAGCTTCACCCACTCCTCTTTGTCCGTCTGTCGGCTCTCCACGATGTAGTTGGTGATGAGCGAGCCGCCGTCGTCCCGGGGCGGGTTCCACGCCATGCAGCACGACTCGTTGGTGATGTCAGAGAGGTCGAAGGCGGCGGGGGGGCCGGGTTTATCTGAGAGGACGGGGCAAAACGTGACCATTACTCAAACTGTCCATCCAGGACCACACCACACTGAAACATGAGTCAGCTGTACTGGATGCACTGAATGCCCGGACACTTCTAAACTTGTTACTCCTTTAAAACACATTTAAGTCAAACCATTATTTACCTTTGTCATATATCTGTGTTTATTAAACATTACATATTTTAAACCAATATTCCGAATGATTAATAAATGTTTTCTGGGGTCGGTGTATTGAAGTGTTTGTAAGTTGCAGTGGATATAAGCCTCAGCTAAATTATTGTCAAACAGGCGTGCAGTTTTGGATATTGTGGTGCATGCTGGGCAACATACCCAGGATGTTGACGTCGATGGTGGCGGTGGCGCGCCCGCAGGCGTTGACGGCCTCGATGATGTACGTGGCGGTGTCGCCCCGGGTGCTGTTGGCGATGGATAGCTTGGAGTGTCCGGGCTGAGTGTCCATGGTGATGCGGTCGTCGGCCCGCAGGACCTGGTCCGCTTTGGTCCACTTCACCCTCGGGTCGGGCTTGCCCTTCACGTCGGCCGGCAGCTCGATCTTAGTGCCGGCCCGGGCCGTCAGACCCGCCAGCAGCTTCACGTCCAGCTGGATCTCCGGAGGCTCTGCAGAGACATCACAGAGTCAGAGACATTTAACAAAAACTTCCTGTGCAGAAATAAAACATGTTTCCATAACTGCCCATGCTTCCTGCTCTGATTCAAGACCCCGCCCACCTCTGGCGTCCACGGCCTGAATCTCGTCGGTGGCCCTGCAGGGTCTGCTGGCCCCCAGCTTGTTGAAGGCTCGGATCCTGTAGGCGTACCACTGGCCCTCGATCAGCCCGGTCACCTGCATCCTGAGAGAGAAACACACACAGTTATTAGAAGGCGTTGACCCGGTTGCAGACAGGAGGGTAAACAGCAGGAAACAGTTCTTACTTCAGCTCGGGGATGGGCTCTCCGCAGGGCTCCCACTTATCCGTCCCGCGCTGACACTTGTCCACAATGTAGCCTTTGATGGGAGCGCCTCCGTCGTACTTCGATGGCTCCCAGAACAGGAAGATGGACTTTCCGCTCTTATCGCGCCACTTCAGGTTCTCCGGAGGATCGGGAATAGCTGTGTGGGGGGGGGGGGAAGATAACGCAGGTCAGGCAGTGACTCAGGGTTCAAACACGGTTCAATGTTGGAAAGGCCTTCATATGGTGAGTCTGAAGAGGACTGATGTCTGAGGCTATATCAGAGAAAGCTTGTGTTGGGTCTGTGTGATGCTCAGCGACTCACTGGCGGGCGAGGACACGTTGACGGGCTCGTCGATGTACGCCGGCTCTCCCGGTCCACACTTGTTGCAGGCGGTGACGCTGAACAGGTACTCCTTCCCCTCCATCACGTCTGTGATGGTGTGCTCCAGGTCCAGCACGCCCGGCCGCCACCTGGAGGAAAATCAGGAGGCGTCAGTGAGGAAATAACACTTAGGAAAAAGTCGGAACTTTGACAAAAGTCAAGAAATGTAGATATTGTTTGGGGAATTTTGAGAAATGCTGAGAGAAAGTCTGAACTTTGAGAAAATAGTAAAGATTATCCTTCTTGAAGCATCTGGACCTGCCACAGTCTTTATTTGTTCTAGATGTTTTGCAGGCTGTGCATGTTTCTTTACATCTGTACTTTAAAATGAATGAACAACATGCAACCCGTTGTCAGGGTCAGGGTCTCAGGGGTACCTTGGCCCAGGTCTTGCGGGACACCTCTCTCTTCTCGATCTGGAAGTGAGTGACAGGACTTCCTCCATCGTGCTCGGGCGCCTCCCACATCAGGTGCACGTGGTGACGCGTCACCTCCGCCACCTTGAAGTCCTTGGGGGCACTAGGGCATGCTGGGGGAAGAAAGGAAGGGAACAATACATTAATACTTGTATATATATATATATATAATGTTTGTATTATTATTTATCATTTTTAAATCTTGAGTTTATTCTGAAATGCACAATTTAAATGTTATTGAGTATTTTATTCTGCAGTTGACATCCATCTCCCGGGGATTTTCCCTGCATGCATTGGAGAATCTACCCTTTGGAAATCTACCCATTGGAAGGTCTACCCAGCATCCATTGGAGCATGCATTGTGTGAATGAGTATCTTATTGTGAAGTTACCGATGACGTTGACCTCCACCTCTCCGCTGACGGAGCACACGTCGTTCTCCAGCATCAGGCTGTAGGTTCCTTTGTCCGGGCGGACGCTCGGGGACACCGTCAGCTCGGTGAAGGTTGGTTTGGTCGTCATGGAGACGCGCTCGTCGGCAGTGCTCAGCTGTTTGTCTCCGAACGTCCACTTGGCGACGGGCGTGGGGTACCCGGTGATCGGCACCCTGATGGTGAGGGGCTGCGGCACGATGACCTCCAGACCGTTCCTGAAGCCACTCAGGTCGAAGTGGGGACCCACTGAGGACACAGAGGGGAAGATTTAGATTGATACTTTTACTGAATATCTGAAATATCTGAATATCTTTCCTTTTTTTTTTACAATTCTTTATTTAGAAGACAGTTGAGAACATTTCACCAGTTACAATGAGATAGACTTGCAATTACAGGGAGTAGAAAACATTTGCAATAAGGGAACAGTAAACATTGAAACCCTCCCCTTCTCATTGTTCTCTTTTTTTTTGTTGATGTGCATCTTATACAATGTTCATGAACTTTATACAATTTATTTAACTATCTTATTGTTCAATTTGTATATCTTCAGGTACCGTGTGGGTCGTCGGCTAGCAGGGGGCCAAGCTGCTCCGCGGGGTCAGAGAGTCCGGCGGCGTTCTCAGCAGAAACTCTGTAGAGGTACTTCTGACCCGGCTTCAGACCCGACACCTGAGAGGATGCAGAACCAGGAGAGTAAACAACAGAAAGAGAGAACCAAAAAGCTGGAGGAGAACCTCCTTTCACTTCTGCTCTAAAGACAAGTTAATCTACAGAAGGGTGTGAGGGACACGTGGAAATGATTTGAGATCTGAGATTTAAGTCAGAAGTCAAACATTCTGAGAAAAAACACTATTTTGAGAAAGTCAGATCTTTGCGAAAAGTTAAATTATTTCTGAAATGTTGTGAAAATAGTCAACATTTCGAGAAAAGTGAAAATATTTACAAAGAAAGTGAAAATGTTGAAAAAAAAATCAGAATTCTAAGAAACATTCTTAAAATGTAAGAAACATTTCACGATTTTATGAAACATTTCACAATTTTAAGAAAAAAGTTTCCTTAGAAAAGTATTAAATGACTTGAATCTCATAACTAAACAAAAGCATTTCATATATGTCCTAATCCTTCTCTAGATAAATCAGTGTAAACATAGTGCTAGTGGTCGTACGCGGTAGTGCAGGTCCTGGCACAGCCGGGCGTTGCAGCGCATCCACTTGTCGGAGCCGTCGTCACTCTTCTGGATGATGTAGCCGGTGATCATGCTGCCTCCGGTGCTGCTGGGCGTCTCCCAGATGAGGGTGACGGCCGTCTGCACCTGGTCGCTGTAGTTCAGGTTCAGGGGGGGGGATGGACGGTCTGCACAGAGGGGCGGAGGTTAGTACACAGAAACACAGCAGCAGAAGTTAAACGAGCGTGCGGCTGCTCACCGATGGGGTCCATGATCTTCACGGGCTTGGTGGCGGCGCTGGGCCTGCCGATGCCCGCCTTGTTCTCGGCACGGACCCTGAAGATGTACTCCTTGTTCTCCACGACGTCGTTCAGCGCGGCCGAGCGATCCGCCGCGGCGCACACCATGGCCGCCTCCCACTTCACCGAGGTGCGGTCGCGCAGCTCGATCACGTAGTTGGTGATCTCCGAGCCGCCGTCCTTCAGCGGGGGCTCCCAGGACAGAGTGGCACCGTAACGGTTCACCACGCCCACCGCCACGTTCTGCGGGGCGTCGGGAACGTCTGGGAGAAGGAAGGAACAAACAGGAAGTCATTGTGGTGTACACACAGGTGTTATTAATTACTTCTGAATGTGAGAGACACTTGAGAAAAGTCCAAATTATAAGAAAAAAGTCAACATTTTAGGGAAAAAAAGTCAGATTTTTTACGAAAAGTCAGAATTTTAGAGGAGATACATCTAAATATAAGAGAGGCAGAAGGGGGGGCTGTTTCTTACCGAACTTGTTCTTGGCCTGCACGGCCTCCTCGGTGGCGGAGAGCGGTCCGCTGCCGACACGGTTCTTGGCGCAGACCCTGAACAGATACTTGCTGTCTCGCTGCAGGCCACTCACGCAGTACTCGGGCGCGTCGGCGCGGTCCGTCGACAGCGTCCACGTCTTACGCTTTATGTCGCGCCTCTCCACAATGTACGACAAGATCTTGCTGCCGCCGTCGCTCTCTGGCTCCTCCCACGCTAAACTTACCTCTCCATCAGCCGTGTCCACGACCCGAAGGTTCTTCACCTGCCCGGGGACGTCTGGGGGGGAAACACATCTCATCAGGCTCTCAACACTTGTTATTATAATACGATAATACGATAGGATAATACTTTAATGGTCAGATCAAGTCTGAAATGTGACTTGCATCACAGCAGCTCCATGTGTAACATCAACAGACAAATATCAAGACAAATAACAAACATCACAGCAGGATCATTGAGAGATGCTCAAAGAGCCTTCAGCGTGCATCTGATCTGGATTCAGCTCTGTATTTACTGAGAGGATCGACTGGAGCACAAAGGATGCTTCAGGCTGACTTTATTGAATCTCCCATTAGATGGTAGCAGTTCAGATTCTCTGTTCAGAGCATGGTTTGGGTGCGACGGATACTTAGTGCTCAGGTGACAGGAACAGGAAGTGGGACTCACCGATGACGTCCAGGTTGATGAAGGCCTCTCCCTCTCCATGCTTGTTGCGGATCAGGATCCGGTATCGGCCGCGGTCCTCCTTGCGGGGGCTCTTCATGCGGTACTCCGTCTTGTCGGCCGAGGTGTCAATGTTCTGCACCGGCAGGCTGGTTCCCTCGTGGAACCACTCGGCGTCGGCGCGAGGATACGCGTCGTATGGCACCGTCATCATGAAGGGCTTCCTGGCGTCCGTCACCAGGTTCTGGTCCGTGGTTTTGATCTTAGGGATCGCTGTGAGACGGATCAGAGAGAGGATGGGACAGGGTTAGTGAGGAATCCTGGAACATCTCTCTGGTTCCTGATACAGCTGAAGAGGCAAAGTATGTCATTTTAAGTGTGTTGTTTTCATTATGTTTTTATGAATTTTTTACTCTGAGTTTCAAGAAAAGCGCTCTATAAATAAAATGCATTTTTATTATTAAAGCAGCCCCTGACCTTGGGAGACCCCCGGATATAAGTCGGAAGAAATAAGAAAAACTAAAAATATGATACATATTTCAAAATAATAATAATAATAATAAATAATAATGAATACAAACATTTATTAAAATAGTAATACAAAATAAATAAAAATAATAATGATAATAATAATATCAATAATAATAGTAATACAAATACAAAATTAAAATAATAATAAATAATAACAATACAAAAAAAAATAGTAAGACATTTTTTTTATTAAAAAATAAATAAATAATAATAATAAATAATAATACAAATAATAATATAAATAACAATAATAAGTCAGGTGTTGCGTTCACTGACCTGCCAGCTCCAGCTTGGCGCGGGCGTCCTTGTCTTTGGCCACCAGGCGGTACTCGCCCTGGTCTCTGGGCCGGATCTCGCAGACCTGCAGCCGGTGGATCTTGCCCTCGCTGATCATCTGGTACTTGTCTCCCTGCACGATGATCATGTTGTTTCTCATCCACTTCACCTCCACGCGGTCCTTGTTCAGCTCCACCTCGAACACCACGTCAGAGCCGGGGGGCTGGAACGCGTCCTGGGGGGGTCTGATGATCTCCACCGGGGTCTCTGTGGGGGAGAAACAGGGTGAGGACTGGGGGAAAAGAGACTCTCAGAGACCAACAGATCCAGGTTTACTCAGGTCTTACCCTCCACAAAGAGCCGGGCCCGGGTCCTCCTCTCGTCCACTCCACAGGCGTACTCACACTCATCGTCCGGCCGGCACACCTTGATGACCAGCCGGGACGTCTTCCCCTCACGCTCCATGTGGTACCTGAACACACAGGAACATAAATCATACATTTTATTCATTTATTCCCCCCCAGTCTGATACTCTACTATTCATGTATAGAGTAAATAAAAGAGGGCCCAGGATGGAATCCTGTGGTACCCCTTAAGGACTTGATGAAAGCCGTACCTGGGTCCTTCTCTGATCTGCACTCTTTGCTGATTTAATATAATACATATTTAATATAATGTATATGAGGTGCCGTACCTGGGTCCTTCTCTGATCTCCCGTCCGTTCCTGTACCACTTGACGGCGGCCTTGTCCTTGCTCATCTTGCAGGTGAACTCTGCGTCCTCGAACTCGGTGACGGTGGTGTCTCGGAGCTGTGCTGTGAAGTCGGTGGGTGCCTCGCTGATGATCAGCTCGGCCGCGCACTTGTCGTCTCCGACCACGGCGGTGTACTCGCCCTCATCGTCCATCACGCAGTCCTTGACGGTGAGCGTGTGCTTCAGGCCGTCGGCGCGGTACACGATGCGTTTGCTGAGCGTCACTTCCTGTCCCGCCTTCAGCCAGCGCACCGTGACCTCGGGCCGGTTCACCTTACAGGTGAAGCTGATTGTCTTCTTCTCCTGAGTCTCAACATCCTCGATGGGGTCCAGGAACCGCAGCTTCTCCTCTGCAGGGAAGGGGGTCACATGTTAATAAACTGCTGCATAATATCACTACTTCATAATATCATCACAGATCTATTGCAAGTATTTTAAGAGTAATTTATTACATATTTTTGTATTTTTATGTTGTATTTGTTGTTTATTTATGGCTCATGTACCCATTTTTTTAATCTTTTTATTTTAAATATATTTCCTCAAAGCAGATTACTTGTATGTAAAAAACATAAATGTCTAAATTATTATATATTAATACCCTTTTCGACTTTCACTGAGTTATATCTTTGTTAACCCTTTAAATGCCGGTGTTTTTAAGAACTTTTTTTAACCCAGAGCTGTACATGTGTCTCTGATAGACAGCAGGTGTAGTTCAGGTGTAGTTCAGGTGTAGTTCAGGTGTAGTTCAGGTGTAGTTCAGGTGTAGTTGAGGTGTAGTTGAGGTGTAGTTCAGGTGTAGTTCAGAGGCTTTTACTAAGAAGCCGGAGTTTCTCTTAGCGAGCTAACTTCAGGTTAAACTCTGGGTCTCCGGTCCTACGACGCTGGTTCTCTTCTTAGCGGGCTAGATCTCCATGGTAACTGATGCTGAGCGGCTAGCCTGGTCCGGAGCAGGTTAGGTTGCAGGCTAAGAGATCAACTCAGTGAAAGCACCGCCTGCTGACCAATCAGAGCTCAGTGTGCGGAGTTTAAAGCGATCAAGTCATATTACAGGAGAAAGGAAATACAGAGAAACTATCGTTGCAGGAAAGACGGCCGGCAGAAATCACCGACTGTGTGAACGTGAACATGAATAGAATATCACCTCCCATCTTCAGAGCAATCTGACTATTATAACATTAGCGTTAAGAAAGCTCACTGAAATATCTGCCACAACACAAGTAACCGGATCAAAGTGACATTACGTACAGTCCACTGTGAGTGCAGACGTCTATGTGTCCCATTATCATCATATCACATCACATCATATGTGTATATATCTCTCCTTATCTGAGTCAGCTGAGCCGGATCTGGCCGTGCAACACTCACAGTGTCACATACTGTATGCAGAAGGATTATTTGAAGCAACACATTAAGTTGAGGAAACACTCGAGTCAAATGTAATGAAAGTCAGATCGTGTCTTAGACGGGGCAGTGATATCATGAACCTGTTAATGGACGCATTCAAACACTTGTTCTGTTACCAGCTGTATTCACCTTCAGGTGCAGCTATGTGGCTTTGATCCTGGATCAAGTGTTTAAGTCATGGATGTTTAAAGTTTAACTTCTTCATATTTGTCTAATATTATAGTTGACTTTTCATTCAGGAAGTATGACGCTGCGCTGTCAGTGCGCTTCTCCATGTTTGTGATTGGTCAAATGTTGCTAACCCCGCCCCTTTCATGTGAACGCGCACCTAACTAGATAGGACACGGCTGGCTTGAGCGATCCACTTGATAACCCGCGTCGTAGGACCGCTTAGCGAGAGCGCGTATGTTTTGGATTAGGCCAACCGGCTAACTCAAACATATCCAGGTTATGTTGAACCGGCTTCGTCGTACAGGCCTCAGGTGTAGTTCAGGTGTAGTTCAGGCGTGTTTACCTGCCACGGCGGCGCGGGCGCTGCACTTGGCCTGTTCTGCTCTCTGATTGGTCAGGCTGATGGTGTATACCGCCTCGTCGTTCTTGCTGGCCTCGCGGATCCTCAGCGAGAACACGTTGTCTCTCTGAGCCATCATGTACTTGCTGCTCTCGAATATGGTCTCGTCGTTCTTGAGCCACTTGGCCTTCGCTCCCTCTGTGTTCGTCTCACAGTTGAACACGATCTCTCCTCCCTCCTTCACCTCCGTGTCCTTGATGGGCGTGATCACCCTCAGTTTCTCTGAAAGAGAGCGAGCATTAAACTCTGAACCCATGAAGGCAACACAGAGCCCTCTAATAAACAACAACACAGTAAACAATAACACGGAGCAGTTTAATAAACAACAACACAGAGCAACAGGATGTGGTACTCCTTAATAACAACAACGTGGTACTCTTTGATAACAACGTGGTACTCTTTGATAACAACAACGTGGTACTCTTTGATAACAACGTGGTACTCTTTGATAAACTCACCGATGACGGTCAGCTCTGCGGAAGCCTTCACGCCCCCGATGTGGGCCACGTACCCTCCCTCGTCCTTCACCTCGCAGCTTTTCACAATAAGAGCGCGTCTCTTTCCCTCGCTCACGATGGAGAACTTCTCTCCTTCCTGCACCTCCTTCTCTCCTCTGAACCATTTCACCTCGTACGAGTCTTTAGAAACAGAGCAGCTGAACTCCGCCTTCTCTCCTTCAACCACCTCCTGGTTCTGAGGACGGGCGATGAACTCTGCTGCCAACTCTGAGAGGAGGAGGAGGAGGAGGAGGAGGAGGAGGAGGAGGAGGAGGAGGAGGAGGAAGAAGAGGAGGAAGAGGAGGAAGAGGAGGATTATATACATTGTTGTATAGTGTCTATAAGCTTGCAAAGCATCAGCAGCTTTATCAACCTTTACCTCCCAAAGAAACCGTTTTTTAGGCTTTGAAATTAACTATTGAGTTTTAACAAACTAACTATTTAGGTGGATTAAAAAGTAGATAGCTAACGTTAGCTAGCCAGCTTGTAAGTTTGCTAGTTAGCTTGTTAGAGAGATAGCTAATGTTAGCATAAAGTTCTATTTTTCCAAATGTCAGCCATGTGGACCTCGTCCCCCCTCCCAGTGAGAGTTATTATAAACCTGAGCTCCAGTGTGAGGACCTGACTCAGGGTATTAATGAATAATAACTATATATATTTATATATCATAAAGCCTCCCCTCACCGTTGAGCGAGAGCTTGGCGGAGGTGGTGGTGCTGGGTATTAATGAATAACAACTATATCTAAGGATCCAATGTGTTTTTAAACGGAGCAGAAATAGAACTAGTCCCCCACTTCAAGTATCTTGGAGTCAAAATGGACTCAAACTTGACTTTTAAGAAACATATTAAGAAAGTGTCTAATACCATTCAATTTAACTTACAAAATGTTAAACAAATCAGACCTTTCTTAACTGTCAATGCTGCAAAGTCATACCTCCACTGCATGATTCTATCCCACATTGAATACTGTTTGACAAACTGGTCGTTTGCTTGTGCCACAAACCTGAAACCCATAGAACAGCTGTACAAGAGAGCTATCAAGGTGTTTGACAGAAAGCCTCATTCATACCACCACTGAACCATCCTTGAGAATAAATGTTTACATGGACTGGCCCCCCCCCCTCCCTTAGGGGAATTCATCCACAAAAAACACACTGGACGCTGCACTAGGTCAGAAACCAGAGGACCTTCTTTAACTCAGGGGTCTCTCCTCTTCTTTAACTCAGGGGTCTCTCCTCTTCTTTAACTCAGGGGTCTCTCCTCTTGCCCTTTATATGTCGTAGCTGCTACATTGTGCTGCCATGTGGTAAATACTTGTATGCGGCTCTTGCTCTTTTGCATATCATGTATTTATTTTTTGCTATGTTTATAAATGTCGTGTTCTTATATGTTGTATGTGAGGGACTACGGATGGAAATTAGCTCAAAGCTAAAACCCGGCATATTTCCACTTGAAGCATTATTTGTCTAAAGTGTTCATTAATGTGCATTGTTCCTACTCAAATAAACGATTAAATACAAATAAAATGATATTTATATATATATATACCGCTGAGTGACAGCTTGGCGGAGGTGGTGACGGTGGCGCTCAGCCTGCAGCTGTACTCCCCGCCGTCCTCCATCCTCAAGTCCTGGATGATGAGGATCCTCTTCTTCCCGTCACTGATGTGCTCGTAGCGGCCGCCCTCCGGCAGCTCGTCGTCTCCTCTGAACCAGCGCACCTCAGCCGAGGGTTTGGACACCTCGCAGATCATCTTCACGCTGTCCGTCTCCGTGCCCTCCACGTTGGACAGGTTCTTCGTGAAGCGCGCCGCCTCCTCTGTGGACACGAGACGGAAGGGGTTAATTATTGTATATTTACATCTTATAGTCTGTGAATGTGTACAGCTGCTTTTATATACTGTGTCTACTTCTATTAATGCAGGGAGAGACGCCAAATAAATGTTTTTATACCAACGTATGAGGACAATAGAGAGAACATGCTCACTGATTGTGAGCATGTTTATATGTATACAGGTATATTTGTATAAATGTGTATAAATACCGATGACGGTGAGCATGCCGCAGCTCTTGGCCGTGCGGGCGTCACACTCGTACTCCGCCTCATCGTCGAAGGCTGATTTGTGAACGATGAGGATCCGACTCACTCCTTTAGACACAACCTCGTACTTCTTCCCCTTCCTGATCTCACTGCCGTCCTTAAACCAGCGCACCTGCAGCAGGAACACATCATCAGTATATTATAAATATATAATATACACATTAATATGTAGAGTGGTTGTTAAGAGGTTCTCACCTTGGCAGACTCGCGGGACACTTCACACTCGAACCTGGCCGACTCCTTCTCCTTCACCTCCACGTCCTGCAGGGGCTTCACAAACTCCACGTGAGGAGCTGAGGGAGAGACCTCGTTAATCCATTACATCTAACACATCTAACAAATCTAACACATATACACATCTAACAAATCTAACACATATACACATCTAACACACCTAACACATATACACATCTAACACATCTAACACATCTAACACACCTAACACATATACACATCTAACACATCTAACACATCTAACACAACTAACACAACTAACACATATACACATCTAACACATATACACATCTAACACATCTAACACAACTAACACATATACACATCTAACACATATACACATCTACACATATACACATTTATCTGCTTTAAAAAGCATTCATGTCTTGTATTGTTCTAGCAGACACTGAAGTACGGAAGCCTAAAAGGGACTAACTATTTCAAGGTTTGGGTGTCCAACAATTACAGGAACATAAAACAACTGAGGTGTTCGCCTTACGCCGACCTCCAGGAGGTTTGGATATTTAACTTTATAAAGTAATAAATAAAGGGATTACTATATATATCACTTTTTAAAGTGAACCTCACTTTAAAAAGTGATATATAAGGAAGCAGGAGGTCCTGATATATAACTTTAAAAAGTAATAAATAAAGTAATGAATATAGTAATGAATATAGTAATGAATAAAGTAATATTTGTATATTATGTGGTCCTTACGCATGACCTCCAGGAAGCAGGAGGTCTTGAAGTCCCCGGCGTCGCAGGTGTACATCTTGGCGTCGTCGGGGGTGCAATCGAGGACGACGAGCGCCCTCTTCCGTCCCTCGCTGATGACGTCATACTTCTTGGTCTTCCTCACTTCCTGTCCCTCTCTGAACCAGCGCACCTCGGCGTCTTCCCGAGAAACTTCACACTCCAGCCGGGCCGCCGCCTCCTCCTCCACCGATTGGTCCTCCAGCGGCCGAGAGAACTCCACTGCCGGCTCTGCACACACACACAGGTTAATATCACACACACACACACACACACACACACACACACACACACACTCTGCGCCGCGGTGCGTTCAGGGACTCACGTCTGACGATGAGCTGCGCTGCCGTCTGGAAGTCTTTGGAGGTCATTTTCACCTCGCCGGCCTCCGACTGCGTCACATCTCTGAGCGTCAGCGTGTGGACTTTACCTGCTACACGCGTCTTCACCTGCACACACACACACACACACACACACACACACACACACAGACACACACACAGACACACACACACACACACACACACACACAGACAGACACACACACACACAGACACACACACACACACACACACACACAGACACACACACAGACACACACACACACACACACACACACAGACACACAGACACACACACACACACACACAGACACACACACACACACACACAGACACACACACAGACACACACACACACACACACACAGACACACACACAGACACACACACACACACCACAGACACACACAGACACACACACACACACAGACACACACACACACACACACACACACAGACACAACACACACACACACACACACACGTTGTTAACCACATGAATCTGTCACAGTGAAAGCACCCACTGGTCTTCTTCCTCTCTCTGTGACTCACCGCTCTTTGAGTTCAGATAAACGTCTGACGCAGTCAGACGTTTATCTGAACTCAAAGAGTGTTCACAGAGAGAGGAAGAAGAACCCACTGGTCTTCTTCCTCTCTCTGTGACTCAAAGAGTGTTCACAGAGAGAGGAAGAAGAACCCACTGGTCTTCTTCCTCTCTCTGTGACTCACCGCTCTTTGAGTTCAGATAAACGTCTGACTGCGTCAGTCTTACTGTTTGTTTATTTGATATGTATTGTTCACGTTTGATTTGACGCCTTCACGACTGCAGGTTGATGCTAACATGCTAATGCTAACAGTGCCTGGCTCTGCATATCAGGAGGTCACAGTCGGGGTGTGTGTGTGTGTGTCTGTGTGTGTGTCTGTGTGTGTGTGTGTGTCTCTCTGTGTGTGTGTGTGTGTGTGTGTGTCTGTGTGTGTGTGTCTCTCTGTGTGTGTGTGTGTGTGTGTGTGTGTGTGTGTGTCTCTGTGAGCCTCCACAGACTGAGAATCACTTCACAAGAAAATCTGAAAAAACCTTCAAAAATGTATTTAATTCATTCAAAGAAACACTAAAATAAAGCCTGGAACACATTTGAAAATGTGTTCGAGACATTGATCTGTTCCTGATTTGTTGTTTTGATTAAATAAGCTTTGAAAATGTGAAATTGTATGAAAATAATATAACGTTTAGTTTGTTGATGTAATATGAACGTGCAAATAATTTAAATCGAATTTTCTGACTTTAGATTTTCAGAGTTTCTGAATGGAAACAGGATTCTATGACTGAACCCCCCCCCCCCCCCCCACAGAGTGTACCCTCACCCTCTCGCTGGCCTCCATCTTCTTCCCGCCCAGGAACCAGTCCACGGCGATGCCCTCGTACGACAGCTCGCTCTCGAAGGTGGCCGTCTCGCCCGCCGTCACCGTGACGTCCTTCAGGGGCCGCAGCAGCCCGATGGAGCGCGCTGAGGAGCAGGAGGACATGTTGAGGACCAGCATGCATCTGGGAGAGGCTCCTCTGAGAGAGGGTCCTCACTCCTGATAAGGGCTAAAATAAACTCAGCAGCTGATTGGCCGATCAGCTGTCCAACTAACGCAACACAGAAACCCTGCTGTGAGAGGTGAGGGCGAACCAGAGTCCCCTCGGACGGTTAACTATGTTCACCTTTAAATACCTTTAATAAAGTAAGGCAACTTTTTACTTTAAAGAAGTTGCAGAATTGTCCAAAAGCTGCTCTAAAAATATACAAAATGATGAACATGCTCCACTTAATAAAGTTTAAAATAAATCACCTCAGAGGGTTAACTATGTTCAATATCTTTAAAAACCTTTAATAAAGTACGGCTTAACACCATTGCTCTGAGCTCAAACGCCGCTATATATAAAAACATGCTAAATGACTGCTTGCTCCACTTCTCAGCGACCAGTCATTTCGCATTTATATCTTTCCTCCGTGACTGATTGAACCGAGATTTACATCAAACACTGATAATAACAGCGCTCTGACCTTTGACCCTCAGCTGGGCGTTGGACTTGGCGTTGGCGGCGGAGAAGTCGACTCCTCCGGCCATATCCATCTTCACGTTGTACAGGATCAGCACATGCTTCGTTCCTTCCTCCTTCATCTCCACATCCTGCAGGGACACAAGGAAGAACACTTCAAATACAGAGAGGCAAAAGACAAAGTTTGAAAGTAGTAGTTTGTATAAGTATAGTAGTAGTTTGTATAAGTATAGTAGTAGTTTGTATATAGTAGTAGTTTGTATAAGTATAGTAGTAGTTTGTATATGTATAGTAGTAGTTTGTATAAGTATAGTAGTAGTTTGTATATGTATAGTAGTAGTACAGATGTAGCACTCTAGAAAGGACTCCAGCCAACAGATTCCTGCCAAAAACCCAACGGATCCCAGCGGCTGGGAATGTTAAGCCCTCCCACTATTTTCCAAGAGGACGTTGCCAGATTTTCAATTTCAGGATTGAACCGTGAGATGGCGCTTCATTCACAAATACAGAAAGACAAGTTTCATGGACTTTCAGTACCTCAGTTGTGTTTCCGTGGAGAGCATTTGAACACATGTTTGTTATGGTTTTCACAGGCTACTACAGTATAACGAAAAAACATCAATATTTTAGATCAAATAAAGTATATCTAATCTTGTAATTCAATAATATATAGTCTTTATATATTACATAATCATAATAATAATGTAAATGTTTACACTTCTTTATTTTTTATGCTCATACTTTTACCTTTACAATAGTTTGCTTTAATATGCAGTATATTTTTTGTAATATTGTTTTGGTGTTTGCTTCCTCCTGCTCCCTTTCGGACACATACTGTATGATGTATTATTATTATTAATATGAAGATATTATTAAGATAAGATAAGATGTTTTTCTTTAGAGTTCTCTGCTGTCCCACGGTAATTGAGAAGGCTCACATTACGACCATTATTTAAAACAATAAGCGCTTTCACACCGTCTGCAGCTTGATAGAGGGAGCTGTGGCTGATCAGAGCTCCTGCCTGCCGTCAGATTTCATTTAGAAAAACAGATCCGATTTTAAGATCCTAAAATAAATACAAATATATATTTTTTCTAATATTGTTGTGGTCACGTGACTTTGTTTAAAATGTGTAGTGTATATCATGAGTATATCACTTTTTACATTTTTAAACAAACAAACACTGACCATACGGTTCCCCAGCCCCCACCCCCCTCTGAGTGACAGGATGTGAAGTCAACAGATTGTCACTCAGAGGGGGGTACTATTTCTTTTCAAATGCATATATGCCACCCATTTACTCTTCCCGTCAAGAATTTGAATTTGAATAGAATTTAGTTTAGGTCACTCGTTTTTAATCACACACGTCTCCCCGTCCCGAAAATAATAAAAAAAATTCCAGGAAACAATTTTCAAGTTCAGTTTTCACCGTTTTATTTACATTTTATTTATATGAATGAATATTACTATGAATATTTTATTTAAACTTGTTTAAAACATATCTAAATATATATGTGTGTCCCGGGCCAAGGAGCGTATTGAGCAGGAAAAAAGAAGAGATGGAATGATGGAGACTGCGCTGTCATGTGTGGGCTGGACCTGTATAGACTGCGCTGTCATGTGTGGGCTGGACCTGTATAGACTGCGCTGTCATGTGTGGGCTGGACCTGTATAGACTGCGCTGTCATGTGTGTGGGCTGGACCTGTATCGACTGCGCTGTCATGTGTGTGGGCTGGACCTGTATAGACTGCGCTGTCATGTGTGGGCTGGACCTGTATAGACTGCGCTGTCATGTGTGGGCTGGACCTGTATAGACTGCGCTGTCATGTCTGGGCTGGACCTGTATAGACTGCGCTGTCATGTGTGTGGGCTGGACCTGTATAGACTGCGCTGTCATGTGTGGGCTGGACCTGTATAGACTGCGCTGTCATGTGTGGGCTGGACCTGTATAGACTGCGCTGTCATGTGTGGGCTGGACCTGTATAGACTGCGCTGTCATGTGTGGGCTGGACCTGTATAGACTGCGCTGTCATGTGTGGGCTGGACCTGTATAGACTGCGCTGTCATGTGTGGGCTGGACCTGTATAGACTGCGCTGTCATGTGTGGGCTGGACCTGTATAGACTGCGCTGTCATGTGTGGGCTGGACCTGTATAGACTGCGCTGTCATGTGTGGGCTGGACCTGTATAGACTGCGCTGTCATGTGTGGGCTGGACCTGTATAGACTGCGCTGTCATGTGTGGGCTGGACCTGTATAGACTGCGCTGTCATGTGTGTGGGCTGGACCTGTATCGACTGCGCTGTCATGTGTGGGCTGGACCTGTATAGACTGCGCTGTCATGTGTGGGCTGGACCTGTATAGACTGCGCTGTCATGTGTGGGCTGGACCTGTATAGACTGCGCTGTCATGTCTGGGCTGGACCTGTATAGACTGCGCTGTCATGTGTGGGCTGGACCTGTATAGACTGCGCTGTCATGTGTGTGGGCTGGACCTGTATAGACTGCGCTGTCATGTGTGGGCTGGACCTGTATAGACTGCGCTGTCATGTGTGGGCTGGACCTGTATAGACTGCGCTGTCATGTGTGGGCTGGACCTGTATAGACTGCGCTGTCATGTGTGGGCTGGACCTGTATAGACTGCGCTGTCATGTGTGGGCTGGACCTGTATAGACTGCGCTGTCATGTGTGTGGGCTGGACCTGTATAGACTGCGCTGTCATGTGTGTGGGCAGGACCTGTATAGACTGCGCTGTCATGTGTGGGCTGGACCTGTATCGTCTCATCTACAGGAAGGGAGTGAGCAGAGGGTGGAGTTGCATTCTTGTTCTGTTTTCTGTGACTATCTTCCCCCCCATGCTGAACACGCTCTCAGACTTGCAGTCGCGCGCGCTACTAAAGAGACGCGTTACCATGGAAACCAAACAATGGTGTAGCTGTATTGAAGTCCGAGTGGAAACAGTAACATTTGGAGCGTTATGTTAGAATGAGACAGGTCGTGACTCACGAAACAAAAGTGTTACTTCACTAACTTTAAGCTCGTCACTCAGTAACCTCCAGTTAACTGCTGGAGAAGAAGGATCGGGGGGGGGGGCTGATGGGCCACAGCTGATCACCTGAGAGCTGCCCTTTCAGTCAGACTATTTAAAAAACCAAACCTCTTTTTAGTGAATTACTGAGTTTGGGCACGTTAATAAAGTTTGAATGAAGTTGACGACAGGATATTCATATTTCTCAGTGCTTTCATGTCAGTTCGGCGAACATAAACATAAATGATCGTGGTGAAGATGATGATTAAAATAGGATTAAAAATTGGCAGTGAGAGCCGTGCTGCATTTCCTCCCGTTGGATGTGATATAAAAACAAACCGATTATTTTTGTAGTGTTAAACTCACGTGGATTAAACCACATTTATTAGTGCTTTCATTTTCATTTTCATGTCAATTCGGCGAACATACGATACATGAAATGATCTGAGGATGATGATTAAAAATCGTTTGTTTGTGCCGGCGGGCTCAAACTTCCTGATGTTTTTTGTACTGTAGTTGTGGACTAAACAACATTATTTTGTTAAATAAAAACATGGTGATGTTTTGTAAATGATTGCATGTCTCTTATTTAGCACAGAGTAGGATCCTATCCGTGACATATGGATCTCAACAAAGATCCGCTACGGTACCAGACATACATCTACTGTATCAGAGT
Source organism: Dissostichus eleginoides (assembly GCA_031216635.1). NCBI lineage: Eukaryota > Metazoa > Chordata > Actinopteri > Perciformes > Nototheniidae > Dissostichus > Dissostichus eleginoides. Next base: position 35,577,984 of record CM062274.1, read on the forward strand.
TTATTTCACGTGAGCTCCAGTGTGGAACTCCACTGCACCCCCTGGTGGATCAATGATCCATTGCAGCTGGCTTCATTATAATTGTATTTATTTATCAAGGGGGCGGTCTCAAGTCACGCTGGAGGTTTTCCCTTCAGCGAGGGCAAACCCCGTGCCGGCCACGGCTCCGGCGTTTCAAACTGTCCGAAATGAGGTGCTACATCTGTATGTGTACTCACAGCGCTCTGGTGCAGAGCCTCTCCCTTCAGTTTCCAGTTCCCGTGGACGTCCTCTTCTGAAATTTCCGTCTCAAACTTGGCTGTTTCCGTCTCTGTGACCTCGACGCTGTACAGCGGCCGGGTCACCTTAATGTCTCGCTCTGCAGGGGGGGGGGGGACATTAGACATCAGTAAGATAAACAACAGAGACAACAAAGAGACCAAACTGTCTCATTGATCTGACATATCTGTCTGGTAATACTACATCTAAATATCCGGCGTCCCTCAAGGCTCTGTGTTTGGTGCTCTCCTCTTTACAGTAATTGAACAGATGCTTTTGTTTATATTTATTTTATATATCTGGATTTAGAATTATTCATGTGAACCAAATCTAGAAATTCAAACGTATAACTCTATGCTGATGATACTCCGCTCTTCAAGGCAGAAAGTGGAAGTGAATTAGAGGACGTGAAGAAACTTAACATTCCTTTAGCATCAAAGATGATCAAGTTTCAGGAATTCTGGGAAATGTTGGGATACCTCAAAGACAGCCAGGAATCTTGCTCTGACCTTTGATGGTTAGATCTAACAGTCAATGTTTTTTTTAAACCAATGCAACCTTGCTAAATGTTATTTAGTTGTTAACCCTTTATTCGACTTTGCTGATTTAGTTGTATCCCTTCTATATCACTTTGTGTTCCTACAGACAGAAACAAGAAACAGACAGAACCGTAAATGTAAATAAAGGTTATCCTTGTAAAATAAAGCAATGAAAGCATGAATAATAAAGTCTGTAGTCTCTAATGTGATGATTGAATAGACCATAAAGTCTACAGCTGGTTCTTAATGAATCAAACACTGGTGGAAGTGATGCTCTACCCTGATGGTACTCCGCTTCATACACCAGATGCTAACACCAGATGCTATAACCAGATGCTATCACCAGATGATAACTCCAGATGCTATCACCAGATGCTATCACCAGATGCTAACACCAGATGCTATCACCAGATGCTAACACCAGATGCTATCACCAGATGCTATCACCAGATGATAACTCCAGATGCTATCACCAGATGCTAACACCAGATGCTAACACCAGATGCTATCACCAGATGCTATCACCAGATGCTAACACCAGATGCTATCACCAGATGCTATCACCAGATGCTATCACCAGATGCTATCACCAGATGCTATCACCAGATGATAACTCCAGATGCTATCACCAGATGATAACTCCAGATGCTAACCCAAGTATCTAGACTTCTGTCAAAGTCCTGACTCACCTTCAATATTGAGGTTAGCAGCTGTCTTGTCCGATCCGCAGTCGCAGGAGTACTCTCCGATGTTGGCCTTCTCCGCCTTCCTCACCATCAGGATGCGCTTCTTCCCGTCTGTACTGACCGCGATGTTCTTGGACGGCGTGATCTCCTTCCCGTCTTTGAACCACTTCACGTCAGCGATGGTTTTGCTCAGCTCGCAAACCAGCTTCACCTCGTCCTTCTCCACTGCCGTGTAGTTCTGCAGCTTCGTGGTGAAGTACAGGTCGCCCTCTGCACAGAAACACAACACCTCAAAGCTAGAAACACAGTCTGTTTTCCTGAGCAACTGAAAGGACTGGGGTTCAGATATTGAGCCTCACAAACTTGTCTGGATGATTTTAACTATCAGATAAGGTTTAAAGCTTCTCTGGATCTGTTCAATTAAAAAATGTCCCAAATTGGGATCAATAAAGTACTATCTTATCTTATCTTATCTTAAAGCATCAGGAAAAATGTGTAGGGAACCAATTTTATTTCAATCTGGGGCTTCTCTGCACTAAAGGGACTTTTCTATTTGTAGATTTCTGACACTCTGTCTGTTAGTAATTGCTTTAAACGTTTATTTTGTACCACCCAAACTCTCCTTATTAAAATAATGCGTCTGAACCTTCCCTCTCTCTAACCCCAGAAACTCCCAACAGGTCAGACACTGACCGATGACGGTGAGCATGGCAGTCACGCTCTTGTCCATGGCCTCCACTTTGATCATGGAGGTGTCGTCGATATTGACCTCCTTGAAGGCCAACGTGTGGACCTTCCCGTGGTCCGCCATGTGCACCACCTTGCTGGGGTGCAGCCGGACATCGTTCTTGTACCAGACCACCGGCACCTTGTCGTGAGAAAGCTCCACGCTGAACTCTGCCGTCTCACGCTCCTTCACCGTCACATCCTTGATCGGCTTAGCAAACTCCAGCCGGATACCTGCGGCAGGAAACACAGGTCAGACATCGGGAATAAAATCTTGTTAGGGTTAGGGTTTGAAATGCAAAAATCCCCAACAGGTTATTGGTTGTGGTTTCTGTTTTCGATGCAGCCTGAACCACAACAGACCTGTGTCTGTAAGTTGATAAATGATATAAATACTAAATTACAGAAGTAATATGTATTTCAGGAGCCAAATATAATTCATTTGGTTAAAAAAAAACTAAATCAGGGTGAAAAAGACAGAAAACAAGATGTCAAACTTAAAACATTTAAATAAAACCCAAAATGTAGGGCACAGTCTCACATACAAAGTCAAATAGGAAGCCATGAATTGGTGTTGAATAACTAATTTAAGTCAGAAAAGAAGAAACAATAAGGAAACAAACAATGTCCGTATGAAAAAGACTTAAAGTAAACTCAGTCCATCTCCTCACAGAGTCTGAACCCAACGACCTGAATGTGTTTCTAGGTAGATTAGTCTAACTAGGGGGATTAGTCTAACTAGGGGGATTAGGGGGATTAGTCTAACTAGGGGGATTAGTCTAACTAGGGGGATTAGGGGATTAGTCTAACTAGGGGGATTAGGGGGATTAGTCTAACTAGGGGGATTAGTCTAACTAGGGGGATCAGGGGGATTAGTCTAACTAGGGGGATTAGTCTAACTAGGGGGATTAGTCTAACTAGGTATATTAATCTAGTCTCGTACCCTGGATGACCAGCTTGCCGCTCGTCCTCTTGTCCTCGGCCTCGAACATGTACTTGGCTTCGTCCTCGTAGGCGACGGAGTGGATCTGCAGGACGTACATGTTTCCTTCCTGGATCATCTCATACTTTTCGTCTTTCTGCAGCTCCTGCGTTCCCTTCAGCCAGCGGAATCTCTTCGGCGCTCTCGACAGCTCCAACTCGAACCTCGCCTCGTCCTTCTCGTAAACGTTCACGTCGCTCAGCGGCGTCAGGAAGTTCATCGGCAGCTCTGATGAAGCAGAGGAAGGTGAGACACCGAACCACAGCACTACATTCTGTCTCTAAGCACTACTTCCTGTCTCTATGCACTACTTCCTGTCTCTGTGTATATAAGTACACAATAACTCAGATCCAACTCAAGCATTTCCCAAAAACCCAAATTCTCTTGAAATAAAGTGGTAAATTCATTTAAAGAAAACTATAAATCAAAGTTTATTTATAGATCCCAATATCACAAATGTACATGTTTTCTTGTCCATTCAGGATTGACTAATCCCAGAGAATATTAAATGTTGTCTCGTTAACGGTTTATCGTCTCAGAGAATCGTCTCCTACGTTTGTGATTTTGTCAGAAATGTCTGAAAAGCGTTGTTTGAACTCTAACCCTCGGCATTAACTAGATTCTGATTACTGCATATATTAGTAATTCAAACATTGCTTCCTGGTTAGACTTCTGGTAAAGGAGGTGTATCGTCTGTGGCTCACCTTTGACCTTCAGGTTGGCGGCACACTTGGCATTGGCGGCGGCGTACGCCACCTCGCCCGTCATGGCCACCTTGCAGTTGTAGAGGATGAGAGTGTGTTTTCCTCCCTCCTCGATGATGTCCACATCCTGTCACACACACACTAGTTAGTCTCTGACATGGATGTATAATAAGAACTGGATGCAGCGTCGTTCATTCCTTTGAGAGCTGCCCATTGGCTCATGAGGACAAAATGGCCTGAGATTCTCGAGTGCAAAATGTCACAGATTACCCATCATGCCTTGCTGTCAGAGCAGAAGTACCCATTGAGATTCCCCTTAAGCCCCGCCTCCTGTCATTAAGCCCCGCCCCGATCTCCTGCTCTCCGCTCAGTAGAATAAATGGAGAGAGAAATTAAATCTGGATTCGGCTTTTAGTGCATTTTACAACTTTAAGGACCTAATGATTCTAATAAGGGCTATACCATAGTTCATACTCGGTAGTTTATTTAGTTTAAAACAAAGTATCCGCTGAATTGCAGACGTCTCTTTCCCCATGTTAGTCAATGGGAGAAAGTCTTTCTCGGCCCATTGACGTCACGGACTGATACGGAAGTTGTAGTACCGCCGTTTGGCCACTAGGAATATTTCCCTCAGAGTCCGGAGCACTTCCTGGGGGCTTGCTCTCTGACAGCAGGGTATCAACATGTATTCAATGAGGACAGGAAGTCTTACGGAGGACGGGGTGAGGATGTCACCGTTCAGCTTCCACTGGCCATGGACGTCGTCCTCAGAGATCTCCACCTCGAAGCGCGCCGTCTCGCCGTCGAACAGCTCCACGCCGTAGATCGGACGCACCACCTTAATGTCACGAGCTGCAGGCGGGACAACATGTTTATTAATGTCATTGTTGTTGTTGTTGTTATTATTACATTGATTTACTGTGAAATTATAGATCAAGTTTGTCCCTTCGTGTACTTCATTCAATATAAAAAACACTTATTTTACTTACAGTTTTATCAAAACAAGATAAAGAACGTGTCTTATTGTAGGCCAGTATTTACGTGTAGAGAAATAAATAATAATTTAAGTTTGAAAAAGTCCTGATCAAAAGTACTTATTTTTACTTTTTAAAGCTCTAAATGTTTGTTAGCATAATGCCACTGTTGGTTTTTTACGAGGAATCGTGAACATGTAATGTAGTTAAAGCTGCTGTGAGATGAGATAGAGAGAGAAACATGGAGAGTGTGTCAATCTATTAAATCCAATGAATTTAATAGATTAGAGACAACACTTTATTGTGACACACTGATAGCAGCTGGAAACGTCCCCAGTCGGACACAGGGTGGTGTTGAACCCTGACTTCTCAGGTGACGGTTACCTTCGATGTTGATGCTGGCTGTCGTCTTGTCCGTCCCGCAGTCACATACGTATTTCCCTTTGTCGCTCTGCTCCACCTTCCTCAGCACCAGAGACCTGCGGGTGCCCTCGCTCTTCATCAGCAACGTCTTGGAGGCGATGACCTCCGTCTCCTCGTGGAACCACATGACCGGCACGTCTTTGCTGAGCTCGCAGTCCAGAGACACCTCGTCCTTCTCTGTCGCAGTGTAATCCTGCAGCTTCACCACGAACACCGCGTCGCCCTCTGCACACACACACACACCACACACACACACACACACACACACACACTCCGTCAGACTCACACACACACTGGTTCAGATTCCCCCTCGCACACTCGGTGAGATGGATGAAGATGTGACACACACTGATTCAGACTCACCCTCACACACACACTATTTCAGATTCACCCTCATATCACACACTGATTCACCCTCACACACTCAGTGAGATGGATGAACCCTCACACACTCGGTGAGATGGATGAAGATGTGACACCCTGCCCCCCCAGAGATGGATGAAGATGTGACACCCTGCCCCCCCAGAGATGGATGAAGATGTGACACCCTGCCCCCCAGAGATGGATGAAGATGTGATCCCCCATGAGATGGAACAGAGAGATGAAACATGGCTGTGACAGAGCAGGCACCACAGAAGAAGAGTTACCTATGACTGTCAGCTTGGCCATGGAGTAAATGCCTTTGGCCTCTGCCTTTATCTGGCAGGTATCATCGAGACACAGCGTCCTCATTTCGAGAATGTGTCTCTTCCCTTCCACGTGCGTGAGCACCGTTCTGCTCACGTGGAGCTTCACCTCGTTGCGGTACCAAACCACGGGCACGTTATCGTGCGACAGCTCGAGCTCAAAGCGGACCGTTTTACCTTCTTTCACCGTTTGGTCTTTCAGCTGCTGCACAAACTTCAGCCTCATGCCTGCAATACACGGTCAGTGCACACAGATGGGGGGTTGGTCTCTGCCGGGGACACTTTAAACATGGACACTCAACAGGAAGCCTTTGAGGACAACACTTACCTTCCACCGCCAGCAGGGCGCTGGACCGCTGGCCCAGAACCTCCACCGTGTACTGGGCCTCATCGTCAAACTCACAGCTGTTTATGATCAGCATGTGCTTCCTGCCATCATCCATTATCTCATATTTAGGGCTGGGGGTGACGATGTCCGCCCCCCTGAACCACAGCACCTTTGACACCTCCTTAGTGACGGTGCATTCAAATTTAGCCTGTTTCTTTTCAGGCACAGAAACGTCCTTCAGCGGCTCAACAAAGCCCATCTCGATTTCTGAGAGATGCGGAGAGTCGCCGTTATTCACAGACAGAGAAGCTTACCTGACCCTCTGCTCGGACCAACAGTGGGACAGAGAGAGTGTGTGTGTGTGTGTGTGTGTGTGTGTGTGTGTGTGTGTGTGTGTGTGTGTGTGTGTGTGTGTGTGTGTGTGTGTGTGTGTGTGTGTGTGTGTGTGTGTGTGTGTACCTTTGACAGTGAGCATGGCGGTGGTGACGGCATTCAGCGCCTGGTAGGACACTTCACCCGCCTGGTCCAGCTGAACCTGCTTCAGGGTCATGAACCGCTTCTTGCCTTCAGACTTGATGTCGCAGGTCTGAGAGACAGGACACACTTCAGTTAGCAACAAGGATAACATCCTACTTTTACCATTGTATTTAAGTCAATATATTTAGTTCAATTAAGCGCTCAAAATCTTTTTGTTATCTACTTTTTTCCTCGTAACATATGTGCAATTTTAAAATAAAACGTTATTTTCTTCAGAGTTTCATCTTTGAGATGATCACACTTTTGTTCTCTTTGACTGGTGTTAAACTGGTCGCACTTTAGCCCCTGATGGTGTCACCTTTAACGCCCTATTAGTGTTTGTGTTATACTCTTTATTTCATATTTAAATCCCCTCTCTTTGGTCGGACTCACCGGAGACCTCATCAGCACCTGTCCCCTCAGCTTCCACTCGCCCACCACATCCTCCTCGGAGATCTCTGTGTCGAAGTTGGCTTCCTCCTTCTCCACCACCTCCTGGCTGGCGAGGGGCTTCAGGACCTCGGCCTCGCGCTCTGAAACACAAACAGCAGGTCAGACCAGGTTCTTGACCCTCCTCTGAAGGGGCTCTCTGAGCAGTTCTGACCTCCCAAGGTGAGCTTGGCGGAGTATCTGCGGTCCTCCACGGCGATGATGTAGTCGGAGACGTCGTCCGCCTGGCAGTTGTTGACCGTCAGCGTCACGTTCTTGCCGTCCTTGTCGATCTGGATCTTGTCCGACGGAGCCAGCTCAGTGTCTCCCTTGAACCACTTCCAGTTGGGGGTGTCCTTGAACAGCTCGCACTTAAACGTAGCTTTAGCTTTTGGCTTCACATGCTGATCCCTCAGAGGCTTCACCAGCCAGTCCTTGATCACCTCTGACAAACGCACAGGGACAACATGTTAAATAAAATCTGAGGAACAACGTTAGCAACATGTTAGTATTTCACTGTTATAGTCTAAACTGCTGTTAGCTTCCCCTCCTGAAGGTGGACTGGTGTTGAATTGGTCTAACTTTAGCTCCTGATGGTGGACTGGTTTAAAAGTGGTGTTAGCTTCCTCCCCTGATGCTACGCTGCTGTTAGCGGTACCTCCTCTGAACTGCTTACCGATGACCTTGACGATGGTAGTGGTCTTCACGTCCTCCTGGCCCTCCACCTCACAGGTGTAGGCGCCAGCGTCCTCCTCCGTGGCGTTCTGGATGGTGATGGCGTGCTGCATGCCGATGATGTTGATGGCCACCTTGCCGGCCTTCTTCTTCAGCAGCGCCCCGTTCCTCTTCCAGACCACCTCGCGCTCCTTGTTCAGCTCGCAGGTCAGGTACATGGGCTGGCTCTTGATGCAGGAGGTCTCCGGCTCCAGATCCTTCACCCACTTCACCGGCAGCTCTGCACAAACACACCTGTTACCAGACTGCATGCACTGCCTCTCACACACTGTCCTGTCTGCTTATTACTACTACTAATAATAATAATATAATAACATTTCATTTATATACAGGGCTGCACATAACTGGTGCGCAGGTGCGCATGCGTACCCCCCGCCAAAAAAGAGCACCGGATCATTTGAAAAAAGGCGCATTTGCGCACCAACATTGAGAGAGAGAGAGAGAGAGAGAGGAGAGAGAGAGAGAGAGAGAGAGGAGAGAGAGAAAAGAGATGAGAGAAGAGAGAGAGAGAGAAAAGAGAGAAGAGAGAGATAGAAAGAGAGAGAGAGAGAGAGAGAGAGAGAAAAGAGAGATGAGAGAAGAGAGAGAGAGAGAAAAGAGAGAAGAGAGAGATAGAAAAGAGAGAGAGAGAGAAGAGAGAGAGGAGAGAGAGAGAAAAGAGAGATGAGAGAGAGAGAGAGAGAGAAAAGAGAAGAGAGAGATAGAAAAAGAGAGAGAGAGAGAGAGAGAGAGAGAGAGAGAGAGAGAGAGAGAGAGAGATATTTGCGAGTTGCATAAGAACTGGATAGATAGCAGGGTTTCCCACACATAGACTTTTCTTGGCGGGCCGCCCAGGTATATTAACGGCCGCCAAAGTATAATTCGCGAGCCATTTAGGTTTAATTTTTTTAATCCGTCCGCGAGCACCATGGCATCTGCGATCCCTCGCTCTACCCCTCGCTATCGCGTGAAGGGTCTGCTTTATGCGCTCCGCACAGTAACCCCGCTGCGTGCTCACTAGCGCACCTCCCCCCCCCCGTTCATAAAGTCAAGTACCCCTCAAAAGGTCCGGTTTATTTCATTTTAAGGATGCGCACCAAGCAACATCTCCAGGTGCTCCTTTGAGAACCAGGGCAAGAAAGTTATGTGCACCCCTGGCTATATAGCACACTTTAAATACAATGTTATCTCAAGGTGCTTTTACTGCAGTACAGCGCCCTCTAGTGGTGGACACATGTCCTGTTTGGACAGTTACTGTGAGTTTCAGTTCAGACACCTTTTTGTTGTAGAAGGCTGCAAACTTTGATATACCTCAGTCTTTGAGAAGGTACAATCTGTAGGTGTTTTGTTTGGACAGACATTTAACATCTTCTGCAACCTTTATTTAGCCTTATTACACGGCCTAGTTCAATACTCGATTGTGATTGGTCAATTTGGATCTGTCAGAGGTTGTTGATACTTGATAACAGACTGCTAACCAAAATAGTGACCGCTGCTGAGGAGGATCAAGAAAAGAGGTTAAAAGACAGCAACTTCAGTGAAACCACCGGAACAACACAGACAGGAAGTAAACACTAACAGGAACCGTGGAAGAAGACAGACGATCGACGATTTTTAAGTCAATAAAATCCTTTCCAATCAGTACATGGAGTCAAGTGGTTGGTTTATGTAGTTGTGGCTGTGTCACAAGCGGAATAATGTGCAGCGAGGCGGGGGTCGTGAAGACCTTAACGACCCCCGCCTCGCTGCACATGATGTTTATTTACTTCTGTCTGCAGGGCAGTATAGGCGAATGCTCAGGGCGCATCGACCCATCGGGGGCGCCAAAAAAAAAAAGAAAAAAAAAGAAAAGTTAGAAATTTAAAAAATGTTTTTTTTTTTTAATTTCATAACAACACAATTTCCCGATTTTTGATCAACAAAGTACATCTTATTATCTTATACTAACATAACATTGCGTACAGCGCCCATAAACTATGGTGCACCCCCAATAAATCAAGTTGAACTGCAGCCCCAGTAAAAACCAGAGGTTTATGTGAAATAGTTCTTTTTTTGAAATAATGGTTTTAGTGTGCGATTATAGGTTTTAATTTTGTAAGCGGCCGCGGGGGGGGGAGCTTTAGAGAGCTCTCTCCTGAAAGACTGAGTGGCTCTGATAACCTCAGCAGCTAAAATCTTGCCTAGGGCAGCAAATTGGTCAGGGCCGGCCCTGTCTGTGTGTGTTGTTGGATGGATGCTGAAGATTCATATTCCATACTTCTACATAAGTCTACAGATCTCTCAAACTAAAAACTCAAATGTTTTCTTGCACTTAAAAGAGTCTGGCTTGTTTGAATCGATTTATTGCACTGGAAATGTATGTAATAATGTTTATTGCACTAAGTTATTGTCTTTTCTTTTAGTATTAAAGTTTAAGTAGTACTATTTAAGTTTCAATTTCACAACGCTTCATTAAAAGACCTAAATTCAGCTCCCTGAGCCGTGTGTAAGGCGTGCTGAGGCCTAACGGCGTCATAAAGTAGGTCCAGCCCCTGAGGGCCCTGGGCTGCAGACAGAAACAACCTCAGATCATCCTCTAATGAATCTGTATTTACCTTCCACCACCAGCTTGGCGCTGCATGTGATTTCCTTGCCGGCATTCTTGGCGACGCAGGTGTACTCGCCGGTGTCCGACAGCTGCACGTCGATGATGTTCAGCTTGCGGTCTTTGCCGTCAGCGGTGAACTTGTGCTTGGGGCCCTCGCGCAGGTTGGTGCCGTCCTTCATCCAGGTGGTGATGGCGGTGGAGGGCGACACCTCGCACTCGAACACGGCGGAGGATCCGATGGACTCGGCCTCCAGCAGCAAGATGTCCTTGATTTTCTTCACAAACTTCAGAGGCACCGCCTTCAGCTTGAACCCTCCGAAGGGATCCTCCGGGGGAGTCGGGCCTTTTCCTCCGGGCTTCAGGCCGCGGCCTCTCCCGGCATCACCGGGAGACGGGGTCTGTCTCGCTGCAAGGCCACAGACACAATGTTACTTACTCACATCAGACTTCACACAGAGGGAAGGTTCGAAGACACTGAGCCTACCGTAGGTAAGACGTCAATCAGTGGAAGTAACATAAAACAGGGTTAGGGTAAAGAGTCTGAAGCATACAGTCACTCTGTTGAGCTGCTACAGGGTTACCAAAGAACACAACAACATAAACAACAAACCACACAAACAACACAAAGAGGAAGATGGAGAAGCTAAATACCTACCTGTGCTATTGCAGAAGATAATGACAATATAAACATTGATTTCAGCCAAATGCAGTGTTTCTATTGGCTGATATCAGTGTGGTAGAGCTGCATCTAATGATGGCTTATATTAGGCTATAAAACATCAGAAAATATCAGAAAAAAGGCCATCAAAACTTCTTAGTCCGATGTGATTTGTTTGAATGTCTAAAGAGTTGAGAAACTGAAAACAGACTTTCATTTCAAACTTTAAAATGACTCTCAAATCATTAAATTATCGAATAGTTGAAGTTTGTTTGTTCTGTCTATCTTATGTTGCAGCCCTAAAGTGTATGAATGTAAAGATACCTGGTGATTGGGTATGTGATACTACTTCCTGATACCTCTACAGCAGTGTTTCTCAAACTTTTTCATACCAAGGACCACTTAACCCATAAAAAAACACTCGCGGACCACCTAGCTCCACAAATATCCAAAATCACATCGTTTTTCTAGAACAGATTACAAATCGCCTGAAATTGGTACAAACGAGTGGCAACTGAAACTTAAGCTTGCTCCATTGCGGATATATTCCTGTGAGAGTGCGGAACACTTAATTTTATTAATTTATTTCAAATGTGACATTTTACCAATATACTCACGGACCACTAGGGGGCGCTCACGGACCACCAGTGGTCCGCGGACCACACTGTGAGAAGCACTGCTCTACAGTCACAGACGTACAAGAGGTTTCCCTCAAAGACAACAAGATTTTAAATCTGTCCGCACTCGACAGATTTACGTAGAAAAAGTTTGGGGCCAGAAGATTAAAAGCTGAACACACAAACACATTAGGTTTTGTAAGAAAGGACAGACAAGAAAACACCCAAAGAGCAAACGTTAGTACATGAACTACTTTATATCAGTTCATACCCCCGAGTCCTCGGCCTCGGCCCTTTGGCGCCTCCTCTGATGGTTTTCCATCTGAACAAGAGACAACAAGAGGAGTTTAGAGTTCCTCTGATGATCCAGCAGAAACCAAGACTAAGATTTACACATTCACAGACATGAGAACATTGAAAGGACATTTCACAGTGAAGAGGACAGAGATGGACAGAATAATAGGAGCACAAGATGAAAGAATATGCAAAAAACTATAAGCTGAAGTTAAGGTAATATTGGAAGGACAACATTAGGACTGCACAGAGATGAAGAGGATGAAGAAGATGGAGTAAATATTCACAGATGAAAGAATAATGGGAGTGGGGACGGGAATTGAGAAGTGCTTCTTCCAAGTTCCCATCCCTGAATGGGACAAGATGAAAACAAACATGAATGGACGATGCAGGAAAACGACAAACTAGAAAGGTACTAGTTGTTGCAAAAGACATGATGAAGACACATTGAGGACAGACATTATATGATGGACATCACTGAGATGAATAGGATGAAGATGAGTATTAATGGGGTAGGGATGGGAATCGAGAACTGGTTCTTCTTATTGACGCTTTCCAAAGGCTTTGCACCCAGTCATTTACCAGGAACCGATCTTACAATTCCCAACCCTAAAATGGGACAAGGTGTAGACAAACATGGATTGACGACAAGTGAAGAGGATGAAGATGGAGTAAATCTTTGACAAATGGAGAAACAATGGGAGTAGGGATGGGAATCGAAAACTGGTTTTAGTGGTCTGATCTTTTGGTATCTCAAGATCATTTCAATTCTTCATCTTCCAAAAGTTTTGCTCCAGTTTTTACAAACTAACAATTCCCCTCCCTAAATGGGACAAGATGAAGACAAACATGGGTGGAGGACATGATGAACACATTGAGGACAGAAATGAAATGACAGCGTCTCGGTGGAAGAATGGCGTATGAATACATGAGCTGCAGATGGCGTGATGAGGATTAGATGAGTTTTGAGATGGATGAAGGGGCTCCAGAGTCCTCAGACGTCGCCCTTGGTCTCACCTCGCCTGGCGCCTGGCATGCCGGGAGTCTGCCGCTCCCCGTCCACCGCTTCGTCCTCCCAGTCCTCGGGGGGGACCAGCTCCCAGCCCCAGGCCTCGTCCTCCTCCTCGCCCTCCTTCACCTCCGCCTCCTCTTCAAACACCTCCTCCTCCGGCTGGGTGGGAACCTTCTGCATCTGCACAGCCCCAGGGGAAACCTCCTTCCCCAGCGGGATCCTTCCTCTACCGGGAGATTCCTCCGGTGGGGTTTTCCTCGGGGTCTTTTTGAGCGTGACAGCTTCAACTGAGTCTTTAGGTGAAATCGTTTTTTCCACCTTAGGTGATGGAGTCTTCCTCAACTCCGCCTTCTTCAGCTGCTCGATGGGTTTGACAGGTTTTTCTTCGTCTCCCTTATCTTTACCAGCTCTTGGCGAGTGAGTCTTTTTGAGCTCGACACCTTTCTTCAAGATGTCTGCTTGTTTCTGTGGGGTCTCTTTCTTCCCCGGTGGACTGGCCTTCCTGTCTGGAGCAGCTTCCTCTTTCTCATCATCCTTTTTGGGTTTTGCAGTCTTTTCTACTTTCTTAAGATCTTTAGGAGTTTCCTCACCTAGAGCTCGACGGGGTACCTTTGTATCCACAGGTTTCTTTTTCTCTTCCTCGGACGCTTTCTCTGGCTTCTCTTTAGGCTTGGTCAAAGGCTTCAACATGACCTGGTCTTTGCCGACGTCAGCAGTGACTTCTGGACTCGAGGCGGGTTGGTCTTCGCTGTGTTTTATCGCAGCTGCAGGTTGATCTATCTGAGGCGTCTCGACTCTCTTGTATGGAGTGCGTTCAGTTTCTGTCTTTGCCTCGGCTTCTTTCACAGATTTGGCAGGTTCAGGGGCTTCAGGTTTCTTAGGTTTTTCAAAAGGTTTCAAAGTCACTGCTTCTTGCTCCTCATCTTTCTTTGGCAACTTCTTTATTTTTTTTTTAGAAAAATCTGGTTCTGATTCTTCCTCTTTTGGTGCTTTAGGGGTTCGGGTCCATCTGGACTTCTCATCTTCTGTCTCAAGTTCCTCCGGTTCCTCCATGTGACCCGAGTCAGGCGAGTCTTCAGCGGCGGTAAAGACTCGTTCAGGCCTTACCACCGTTAGCAGCTCTCGAACTTCTCGATGGCGAAGTTTCTGAACACTCAGCTCTGAATCATAATGCCTCGTCACTTCACATTTTTGAGTTATGACCTCCTTCTCTGGCTCTTTGGGCTTAGTTGGCACCTTTTTCAGCTGGATCTTTTGCGGTTCTTCTTCTGGTTTCCCTGATTTCTCAAAGGGTTTCAGTTTGGTTGAGTCTTTCTTTTCATCAGCCTTTGGCAGTTTGGTTATTTTCTTCTTCTCAACCTTTGGCACCTTAGGTTCTTCCTCTTTTTGAGATTTTGGAGTTCTTGTCCATCCTACTTTTTCTGTTGTTTGCACTGTAACTGTTACCCTCTCAGCTTCCTCAAACTGGCCTAACTGAGCCGTGTGCTCCTCCGCCGTGAAGACTCGCTCGGTCCTCCCTAGGGTGATTATCTCTCGATCATCTCTCTCGTGAAGTCCGTGAACCGCCAGTTCTACATCCTGGAGCTTCGTCACTTCTGCTTTATGGGTTACAACCTGTTTCTCAGGCTCTGGAGGTTTCACCGGGACCTTCTTCAACTTAACGACCTCCGGCTCCAGCTCCTTCTCTTTGGGTCCTCGGAGAACCCTACTCTTCAACTTAGGAGATTCGGGGGTTTTCGTCTCCTGAACAGGGATCTTACCCTTTTGCTTAAGAGCTGTCACTGTGGTTGAGGCAGTAAATACATTCACAAACAGGGAACTCAACATTTCATCCGACACTTTACAACACAGGATTCACACCACTTCAACATGTAAAACAAGAGATATGTTGGTTGTTTATAAGAGAATAACTAATATGACAGGATGTATACCTGTAGTTGGTCCAGGTGCTGAAACTGGTCCCTTGTCTGCAATCATTTAAAAGAGATAGAAACAAGTCAACACAATACAAACAAAAGAAGGTTAATATATTTTTTCAGACTGGAGTTAAGAAAGTGTGGCATGCTTTTGTATTTTCGTCATTGCATGTGTCCCGAGTTACAGTAACGTAACTTTAAACGCACCAAGAGATTATTTTTAAGGTTATTTGGACTCTTTTAACATGTATAGTTAATATGAAACACTTGAATTAAACACAAATTAGGTTGACAGTTAAAGACATTAAAGGCATTTCTACAATCAAAGCTCAGATTGCCTTTTATGAAGACTGAAGCGTCACATAAGAAACGCTTCAAAGCCGGGGACAAACAGAAGAGATCATCATAAACATATTGAACATAGATGAGAGCTACAGAAGAGGTGTTACCTTCAGGCGGAGAGGCTGCTGGAGAGGCCTGTACGCCCGGTGGGGAGGGTGTCTTGGCCACCGGTGAAACTTGAGCTACAAGAACGCCAACTTGATTAAATCACTGGCAAAGATCTGGTCAACAAGATACTGACAAAACTGAACTAACCAGACAAAGTTAAAGAATTTAGACCAACAGATGACAAACAGCAGGAAAAACAACATAAAGGACACACAGAAGAACTACCTGCTGGAGGAACCACTTTTTCTGCTGGAGTCTTTGGTGCAGACACTTTCTTTTCCTCTGGAGGAGACACTTAGGAGCACAAGATACCAAAGGTCACGAACAAGAGACATTCAACAGATTCAAGATGTTAAGAGTGCTTACAAGTGCACAGACAGAGAGGAATCAGAAAACATGAAAGGTCTCTGTCTCCAGATACAACACAAACAGAAGACAGATGTGCAAAGGTGAAAGAACTACCTGCAGGAGGAGTGACTTTAGCTTCAGGAGGAGTGATTTTAGCTTCAGGAGGAGTGACTTTAGCTGCAGGAGGAGTGACTTTAGCTGCAGGAGGAGTGACTTTAGCTGCAGGAGCTGCAGGCTTTGGTGCAGATGGTTTCTTTTCCTCTGGACGAGACACTTTAAAATACAAGATGCCAAGATCATGACCAACACAACAACACGGTCAATGAAGGACAGACAGATGCAAGATGAGACTGAGGGTGATCAGTCAGCTCAGAAGACAACAGACGGATATTTAGCTCACAACAACATACTGAAGAAGGAGTATACCTGCAGGAGGAGCAACCTTCTGTGCAGGAGCTGAAGGTGCAGATGGTTTCTTCTCCTCTGGGGGAGACGCTTTGGGAATACAAGATGCCAAGGTCAAGACCAAGAAAACAATTGGTCGAAACATAACCAGTGACAGGAACAGTTCACAACATGAAATACAGACGAAGAACACAAACAAAAGAGGAAACAGACTCTTGATGAGCCAGCAGTTTCAGACATTATTTAGTGAACGGACTACCTGCAGGAGGAGCAGCGGCTGCAGGAGATAAAGACTTTGGTGCAGCTGGTTTCCTCTCCTCTGGGGGAGACACTTTGGGAATACAAGATACCAAGATTACGACCAAGAAAAAACATGGTCAATCAAGAAGACAAAAACACAAACAGGGGAGAAGAGGAGAAGGGAAAGGGGTCAATAGACCAAGAGAGGTTCTTTAGTACGTGGCGAACCATTGTAAAGTACTGACATAAAAACATGTTACAGAGACAATGGACGAGGAAGGCTTACTGTGATCATTAGTGTAATATGTACCATCAGTGATATAATGTGTGTACATGTGAGGTTCTTTAAGAGGGTTGATCTTATGGCGATCACGAGCCTTCGCGGCTCTAATAAGAATACCTGTCTGAAGAGTTTGTTGTTCGCTCTTCTTTGCTTTTTCATCATCTTCTCTTGGAGAGCTTCTTACTTCTTTGGCAGAATCCACCTCGGGGGTGAATACTGTTTGTGCCAGGAAAGCAGGTGTTTTAAAGACAAGAGCTTCTTCTTCAGGGAGAGGAGGTTTCTTCTTCTGTGGTGGGACTTCAGGTGTTTTACTTGGAGCCACCTCAGGTTTAGTGACAGGCTTCTTCTGTGGTGGACTTCAGTGTTTTACTTGGAGCCACCTCAGGTTTAGTGACAGGCTTCTTCTGTGGTGGGACTTCAGGTGTTTTACTTGGAGCCACCTCAGGTTTAGTGACAGGCTTCTTCTGTGGTGGCACTTCAGGTGTTTTACTTGGAGCCACCTCAGGTTTAGTGACAGGCTTCTTCTGTGGTGGGACTTCAGGTGTTTTACTTGGAGCCACCTCAGGTTTAGTGACAGGCTTCTTCTGTGGTGGGACTTCAGGTGTTTTAGTTGGAGCCACCTCAGGTTTAGTGACAGGCTTCTTCTGTGGTGGCACTTCAGGTGTTTTGGAGCCACCTCAGGTTTAGTGACAGGCTTCTTCTGTGGTGGGACTTCAGGTGTTTTACTTGGAGCCACCTCAGGTTTAGTGACAGGCTTCTTCTCTGGTGGGACTTCAGGTGTTTTACTTGGAGCCACCTCAGGTTTAGTGACAGGCTTCTTCTGTGGTGGCACTTCAGGTGTTTTACTTGGAGCCACCTCAGGTTTAGTGACAGGTTTCTTGTATAGAGTCACTTCTTCAGGAGAAGCTTTGGGAAGTTTAGGAGAGGTCTTCTCTGTAGGCAAAACAGCTTCTTTTGGTGGTGAAATGTCTTTCTCAAGGTAGACTGCTCTCGCAGGCGGAGGGATACGAACTGGTGCAGGGCAGGACACTTCTGTACTTGCTGGTACGGATCCTGTTGCTGGAATCAGTTCTTCTTCAAAGGACTCGTCTGCAGACACAGGGGTCGGTTTCTCCAGAGGTACAACAGCTTCTAGACAGACACAGATTTCTTCCATCTTCCTAGTAATCATGACTTCCTTTTTGGGAGGAGAAGAAGTGGTTTGAGTTGGGACTTGGGGTGTGTCATATTCAAGAGGAATGGTTCTTTCTTTCACAGCTTGTTTCGAAACAGCGACTTCTTTAGGCTTCTTTGGGGCACTGACTTCTTTAGATGTAGAAGAGGTTTTGGGTTTAACAAGATCCTCCATTTGCAGTTCTCCAATGTCTTCATAGTGTACCGGTACAACTACAACGTCAGCTTCCACAAGTTTTTTCTGTTGAGTTTTCTTATAGGACGGTACCTCTTTTTGGGATGTGGATCCAGTGTCAGGAGGAATAACTTCTTGCTTCGTGGGACAAGTTACTTCAGGTGGAGTCATGTTTTCTCTTCCTGATGGAAAATGTTCAGTCTTCTTTAGGGTAGGTGGGACAGACCTAGAAGACAATTCTTCTGTCTGGTTTAACACTTGGTCTTCTGGTTTTTCAACCTCATATTCTGGCTCTTCGACTTGCTGACCCCGGTTGTATCCTGAAGAAACCTTGTCCCTTTTCTGCTGTCTTATTAGATAAGATCCCTCATCTGGGGGAACTGTTATTTTTAAGATTTCACCCAAGATTGAAGATTTGCACCATGGAGCGGTGGCCAAGAAAAAGACACAAGACAAGAACCATCAAGACACAGAAACACAGACTTCAGTGTGACATGTATTCTGCTGTGAGCCTAAGTGTAGTGAATTACTGCCTCTCTACGTCGACTAATACTTCTCCAGAAGGAATAAACTAATCTAGATCCTGGAACAAATTAATACAATAAGTCAAACTACAAAACAGTGATGCACATTCACTGGAGCTGTTGTTTCCTGTGGTATCTCCCTTTGTTTACTGTGTTGATAACTGATATGATGCAACATGTCGCCACACATGACAGAACACACATCAACTTTTAGCTAATGGATAAGAATAGTAATAAATAAGAATACCGAGTCAGAAGACCAAGATGAAGAAGGATTAGTTAATAAGAGGTTCAGATTTGTCTACCTGGTTGCAGAGGCTTTTGAGCCGGAAGAGTTTGATTTGGTGTTTCCAAGTCTTGTGGTGGTGGTTCAGAAACCATTTTGTGTGCCACTGGAGACCTTTGTGGTTCTTCTGGGACCTTCTTTGGTGCTTCAGGAACCTTCTTTGGTTCTTCTGGGACCTTCTTTGGTGCTTCAGGAACCTTCTTTGGTGCTTCAGGAACCTTCTTTGGTAGTTCAGGAACTTTCTTTGGTTCTTCTGGGACCTTCTTTGGTGCTTCAGGAACCTTCTTTGGTACTTCAGGAACCTTCTTTGGTGCTTCAGGAACCTTCTTTGGTACTTCAGGAACCTTCTTTGGTTCTTCTGGAACCTTCTTTGGTGCTTCAGGAACCTTCTTTGGTGCTTCAGGAACCTTCTTTGGTAGTTCAGGAACTTTCTTTGGTTCTTCTGGGACCTTCTTTGGTGCTTCAGGAACCTTCTTTGGTACTTCAGGAACCTTCTTTGGTGCTTCAGGAACCTTCTTTGGTACTTCAGGAACCTTCTTTGGTTCTTCTGGAACCTTCTTTGGTGCTTCAGGAACCTTCTTTGGTACTTCAGGAACATTCTTTGGTTCTTCTGGGACCTTCTTTGGTGCTTCAGGAACCTTCTTTGGTACTTCAGGAACCTTCTTTGGTTCTTCTGGGACCCTCTTTGGCACTTCAGGAACCTTCTTTGGTTCTTCTTGGGCCTTCATCGGTTCTTCTCTGACTTTCTTCTGTGCTTCAGGAACCTTCTTTGATGCTTCAGGAACCCTCTGTGTTTCTTCCAGAACCTTCCCTGGTGTTTCTGGCTCCATTTTTCTTGGAGCTTCAGATGTCTTCAGCTCTGAGAGAACTTTGAATAACATTAATGCAAAAGATGATTAACTTATTAAAAGCATTTTAAAAGTGCCAGTATCACTCTAACGAGTGCTCAAAGATATTCAAAGAAGACATTTCGGAAAGATTACATTCCATTTAAAGCAGAACAGGAGAAACAGACTTGAACATGAGAAACAGCACAAACAGGAAACAGAAGAAGGACCAGTGAGGAACGTCTCGGTACCTTTGGTTGGAGCAGCTTCAGCCTTGGGGGCAGGAACCTTTGGTGCAGACGGCTGAACTACAGGCTCCTCTGGTCTGGGTTCTTCCCACACTTAAGAGAACATGATGTAAAGTTTAACCAACAGGTGAAGACCAAGGCTAAGTGAAAGAGAACACTCTGAACGAGTGAAGGACTCTAAAGATCTCAGTACCTTTAGCAGGACCAGGTTCTGCTGATGGGGGGGTAGCCTTTGCTGCAGGAGGCTGAACTACAGCTGCTTCAGGCTTTGGACGTTCTGCGGCTTTAAAGAACATTATATATATATATATATGTTCAATAACATACTGGTAACAAACAACATTAAAGTCCACTCTAACGAGTGCTGCTACAGAAACACATCACAACACAAGTCAAAGAGTTCACAGATGGTCCCAGACCTTCGAGGGCCGGGTGGTTTGTCTTCAGAACATTACGAGGTTTTCCTCCACATTTATCAGAAGATTATTGTAGAAACTAGCTGGAGCTTGTGGGTAAAACATTACAGCAAAGGTTCATCCAAACCTCCTGAAACCCAAACCCCAGATACATGAAATACATTTAAAGAGGTTAACAGTGACCAACACTCAAGAACCATGTTGAAGAGTTATACCTGCAGATCACAGCAACATGGAACCAACAACTAGAAAGACTGGGTTAAAGAACGTCTTTCTAGAACAGAAGAATACGTCTACTTTACCTCTGGCTTTAGGGGCTTCTTGAGGTGTCTTTGCTTCAGCCTTGGCTTCTTTAGTTTCAGTTTTCAGCTCTTTGGGTTCCTCCGCCCTCGGTCTGGGCTCTGGGGGAGTGGTTTTTAGCTCGACTGAAGGTTTTGGTTGGTAAGGTTCCGGAGAGACCTTTCTGGGAACCTTTTGTTCAGGTTCTTCAAGGTTAACAGAGAAATAGATAAAGAAGAGGTGAAGCAAGAAGGGATAACAGACAGAACATCAAGATACATTAATAACAGACAGAAGAACGGACAGACAGAACGATCGAAAGGCGACGTTGCTCTGAACGCATCTGAGGAAGATCAGCAGAGACTCTTGAACAACATGAAGCTTTACTGACAGCAAGAAAAAATCCTTGTAAATAAATAAATATATATAGTATGCTGAAATACTGCTTGTAAAATTGTAAATGTGCGAGAAAAAAAAGAAATTCATTAATTTGTTTACATATGCCCGTTTGGTGTAAAGACAGTGAGCCGAAAAAGACTCTAAGAGGACAGACAAATAAAATAAGATCAAATAAGATAAGATCAAATAAAATAAGATCAAATCAGATAGAATAAGATGGGTCTGGGTGTTACCTGCAGATCGGTCGGCGTCTCCTCGCCTTGGCTCGTCCTTCGTCTTCCTCGCCTCAGATTCTTTAAAATATTATCACCATGTCAGATTTCTGATCAACGCTAACATCAAGAACTCATCAAGAGATTTAAATAAAGACAAAACAACGATAGGAAGTACATGAAAGACGAACAGGAAGTGGGTATAATTTAAGAGAATAAAAGCGGTATGTGCAGATACCTCTGAAGGCAGCTGAAGATCTCTGATCCTCCGAACTGAAAACCTCAGACACTGAGGAGAAGAGAGGCAACGTTAACACACTGTGGGGGGGGGGGGGGGGGGAGAGGAGGGGGAGGAAGAAGAGGGGGAAGAGGAAGAGGAGGAGGAAGAGGAAGAGGAGGAAGAAGGATAAGACTACTCTACGGAAAGAGAGAAGCTTCTAGAAGCAGCAGGAAGCGTTTCAGGACAAACACCACGAGCGGCCTGATGTCTACAGCCTCTAGCAGTGAGAGAGTTTCTAGCAGTGAGACAGGTGAAGAGGACATTACCTGAGGACACATCTCCTGTCTCTGTCCACTCGCCTGTCTCTCCTACTGCCTGTCTCACTCCTGCAGGGAGGAAAACCAACTTAGAGACAGACAGGTGTGTAAAGATGTGAGACAGATACTGTAGGTAGAGACACACAACTGTATACAGATGTGATAAAGACAGGTAGAGACAGACAGGTGTATAAAGATGTGAGAAAGACAGGTAGAGACAGACAGGTGTGTAAAGAAGTCAGATAGACAGGTGTATAAAGATGTGAGAAAGACAGGTAGAGTATGTGGCAACAGGAAGTCAAGATTTAGATTTAATGATGAGCAGTGGACGAAGAAAATTGGCAACAGACAGGCAGAGGACAAGAGGACAGACAGCTGAAGACAGACAGGTAATTAAAGCTGTCAGACAGACAGGTAGAGACAGACAGCTGCAGAGAGACAGGTAATTGAAGATGTGAGACAGTTTTAGTGTGATAAAGTGTTGATACCTGTGGAGGAGAAGCGAACAGAGACGGTCTCTTCGACTCTTTCCACAGCTACACATTAAAGATAATCACAATCAATAATAATAATAATAAAGATAATAATATTTAAAGATAATTAAAGATGTGCAGTTTGTGCAGAAGAAGATTAACAGTCTTATTTTCCAGAATCACAAACACCATACATTCATACATTTAGTCTAAATCAATTCTTAATTTATATGAAATTACATTTGTAATTTAAATTGATGAGATTAGGTCCAGAAAATATTTAATTTGTAATTTTTAAATTAATGTTAAGACTGAGGTCTGATATCAGGATTCAGTCTCCACTAATCCTGGATTTAAAACAAATTAAAAATGGATTTAAATGTTATTAAAACTCATTTAAAATTAAAGATCTTAATGTTGTAATTTACAGATTCAGGTTGTGCAGATAATCTTCTTCTGCGACAGGAAGGAATTATTACATTTCTGTAAACCGTTTCACACGATTGCTAACAAATATTAAAGATTGTTAACTGGTTCACTGATTGTTAACGGGTTCACTGATTGTTAAAGGGTTCACTGATTGTTAACGGGTTCACTGATTGTTAAAGGGTTCACTGATTGTTAACGGGTTCACTGATTGTTAACGGGTTCACTGATTGTTAAAGGGTTCACTGATTGTTAACGGGTTCACTGATTGTTAAAGGGTTCACTGATTGTTAAAGGGTTCACTGATTGTTAAAGGGTTCACTGATTGTTAAAGGGTTCACCTGATTGTTAACGGGTTCACTGATTGTTAAAGGGTTCACTGATTGTTAACGGGTTCACTGATTGTTAAAGGGTTCACTGATTGTTAACGGGTTCACTGATTGTTAACGGGTTCACTGATTGTTAAAGGGTTCACTGATTGTTAAAGGGTTCACTGATTGTTAAAGGGTTCACTGATTGTTAACGGGTTCACTGATTGTTAAAGGGTTCACCTGATTGTTAAAGGGTTCACTGATTGTTAACGGGTTCACTGATTGTTAAAGGGTTCACTGATTGTTAACGGGTTCACCTGATTGTTAACGGGTTCACCTGATTGTTAACGGGTTCACTGATTGTTAAAGGGTTCACTGATTGTTAAAGGGTTCACCTGATTGTTAAAGGGTTCACCTGATTGTTAACGGGTTCACTGATTGTTAAAGGGTTCACTGATTGTTAAAGGGTTCACTGATTGTTAAAGGGTTCACTGATTGTTAACGGGTTCACCTGATTGTTAACGGGTTCACTGATTGTTAAAGGGTTCACTGATTGTTAAAGGGTTCACTGATTGTTAACTGGTTCACTGATTGTTAAAGGGTTCACTGATTGTTAAAGGGTTCACTGATTGTTAACGATTGTTAAAGGGTTCACCTGATTGTTAACGGGTTCACTGATTGTTAACTGGTTCACTGATTGTTAAAGGGTTCACTGATTGTTAAAGGGTTCACCTGATTGTTAACGATTGTTAAAGGGTTCACTGATTGTTAACGGGTTCACTGATTGTTAACGGGTTCACTGATTGTTAACTGGTTCACTGATTGTTAAAGGGTTCACTGATTGTTAACGATTGTTAAAGGGTTCACTGATTGTTAACGGGTTCACTGATTGTTAACGGGTTCACTGATTGTTAACTGGTTCACTGATTGTTAAAGGGTTCACTGATTGTTAACGATTGTTAACGGGTTCACTGATTGTTAACGGGTTCACTGATTGTTAACTGGTTCACTGATTGTTAAAGGGTTCACTGATTGTTAACGGGTTCACTGATTGTTAACGGGTTCACCTGATTGTTAACGGGTTCACCTGATTGTTAACGGGTTCACTGATTGTTAAAGGGTTCACTGATTGTTAAAGGGTTCACTGATTGTTAAAGGGTTCACTGATTGTTAACGATTGTTAAAGGGTTCACTGATTGTTAACGGGTTCACTGATTGTTAACGGCTTCACTGATTGTTAAAGGGTTCACTGATTGTTAACGGGTTCACTGATTGTTAACGGGTTCACCTGATTGTTAACGGGTTCACCTGATTGTTAACGGGTTCACTGATTGTTAAAGGGTTCACTGATTGTTAAAGGGTTCACTGATTGTTAAAGGGTTCACTGATTGTTAACGATTGTTAAAGGGTTCACCTGATTGTTAACGGGTTCACCTGATTGTTAACGGGTTCACCTGATTGTTAACGGGTTCACTGATTGTTAAAGGGTTCACTGATTGTTAAAGGGTTCACTGATTGTTAAAGGGTTCACTGATTGTTAAAGGGTTCACTGATTGTTAACGATTGTTAAAGGGTTCACCTGATTGTTAACTGGTTCACTGATTGTTAAAGGGTTCACTGATTGTTAAAGGGTTCACTAATTGTTAAAGGGTTCACTGATTGTTAACGATTGTTAAAGGGTTCACCTGATTGTTAACTGGTTCACTGATTGTTAAAGGGTTCACCTGATTGTTAACGGGTTCACTGATTGTTAAAGGGTTCACTGATTGTTAACGGGTTCACTGATTGTTAAAGGGTTCACTGATTGTTAACGGGTTCACTGATTGTTAATGGGTTCACTGATTGTTAATGGGTTCACTGATTGTTAAAGGGTTCACTGATTGTTAAAGGGTTCACTGATTGTTAAAGGGTTCACTGATTGTTAACGATTGTTAAAGGGTTCACTGATTGTTAAAGGGTTCACTGATTGTTAAAGGGTTCACTGATTGTTAAAGGGTTCACTGATTGTTAACTGGTTCACTGATTGTTAACGGGTTCACTGATTGTTAAAGGGTTCACTGATTGTTAATGGGTTCACTGATTGTTAATGGGTTCACTGATTGTTAACGGGTTCACACGATGGAAGGAGTTTGAGTTGACGATGGATGACAGTAATGATACAGAAGAATATTAACGAGGTCACGGTTATTCAGGAGGATGACGTTTAGGATGGAGTCTTCATAAACCGTTAGTACTCATGGTGAAATATTATAAATGAAGATCTGCTGTACCTGTCACTGTCCGTTCTTCGTAGAGATAAGACTGAGAGGAATCTTTGGCAGAAGAAGATATTAATGAGAATATGTTTTTCTATTGGTATATAAAGAGTTATAAGAGAGACAGGAAGTCTCACCTCTAACGAACAGAGAGGCAGCGCCGGGGAACTGAAGGGAGTCGGGGACGTCTGCGGGTCGAACAGCACCGTTAATATTAACTCAAAACATCTCCTTTAATTAGATCTTTAGACTGTTTGAAGCCAAAGTAAAAGTTCACAGTTCCTCCCTTTCAAAATACAAGTCAGAGTTATTTCAACCAATCAGCTGAGGTGCCTCGCTTTAATATATATATATTTTATTTTAATATTATTTTGCACTTTCACGTTAAATATTAAAGTGTTTGTGGAGACTCTTTATATCATGAGCTTATTCTGTTGAATAATACAAACCCACCAAATGACGGAACATTTGAAGGCCTAGAGCGAGGACTGTTCATCTCTTTCAACTTTTCATTAAAGGGGAGGAAGTCTGACTGCCTGTATGTATTTAAAGTACTCACCCTGAGGGACGCTGCCTAAGCCCACCTCTGTGGAGACAACATGTCGTTAGAGCGTTTCGTTACTTTAATTCAAACTAGAGATAGAGTTTGTGTGTACGGACCTCGGGCCGACAGGAAGAGCTCGGCCGAGCTGCGAGCTTCACCCAGAGCGTGGACCCGAGCGATGACCGAGTACACGCCTACAGAGATAACACCATCATTTATTACCACATCTGCTATAACATCTCACTTCATCACCAGGCTTTACTATAATATCTATTTCACCTTTAACCGTGCCTTATAATCGCACTTTTTGCTGAAACCATTATTTTATCGCTTTTATTAATTGTCTTTTTTCTATTTGTGTGTTTGTTTTGTTTATTATTATAACGTGTTAAATGCCTATGTGTCTTAAAATGTGCTATAGAAATAAACTAAACTAACCTTGAACCCTAACCTCCACACAGTGACCACCAGGTCTTATTATGTGTTGGCACTTCCTGTGTCCAGTGTAATTGCTATAACCCCAGCTTTATCAACCTTTACTGTTTTTAAGGTTTTAAACAAACTGTTATTTAGTTATTAACAGTTTTCCAGGCATGAAACTCACTATTTAGATTAGCAATATGTGATTACTCACTAACAGAGGATGTGCAGTGTAGCTGTGGATGATCTCTAATTAAACTCCCTGTTTACAAAGCTGATAGCGCTAAACCTGAGGAATTGAGACATAAGGGTTTGAACAGGAAGTGGAGAAAGGGTCAGGGCTTCATAAGGAGATTAAATATAAACATTTGACCCTCTCAATATGAAATGAATCTATATTAATGGTCAGATTTCTGCGGTTTAGGACAGACCTTCGTCCTCCGCTGTCACGTTGACGATGGTCATGAAGTGGCGGCGGCCGTCCGTCCTGAACTCGTACTTCGGGCTCTCGCTGAGCTCCCATGATCCTTTGTACCACGCCACGGAGGCGTGGTCGAAACCCAGCTCGCACTCGAAGGTGGCGCGATGGCGCTCGCTCACTTCGATGCTCCGGATGCTTTTAGTGAACTGGATCTGTTCCCCTGAACCACCCGGGTCATAAGAGAGGGGTTTTATCATGAGTTCAAGGCCCATAGGGGGTTCAAGAGAAACACTGAACACAAGCAAACACAGGATAACGAGGAACAAAGGCAAGAGGAAGAAGCTAAAGAAAGCAGATAAAGACAGGATTAAGAGGAACCAAGTAAAGCCAAATAAACACTGGATATAAAGGCAGCGGAAAGAGGAACAAAAACACAGATTAAAGAACAAACGCAGGATATAGAAACAAACAGAGTGAAGAGGAACACACACAGAATAAAGAGGCAAAATAAAGAGGACTAACAAATCAGGAACAAATCCAAGATAAACAGGTACAAACATGTAAAGAGGTGTAAAGGCAGAGTTAAGAGGTCAGTGGGGGTTAGCTCGGTACGGCTCACCTGGTGTTAAAAAAAACGCTACAGACAGGAACTGGCCGGTCTCTCTGTGGACAGGAAGTGAGTGCGTACCTGTGACGGTGAGCTTGGCGTTGGAGATGTGCGGTCCACACACCACCCGGTAGTTGCCCTGGTCCTGGCCCGAGCACTTCTTGATCTTCAGGAAGTGGCGTTCGCCCTCGCTGCTGATGTCGTACCTGTCTCCGGCCTCCAGCTTCTGCGTGCCTTTGTACCAGGTGAGGCAGATCTCGGGGTAGTTGATGCGCAGACGGCACTGGAAGGTGGCGCTCTGGCTCTCCGGAGCCGTCTGGTCGCTGATGTCCTCGAGGACCGACACCGGCTGAGAGGACAAATAACCCAATGAATCCACTTCCTTCTGAATCATTGAGTCGTTAGTTTAGGAATACATTCTCACAACAGGCTGACTTTTTTTAAAGGTATCCTATTATACTATTTTTAGGCATATATTATAGGTCTCAGATATATTAAAAGTATATTAAAAACATGTCTCTGAAGTGTCCTGCTCCAAACCCCAAACAGATCCTTGTAGCCCCCCCCCCTCTCTTCCAGCTGTTACTAAAGACATGTCTCTGAAGTGTCCTGCTCCAAACCCCAAACAGATCCTTGTAGCCCCCCCCCTCTCTTCCAGCTGTTACTAAAGAGCTGACTCTGGGTCTGTAGCTTTAGAGAGAGAGTAGATCTCATCAGGAGAACTCTCCCAGCAGAAACTCAGCTAAATGCTGCCGTGATGAAACTCCATATCATGTTCCAAACCACATCAAGGATTCTCTCTGAAACAGGATGGAGCTCAAACTCTCTCTCTCTCTCAGGTTTACCACAAGGTGAGTTCCTTTTGATTTCCTGCTTCTTCACACATACTCTCTCCAGTACAGGTTAGCTCTGAGTGTTAGCGATGCTAATGTAAACACAGACCATATTACTTCCAGAACACGTCTCATTGTTTCTGACAGCGACGTTTCTGATTGGCCCGTGGGTTTAAAGCCCGCCCACATTTTAGTAATGTCGTCATGACGCAGCAAATCTGGATCAGCTCCGTTGTTCCCCCGTTTTTAGAGATGTGGGTACGGAGGAGAAGAGAGAGGGGTTTATTTCCTGACATATAGTGATGTAGAGAAGACATCACTTTGTGAGTCTCCTGACACACCGGGGACACATGGTGATGTAGAGAAGACATCACTTTGTGAGTCTCCTGACACACCGGGGACACATGGTGATGTAGAGAAGACATCAGAAAGTGCATTTTGCATGATAGGAGACCTTTAAAGTAACTCATTTGCACAATTCTAATGATCGCATTTATATTAGATTCTGCATGTTGTACCTCGGTGCTGACGCGTCCCTCCAGCTGCTGGATGAGGCGAGCCATGTCCTCTTCCTCCACCTGGCCTCCATGCTCCACTTCCTGCAGAGATACAGAGACAACATGTCCTCATTCACCACTCTGATAGCTACTTTAAAAAGGGAAGCAAACGTCGTCTTTCTCTGACAGTCCGATAACCACAACACCAAGTAAATTCCTCATATGTGTTAACCTACCTGGTAATAAACCTGTTTCTGATTCTGATTCTGATAAATATGGAGATACAGCATGTTAACTTAGCCTAACATTAGCTTAGCATAAAGACTGTAATGGGCTAGAAACAGCTAGCCTCGCTGTATCTCTGCGCAGCTGTTTTAGGGATGATGTATTCCTGTGTTGGACCTGAAGGCAGCATCTACCTGTCCAATAGCATTTCTCTATGTGATTCTGGAGTTAAAATCTCTTCAGCTTGTGTTAACCACAGACCGTATTTCAGGATAACAACCAAAAACACATTCAGGGAACCATTGACCTCCAGACCAGGAAAGGAAGTGAAATAAAGACCATTTTCTTTACCACTTTCCCGCTCTCCATCTCCTTCTCCCTCTTCAGGAACTCGATGGCCTGCAGGATGGCGCGGTAGTCGTGGATGCCGTGCTCCTGCAGGATCTTCTCATAGTCTTTGGGGTTGTGTCCTCTCAGCAGGTCCACGATGTTGAAGTCTCCTTCCTTCTTGGGACTCTTCTGCTTTGAGGGAGTCCTGGAAAACATCAAGAACAAAATCAGATGTGAGAAATCTCAGATCCTCTGCTAGTAAAGAGGACGGAGTTCTGTCAATTAATCCTCCTCAATGTCAACTTCTCATTTATCCTCAAAGATTGAATAAAGAAACTCTTGTTTACTCAATTGGAGTACATCCAACAAAGTCAGAGGAAACTTCGCTAATAAAAACTGGATCTCATATTAATAATTGACTCATTGCTAGAAATACATCTCAAACCGTGGTCTACGGTGCAAAACCTCTCCAGCTGTGTAATAATGGTGATTCAAATTGAATAAATAATGCAGTTTATAGCTTGATTCTGAACTCACATTCACATAATGTTTTTCACCAAAACTATTTATTTATTTATGTAAGAATTAAACTAGCTTGCACTATTGTTTTGTTTTGTGTTTGCTTTGTTCTATTGTTTTACCTGTTTTATTAGTTTTAGGTCCTATATATATTCATGTTGCTCTGTTGGAGGAGCCTGTACGTTTTCCATTGCCATATCTACAGTGTTGCTGCTGAGCACATGATGATAAAGACTTGAAATTGAAATAGCTTTAACTTATATATATATAAATTATAACTATATTTTGTAGTAACGTACTACAGCCTCTGCAGTGTGTTTGTCTGTATTGCTCATAAATAAAACATGTTTCCGTACTTCTTCAGCCGGGTCCGGATGTCTCCCAGTCCCTGCGCCTCCTCCTTCTTGCTGACCTCCAGGTCGGCGCTGCTCTCGATCTCTCCGTGTTTGTTGGTGGCGACGCAGCGGTACTGACCCGAGTCCGACTTGGTCACCTCTCTGATCTCCATCTTGGCGTCCTGGCCCTTCTGCTCGATGGAGATGCGACCACCAGGGGTGATCTGCCTCCACTTGCCCTTCATCCACTTCACGCTGGGGATCGGGTCTCCGCTGATCTTAGCGATGAAGGTGGCGGTGCCCTCTGCAGAGGAAACACGAAGAACATGAAGGGGCGTACACTTCCTCCTGACCAACACTTCCTCCTGACCATGACCTGTTCACATTTTAGTTTGTCTGTTAGACAAGATAGATAGATAGATAGATAGATAGATAGATAGATAGATAGATAGATAGATAGATAGAGAGAGAGAGAGAGAGAGAGAGAGAGAGAGAGAGAGAGAGAGAGAGAGAGAGGGGTGGGTAGGTAGGTAGGTAGGTAGGTAGGTAGGTAGGTAGGTAGGTAGGTAGGTAGGTAGGTACTCAAACTATGTAGCAGTGAGTTCTCTGCCATCTGTTTCACAAACTGCATTCCACTTACTCTCAGTGGCAGAAACCGTCTGCAGTTCCTCGATGAAGAACAGGTTGTCCAGTCTCTTGACGGGGGCGGCTGCAGCCGGGGCGGCGGTCTCCGGGGGGGAAACCTTCACTCCTGAGTCTGAAGAGAAATCATGACCAGGTGAGTCGGACATAAAGAAGCCCAGCCTCAAACACCAGCAGCAGTGAAGGAGGGAGACTCGTTATCAGGTACTTTGGTTTTAAATTATAACCATAAACCTTAAACCCACAATATTTAAAAATGTGTGTTTTGGAGGTAAACAAACGGTAAAATATTTCACTTTTTGAACAGATTGTAAACTTTGCAAGGCTTTTATCAGAAAGTTGAAGGAAAAATAAGCTTATCCCCAAATGTAATTTCAGTAAATTACATGGTAAGACACAAGGATTAAACTTATTATTCCTATTCTATATTATCTTACCTAAATGATCACAATGCACCAAAACACATGTTCCTGGTTAATCATATAAAGTATCCAGGCTGGGAAAAAACAGCCAAACTGAGAAGGTTTGTTAGATAATAAAAAGCCTACCTCTCACGGTGACCTTGGACTTGCAGAAATTGCTGCCGGTGGCGTTGGAGGCCTTGCAGAGGTAATCCCCAGCCTCGCTCTTTGAGGCCGGGCTGACCTCCAGACAGGCCGACCCGCCAACAAACGTGATGCGAGTGTTCCCGCTGGACTTCAGCTCCCTCCTGTCCTTCATCCACTGGATGTTCAGAGGAGGGGAACCGGTCACATGACACTTCAGGCTCAGCTTCTCGCCCTCGTTCACCGTCACCGGCTCCAGAGGAACATCGAACTTCGGAGCCTGGCCAGTTTCTGGAGGAGAGGCGTGGAAGAAGGATTTAAAACTGGAACTGGACGGGCAAAGGAGACTCTCCTGCAGACCTGAAAGTCTTTGTGTTTCAGTCTTCATTGACCTAAACCTGAAATGAACCCAACTACACAGCCATCAGAAACACACTCCAGCTGCTGATACGCAGCAAGATGGGAGTTTGGTTCACAGACTGAATAAATGTGTCCTGGATTAAACCAACAGCAACCAAGCTAGGTATCTTCCTCCATATTTCCCAGTGCTTGATTACAAAAATACATTCTTTGCATCAATACAAGTTATCTTCTCTGCACAAAACATATTTATGAGAATATTTACAGTGGCCAAAGAACAGAACACGGATCCTTCAGTGTCCTCTTACAAAACTGTGCAACTTCCTGGAGTACTAATGCTAACACAATCATCCGCTGCTGTTGGTCGGCTGACCACAGATGCAGCTTGTGTTATCTGACTGTTCTCACCTCCTGCAAACATGAAGATCTATTCATGGTAGAAATGTTGGGTTTTACCTGAAGATGATTGCCCTTTCAGAGGAACACACTACAGCCAATCATCAGTAGACTATAGAAATTAATGAACCAATATACCTGTGATGTTCAGAGTCACCCGACAGGAAGCCTTGCCGGCCTCGTTGGACGCCTCGCAGGAGTAACGCCGCCGTCAGAGCTGCTGGAGTCTCTGATGGACAGCACGGCCACGTTGTTCTCTAAGCTCATGGCGTATTTGTCGGTGCCGTAGATCTGGTTGTTGTCCTTGTACCAGGTGATGCTCAGCGGCTGCGAGCCGGACACCCGAGCCTCCATCTTCACCGTCTTACCCACAGAATCCATCATGGACTCCGAGGGCCTCTTGGTGAAGTTGGGAGGGACTTTGCGCTCTGTTATCGGGGAGAGAGGAGAGAAAGTCAGGCCAAGTTTTGACAGTGGGAAGGGGTTTCGAAATTCAGATCATCATCACGAGGCCACCGGGCCTTCACAGAGCATCTGGGAAAACAGAGAGCCACTTAGGACGACATACAGACAAACTGCAACATACAAGCGAGCAAATAAAGAAAAACACAAAGACTAAAAAATCCCTTTTTAGAGCAAGCAAATATTCAGATGATCCATCCACAACAATGTGGAACACATGCTCTGAAGGACCTTTAAAACCTTAAGTATAATCTTTATCTGTTCAAACCAACAACCACAAGTTAACCATGAACATACCAACAGAATAACCCAGGATTTGAGATGTCATCAAATTCCCTTCGTGTTACCAACGGAGACAAGACCACAGGAAACGAGAACTACACCGAACGTTAGGGTTAGTGACGGGAACCACACGGGGGGATGTTTGTACGGCGTTACCTATTTTAACGTTAGCGTGACAGGTGTCACTGCCTTCGGCATTGGAAATTTCGCACGTGTATTTCCCGGCCGAGGCAGCCCTGTCGCCGTTAAGGACCTCCAGAGTGCAGGTGGAGGCGGTGATTTTGACGTTGTAGAGGTAAGAAGCCCAGATCAGCTTGTCATCCTTCTTCCACGTCACGTAGACCCTCTGGCTGCCGGAGTACGAGCAGTGCAGCTTCAGAGGCTTACCCAGCTGGTGGCTCACGTCCGCCAGCTTCTTCACAAAGCGTACGGGCTCTGAGAGAAGCAATGTGGAGGTCAGTCACAGAAACCACTGAGGTCGAACATGCGTAGGACACGCTATGAGTCTGCAAGTATCCGAAGGACTCCGTGGATGTTCTCATGCGTAGAAAGAGAGGCTATGTGAATGCTGGGACGTTTACCTGTACGTAAAGCAATACAGCTCTCAGGCATATGTGAGTGGTTACCTGGAGGTGTTATTAACTTCATGCATTAACTGCAAGCAGGATGCGTTAGCGTTACCTAGTTTCACATTAGCGTGGCAGGTATCAGAGCCTTGGGCATTGGAAATTTCGCAAGTATATCTCCCAGAAGCCTCTTCTCGGTCGCTGTTGAGGACATCCAGCACACAGCCGCTGTCGGTGGTCTTCACATTGTACTTATAGGAAGCCCAGATCACTCCCCCGTCTTTCTTCCAGCTCACGCTCAGTCTTTGGCTGCCGGTGAACGCCACTCTCAGCGACAGCGGCTCGCCGACCCTGAACGTGGTGTTTTCCAGCTTCCTGATGAAACGGGCTGGCTCTGTGAGAAGCAGTGATGGTTGTTAGTTGTGAAGGTGGTGGAAAGCAAGCAGAAGCAAGTAACTATCAGGATTTATGATCCACTGATGGGATTCAACTAGACTTTAAATGTACAGCGGATTGCAGAATCTCAACGCACTCCTGTGCACCGTGAGGTGAAAGGGTTCATTATTATTTATATTAGGTTCCGACTATCCTGTCCATTTGGCATTTTATTAAATTTGTCAGGTCCACATTGAATCAAGAACAAACAAATGCTTTGTTCAACATCCAAATATCATAAAGTGTTAACCCCAAAGATTTTAACTTAGATAAATATCTATCTATTGTCGAAAGAGTAGATGCAGCTAGCGCAACTAACTAATGTCTGCATGAAGTAAATGCTATGACCGACAGGGTCCGTGTGGAACGCGTGCCCGCAGCCTTAACATCTGGCTCAATACTTAACTTGGCGATAAATATGTGAAAGTAAATGTGAAGTATTATAAGAACTCCAGTGTTGGACTACAGCCAGAAAGAGACTTGTTCAGCTCTTCAGAAAGGACATCCTCTTTGAGAAAGTGTGGTTGAAATCCAGCGTAGAAGCCGGTCTGGGAGTACGATGAGATTCTGCTTCCTACAGCCACGTATAAGCAAATGTTTAATGCTAGTGTGAGAGGTTATACCTTTCTTAGCGGTTTTAAGAACGACATAAGCATCGCAGCTGGCCGAACACTCTGCGTTAGAGATCTGACAACAGTACAACCCGGCTGCTTCCTCTCGGTCGCTGTTCAGGATCTCCAGAGTGCAGCAAGGAGTCCGTGGTTTTCACGTTGTACTGGTACGAAGCCCAGATTATCTTCCCTTCCTTGGTCCAGCTGACGTGCACTCGCTGACTGCCGCTGTATGTGCATGTCAGATGCAGAGGTTGGCCCAGGAGGTAGGACGTGTCCTGGAGCTTTTTCACGAAGCGCACAGGTTCTGAGAGAAGCAATACGGGTTAGTGAGGTCATGTAGCCGGAGCTGAGAGCTAATCAGTGAGAGAGAGTGTTAGCATGTTACCTAGTTTGATCTGAGCTTGGCAGATAGCAGAGCTGCTGGCATTGGATATTTCACAGGAATATCTCCCAGCAGCCTCCTCTCTGTCACTGTTGAGGACCTCTAACACACAGGAGCTGCCTGTCGTCTTCACGTTGTACTTGTAAGAAGCCCAGATGGGTTTGCCATCTTTCCTCCAGCTCACGTGCACGAGCTTGCTGCCCGTGAACGTGACCTGGAGCTTCAGAGGCTGGCCGACCCTAAAGCTCATGTCCTGCAGTGGTTTCACGAAGCGCATCGGTTCTAGGAGAGATGGCAGCGGTTAGTCAGCTACTGAGGTAGATTATGTGAAATAAAGTTAGCTGTTAAAACTACAAGGAAGGCTCATTGCTTTTGGTTTTTAACGATTTTCAACAACAAATAGACAGATTTTCTTAATGTATTTTCACCGATGATAACGTAAAAGTTGATGGAGAGTTCCAGATGTTTAATTCTGTTGTTAGGACTTTGGCGTTTTTATCTTTCCAGAAAATGTACCATTGTTTCTCCTCATCCACTTTCTTTAAAAAAATCATTTCTGTTTTACTTTGTTATCCTGTGTAGCATCAACAGATTATTAACTGCATTGTTTGTTGCACGACCCTGTGTGGCATAATTTATATGTTTCCATAGCCTGAAATTAATAATCTGTGCAGATAACTGTAAACTTAAAACTTAAAATGTATCGTTTATTTATTACCATGTATAATATGAATTGACTCGATAAATGCTAAATGCTGATTCTTTGTAATGCATTGCTGTTCCCGATGAATGCACGTTTTGTTTGTATGAATAAAACCCAGAACAATGAGCCCTCACTACCACTTGTCCTGTGTTACCTAGTGTGACCTGTGCGTAACAGACGGCGCTGTTCTCAGAGTTAGAAATCTCGCAGGAGTATTTCCCCACGGCTTCGATGCGGTCGCTGTTGAGGACCTCCAGAACGCAGGAGTTCTCCGTGGTCTTCACATTGTATTTGTAGCAGGCCCAGACAGGTTTCCCATCCTTTCTCCAGCTCACGTTGACTGGAGGGCTGGCACCGTAGGCGCAGTACAGCGACAGGGGGCGGCCGAGTGTGTACGTGGTGTCTTCCAGCTCTTTGATAAAGTGCACAGGTTCTACAGGAGGCAACGGGCATGTTAGTTAGTGGCAGGTTTGTGTAAGCAAGCAAATGCATGTTGAAGTCAAAGATAACTTAAATGTGTCATTTCTAAATGTAAAACTGACTGGTCGTCAGAGGCTTTACCTATCTTAACCATAGCATGGCAGATAGCAGTGCCTTCTGAGTTGGAAATCTCGCAAGAGTATTTCCCAGCGGCCTCTCGGCGGTCGCTGTTGAGCACCTCCAGGCAGCTGGAGGATTTGGTGGTTTTGACGTTGTATTTGTACGACGCCCAGATGAGTTTGCCGTCCTTCATCCAGGTCACGTAAATCCTCTGGCTGCCGGTGAATGTGCACTCCAGCGTCAGAGGCTTGCCCACTTTATAGAAGGTGTTCCTCAGTTTTCTCACAAAGCTAACAGGCTCTAAGAAATCAATTAGCAGTGTTGTGTTAGTGTTAGAAGATAAAAGATGACATGATATACCCTGTGATAAACATGGCTGTAAAGAGGAGAGGTGCTCAGGTGTGTTACCTAGTTTGACATTGGCGTGGCAGATATCGGTTCCCGCAGTGTTAGACAGTTCACACGTGTATTTTCCTACGGCCTCTTCGCGGTCGCTGTTGAGGACCTCCAGGACGCAGGAATCTTTGGTGGTCTTAACGTTGTACTTGTATGAAGCCCAGATGAGTTTACCGTCTTTCTTCCAGGTGACGCTCATCCTCTGGCTCCCGGTGTACATACACCTGAGGCTCAGAGGTTCACCAAGTCTGAAAAGAGTGTCTTCCAGCTTTGTTTGGAAGCACGGCGGCTCTGAGAGGAGTAATGGTTGGGTTAGTTGCATGAAGCCTACAGTATGTTATGCTAGCAGGCAGATGATGGCCTACACTTTATTTAACCCTACTTAAAGACCACAAACCGCAGTAATGCTCTATACAACAGGCGGACACAGTTAATGGATAAAGCAGGTGATGTGTTAAGAGTTGCGACTTTACCTAGGGTGACGCGAGTGTGGCAGACGTCTGTTCCCGCTTTGTTGGAAATTTCGCAAGTGTAAGT
Organism: Dissostichus eleginoides; assembly: GCA_031216635.1. Taxonomy (NCBI): domain Eukaryota; kingdom Metazoa; phylum Chordata; class Actinopteri; order Perciformes; family Nototheniidae; genus Dissostichus; species Dissostichus eleginoides. Next base: position 35,614,891 of record CM062274.1, read on the forward strand.
CCCAGCTGCCTCTGGGCGGTCGCTGTTGAGGACGTCCAGGAAGCAAACTGAATCAGTCGTCCTAACGTTATACTGATAAGACGCCCAGATCATCTTGCCGTCCTTCCTCCAGGTGACGTAGACCCTCTGGCTGCCGGCGTATGTGCACACCAGAGTCAGAGGCTTACCAACTATGAAAGTAGTGTCTTCCAGTTTCTTGATAAAGCGCACCGGTTCTGAGAGAAGCAAGGCATGTGTTAGACAGGTACCAGTGGTTATACTGCCATGCATTTACTTCAAAGTCTAGGCTGATTATGCTTTATGGATCACATTTACCAACAGTCAGAGAACTACTCAAAGAAATGTGTATTTACCCAAGAGTTTGTAACCAGAGAAAACATTATAATATATAAGGTAGGAAAACTACAAGTGAGAGCATCCATTAACACTCTCTCTGAACAAGACCACGCAGGATTTATTTAAATAAAAAAAGAAGTATGTAAACAAGCATCACCTGTCACTGTCACGTTACAGCTGGCAGAGGCCGATCCGATCCGGTTATCTGCCGTGCAGACGTATTCACCGTGATCGAACTTGGTGGTTTTGGTCAGTTTCAAAGTGGCAACACCTTTAGAGAACTCCATGGAGCAGGTGTCAGATTTGCGGAGCTTTCCGCCGGCTCTAAACCAAGCTAGGGAGATGTCGGGAGTTCCTAAAATACTGCATTTCAAGGTAACCGCTTCGCCCAGACATACCTCCACTGGCTCCATCTTTTCTACAAAGTACGGTCGTTCTGAAGCAGAAGATGGTGGTTTATGAACACATGAAAGAATGAATTATTGACTGAATGAATAAACCCTTCATGCTGCTTAATAATTTTACCTAGAATTGAAATCTGTGCTTCGCATCTGTCACTTCCGACTCCGTTGTCTACTTCACAAGAGTATCTACCGCTGGCCTCCACCCTGTCTGCGTTAAGGACCTCCAGGATGCAGGAGGAGTCTGTGGTGGTCACATTGTACTGGTACGAGGCCCAGATGAGTTTACCATCCTTCTTCCAGGTCACGTTGGTTCTGGGAGTGCCTGCAAATGTGACCTCGAGCAACAGAGGCTTCCCCTTCTCAGAGGAAACGTCCCTCAGTTTCTTCACAAAGTGCACCGGTTCTGAGAGAGGTAATTTCATCGTCAGTAACACGAAGCTCACTCAGAAGAAGAAGTTAAACAAGGATAATGCTAACAAACCTTTCACAAACAGGTTCACAGGGCAGCTCTCCTTCCCTGCGTTGTTAATGATCTGGCAGGTGTACTCTCCTGCGTGGGACTTCTCCACCTTTTGGAGCACCAAAGAGGCAACCCCATCCTTCAGGGCCACCTCGCAGCCCCGGCCATGCTGCATCTCCTTGGCTCCCCTGAACCATTTCACCTTCAGGGGGGCGCTACCTTTCACTTTAGCCGAGAAAGACACGTTTTTGCCGGGCAGCGTTTCCTTTGCTTCTGGCTTTTCCACAAAGGATGGAGGTTCTGGGTTTCAAATAAAGAAGATGAGTTGTAAGAGATTTAATCACCATCTTTAACGCGTCCACGTTGGGGAATTTACTCGACTCTATTCACGCCTACTGACCTGTCACATTCATGGAAGCACTGGTCTCACTGGCCCCTGCAGCATTTACAGCTTTACAGGTGTACTTGCCAGAGTCGGACATGCAGATTGTCGGGACTCTCAGTTTGCAGGTATTATCGGTGCAGCTAATGTCGTAGTTCGGCCCGCTCTTGACCTCCTGGCCGTTGTGGAACCAGGAAGTGGTTAAAGGAGCAGAGCCAGCGACCTTACAGTCCATCTCGCCCGGCTTACCAACAACAAGCTGGGTGTCTCTCAGCTTCCTGATGAAGCTCGGTGGAATCAACTTATCTATTGTCAAAAAAACAACCAGTTATGAATAAATGCGGAGCTAGCTTTTGATAAAAAAAGTTCAAAATGTAAATCTAGAAACCTGACAAACCTGAGACGGAGAGTTTAGTTTTGCAAGAGGCGGTACCAACGTTATTGGTGATCTCTAGCTTGTACTCTCCGGCGTCTGCTTTGTCAGCAGAGCGAATCTTCAGGATGGCCACTTTCTTTGTGAAGGACGTCTGGTACTTGGCGCCAGCAGACAGCACTTTGCTATCTTTGAACCACTTAACGTTCAGCTCTGGAGAGCCAGACACTCTGACCTCAAGAGAGACGTTCTCTCCTGACTTCACGTTCAGGGACTCTGGGCTATCCACAATAGCGGCGGGTTCTAAAAATCAGGGAAGAAGTTATTAATCTAAACAAATCCTGACCTGGCAGTTATGTACTAAAGTCTAAAGGAGGTCTACCAACCTAGAACCGTCACTTGGGAGACGGACTCCACAACGCCAGACTCGCTGCTCAGCCGGCAGGTGTATTTGCCAGCAGTGGTGGAGTCAGCTTTAGGCACCACAAGGGTGACCACATTATTCTCAAAGGTGATCTTCCTGTTGTCCCCGTCTCTGAGGATGTGATCCTTGTCCTGCACCCAGGACACGGTCACGGCCTCAGAGCCTCTCACCGTGGTGCTCAGAGTCAGCTGATGGCCGACGCTCACCGTCTGGTCCACCAGCTTCTTCACAAACATTGGTTTTTCTGAGTATTGATGGAGAGATTAAAGGTGAGGGGAGCTAATCACTAAGACTAGATGCTAATTAAATGACCTTTGACTGTGTACTGACCTCTCAGGCTAACGGTAGTGCGACAGGTTGCACTTTCTACATTGTTGGACACTCTGCACTCGTAGAGGCCGGCGTCCTCCTGCTCCAGCTTCATAATGTGGAGTGTGGCTGAGCTGCCTTCACTGACCATCTTATACTTCCTGCTCTCCTTCAATGGCCGTTTCTCTTTGTACCAGTGAACCACGAAAGGCGGAGTGCCGTACACCTCACAATGCAGGCTGGCCTCTTTCCCTTTAACGCCCTCTACGGGACTGGGAGTTTTGATAAAGGACGGGGACTCTAGAAGATATATCAGAGATATATTAATAAACTGCAGAAAAATCCATGGGACATGATTTCTGGTTCAGGGTCATGCTCATATTCAGTCCATGCGAGGGAATCCATCCAGACGTCAACAAGAAGTTCATTAGTGAAGAAATCAGGAATTAAAGCTGGAGCGCGGGAATTTTACAAACAAATATACGTTAATTTTGAGGAAAACAGGTTCACAAAATAACGATGAAGATTAGCGCTGTGTGTTCTGCAGTATGACGCAGATGTGCTGGTGAACCTCGCCACATCTTCCTCAAGTCATAACGAGCATTTCCATCTTCTGAACGCCAAGTTTTCTACTTATCTGAACATCCCGTGTTCTCCAATATGGTAATTACTCTCAGTGCCAGAGGGGGGAGACAAACACACTGCACTCCAGCTTTGAGATGGAAAAACATAAGTCTTCTGGAGGTCATTCCACAAATAGGGAAAAACATGCCTAAAAAAAGAGGAAACACTCATGCTGTCGAACACACTGGAAGAAAACAATCTGATTTCCCACTGAAACAGGGAGCAACTGTTTGTATCATGCTGACGTTTCCAAAAACACTCATAATAAAAGGTAAAACTCAAGACGTAATATTAAAATCTGCATCACGGGGGGTGTTCATTCCTTATTTTCATGCCACACAAGTTTAGAGGGACCACATCGACGTGAGGCAGAAACACCCGCTGGATAGCTGACCTTGGACAGTGAGCACGGTGCTGCAGCTCATACTGCCAGCATCGTTGTGCGCCTCACAGGTGAAGACGCCGTTATCCGCAAACCTGGTGCTTTGCAACTGCAGGTACGCAGTCGAGTCGACAAACATAGTTTTATAGTTGTCTCCATCCGTTATCTTTTGGTCATTTTTATACCAGCACATTTTCAGGGAGCGCGAGGCGATGGCCTTGCATTCGAAACGGTATCCCTCACACTGCTTCACAAAGGTAGTGGGGGGGGAGTTTCAGGACAAACTGAGGGGGCTCTGCAAAGTCAAAGAAAGATAAAGTTACTATGAGTGGATGAATGAATGAATGAATGGAGGGAGGGAGGGAGGGAGGGAGGGAGGTGACTGAACACAACACAAACTCCTGGGGAGGAAAGAGATGGTAAGGTGGTCAGGTGGAGGGAATAAAGAATAAGGAGCTTTTAAAAAAAGATGGAGTTGTAGGGAGGTGATGATGGTGGGAGGACGATAAAAAAGAAGTCCAACCTTTCACCAACAACTCCGCTGCAGAGTTCACAACACCCGCTGCGTTGCTAACGTGACACGAGTAAACCCCAGAGTGCTGCATCCCGACGGCGGGGAGCTCTACGGACGAGGAGTATTCCTCCCGGCTGATCGAATACCTCGGCCCGGGGAGGAGCTCCATGCCATCCTTGAACCATTTCACCGTTAACGGAGAAGTTCCCTCAAAGACACTTCTGAAGAGCACTGTGGACTTCTGAGCGACAGCCTGAGACTCGAGCTCAGCTACAAACCTCGGTGGCACTAAAACCCACACAGAGAGATGATTACTTCACAGGACTCACAGCCTCGGAGTACATCATGTATAGCGTTTGGATGCTAACCTTTAGCGGTGAGCACTGCACTGCACACACAGCTGCCTGCAGCGTTCATCACTTTACAGGAGTATTCCCCCGTGTCAGCGCTCCCGCTCAGTTTGAACTCCAGCGACACAGTGTTTCCAGCATGCAGGAGGTTATATCTGGAGCTCTTAGAGATGTCATCTTTCCCTTTGCTCCATTCAACAGACATTGGAAGAGACCCGGCAGCTTTGCACTGCAAGGTAACCACTGAACCCATGATGGCTTGAGTGTTTGTTAACTTCCTAACGAATGTCGGAGGGATTACTTCCTCTGTTCAGAGTGAAATTAAAAGATAATTAGAGTCAGAGAGAGAATCTGTTCTAAGGTATTTTTCCTAAACTGTGGAGTATCTTCACAAACCTAAAACCAGCAGCAGGACTTTACAGCTGCAGGTCCCGACAGAATTTGAGGCCTCCAGCAGATAGTCCCCCCCGTCCTGCTGCTCAGACGTCTGCATGCTAACACTGCTGAGGTTGTTCTCGTAGCAGAGGTGGAGCTTCCTGCTGGACTGGAGCTCTCTGCCATCTTTAGTCCACCTCAACCTGATCGGAGGAGTTCCTGCTACCCTGCACTCCAGACTAACCGGGTCTCCACAGGTCACTTTGACTACCTCTGGCTTCTCTTGGATGGTTGGTGGTTCTAAAACACCGGGACAAAGAGGTGAGTGCACTTGTTGTAGACAGCATTAAAGCTACCTGTAATGTTATGCATGAAGCAGCAGTACCTTGCACGAGCAGGGAGGCAAAGCATGTGACCTGCCCGGCCTCGTTCACCACCTGGCAGGTGTACACCCCGCTGTGAGTCGTCTCACAGGAGGGGATCCTGAGGACTGCCTCTTTGTTCTCAAACACCCTCTCAATCTGTGGACCCTCTGGGATCCAGGTCCCGTCCTTTAGCCAGTGGACACAGAGAGGCTGAGAGCCCTCCACTGTGCAGCGAAACAACGCCACCTCTCCCAGATTAGTGGATAAATTCTCTATCTTCTTTACAAATGTTGGAAGGACTAATGCAAAGGAAAGATGTGGTTGTATTAACAGAAAGTGTTCAGAGGTGTAAACCTAATAAATGTCAGTGGTATGTAAAACCAACCTTTCAGAGATAACACCGCAAAACTGGAACAACTGCCAGCCTCGTTGGCTACCATGCACTGATACGGCCCAGAATCCCCAGCGTTGCAGTCCTGGATCTGCAAGCTCACATTTTCACCATCAGCGATAATATACTTCTTACTGGATTTGATTGGCTGTTTATCTTTGAACCATGTGACCTTAAACGGGGAACTTCCTCCCACTTTGCATGCAAACACAGCTGGAGAACATTTAACAACTTCCAGAGACGTCAGCTCTGCAGCAAACCGAGGAGGCTCTGAAATAGAGAAAGCAGAGGAACTGAAGCAGGCTGTGGTTTGTGAAGCAGATTTATCTCTAACACGAGGGACACCAACCTCTCACTTCCAGCTCCACGCTGCAGCTCTCTGTCCCGGCCTCGTTGGAGGCTTCACAGAAGTATTTCCCGCCATCATGCTCACTAACTTCCCTGATCTCTAACGTGGCTGCAGAGTTTTTAAACGCTGTCTGGTGTTTGACGCTCTGGTGGATCTCAGCTCCGTCTCTGAACCAGCGCACAGAGATCGGAGGAGAGCCCCCCACCTGACACTCAAACACCTGATTGCCTCCCACTCTGACCACTGACACACCCTCCGGTTTGTCAATGAAAAAGGGCGGTTCTGGAAAAACACACACAGGAGTTATTGAGTATGGTGGTCAGAACAAAGTAAAGACTAGTGATAAAGAGACTAATATGAACCTTTCACAGAGAGTGTTGCCCGACAGGAAGTGGCACCCACAGCGTTCTGTATCTCACACACATACTCTCCAGAGTCAGAAGCTTTAGCAGAGAGAAGCTCCAGAGAGCTGGACGAGGTGTGTCTGACCACAGAGCGATCAGCACTGGATATAATCTCCTTCCTGTTTGTAAACCATTTGATGGTCAGCGGCGGCGTGCCAGAGACGCCAACATGAAACCTAACCATTGACCCCGGCAACACACTCATGGACTCAGGCTTTTCAAAGATGCATGGTGGATCTGTTGGTGGATAACACTGTTGTTATAACATGTAAAACAACATATGCAATGTGAACCTGGTACAGAGTTGTGAGGATAAAGTCTAACCTTTGACCACCACCACCCCGGAGCACCGCTCTGATCCCGCCCTGTTTGAAGCCATGCACGTATATCTGCCGCTGTCTGTAATGTCCACACCACTGATCTCCAGGAAAGCAACATTTTCATAGAAAGAGCACTTGTGTTTATCAACAGAGCGGATCTCCTCCTCTTCTCTGAACCACTGTACTGTCATCGGCAGCGAGCCGGACACCAGGCACTCGAGATGAGCAAACGATCCTCTGATAGCTTCTGTCTCCGTCAGCCCTCTCGTGAAAGACGGTGGAAAAATCTGATCTAAGACATGCAGAGTGCAGAAACAGTGTTCAGCTGCTTGAATAAATGAAATAGACTCATTAGAGTTATAAAACCTCTGAATAAACTGACCTAAGATAGTAACGGCTGCCTCACAAGAGCTGCAGCCGGAGGCGTTAGAAACCTGGAAGCAGTATTCCCCGCTGTCCCTGAGCTCTGTTTTACCGAAACACAGCACCGAGCTGCAGTCTGAGCTCTGAATCCTGAATCTCCTGCCTGACGTCAGCTCCTGACCCGCCTTCATCCACCTGCACCTGAGCGGCTTGGTGCCTGAGAACCGGCACTCGAGCCGGGCCGGGTCACCCTGCGTTACACTGACGGAGCTCGCTTGTTCTGAAATACTTGCTGGCTCTGGGGTTTAAAAAGTCCGATACACAGTTAGCTGCTACCACTGACAGGCGTTAAAGCGACAGAGTAAACAGAAAGCTGGACATGAAAGCAGAGAAGACAATAAAACGTCCTACAAACCTGTGACTATGAGCACGGCGGCACATCGCTGAGTCCCGGCTCGATTCTGAGCCTGACACACATACTTCCCGCCGTGGGATATCTGAGCATTTCTCAAAATCAACTCTGCTCTTTGAGTTTCATTAGACATCTTAATGTGCTCGTCTTCTGAGAGCTCAATGTCGTCCTTCATCCAGCAGAGAGTCATGGGAAGTGATCCAGACAACAAACACTTCATAGTGAGCTCAGAGCCCACCATGCAGGACATATCCTCTAGTCTCTCAATAAATGAGGGGGGTTCTAGTGGGAGAAGACCACAGATCAGACTGTAGGAGGTTTACACAAACACACAGGAACCACATGCACATCTAGCTCCTTGATATACCTTATACTGCACTAATAACATACTCTAAAAAGACTTCAGAAAACATTTTGTGGTGAATTGCACAGAAGTTGAACCCAGTTGGGCACCATGTAAAGACATAACCTTGGTGTGTTTTACTATCAGTTGACTAACCTTTCAGGGAAATCTGGCAAGAACATGAAGTCTCTCCGACATCGTTAGTAACCGAGCACCGGTACGTGCCGGCGTCAGCCATCGCACACTTTGAGATGTGAAGAGTGACCGTGTCGTTCTCAACACTGACTTTATGTCTTTGGTCGTTTCTGATCAGCTTCTCATTGAGGAAGCAGTTTATTTCGTACGGAGGGGAACCTGAAACGAGTCCTTCCAAGAAAATGTCGGCTCCCTTTACGAGCTTGGCTGATTCAAAAGACCTCACAAACTCTGGAGGGTCTACAAGACAAAGATGGTAGATGGTAAGTTGAAAGGCAAGAGAGGAATGAACAGTAGGTTCTAGGGTCAGTCTGGTCCACAGAGTTCATTCAGCTGTTCAGAGACTCCAGGGTAAGCTCAAAAGCTAATGCATTTTCCAAATAAGAAACACAGAGCTGTTTAAGATCTGATTAGAAACTCTGATGAATGGAGTCTTTGAAAGACAGGAAGTCCTGCCAGTGTCTGCAGCATTGAACAGAAAAATGTGGACCAGACTTCAGGCCTGTATTAAGTCTATCTTTCTAGGGTGAACTCTGAAATCTGAACCAACCTTGGACCGTGACGGAGCTGCTGCACTGGTCGCTGCCGGCCTCGCTGGACGCTGTGCACACAAACTCTCCACTATCCTGCACGGAGCAGCTGTCCACCTCCAGAGACGCTACAGAGCTCTCGAAGGACATGCTGTGTCTGCGGTCTGCAGAGATCTCTGAGCCATTTTTAAACCATTTGATGGTAATAACAGGCGTGCCTTGCACTTTGCAGGACAGCTTTAGAGGCTGTCCGGTTTTCAGCAGCTGTGAAGGCTCGAGCTTCATTGTAAATGTTGGGGCTTCTGTAATTTAACAGTAACAGTTACAGTAGAAACAAGAGGTTAAGTAAAGAAAATCACAGTTCAGTGCAACACTTTAGAGAAGAGAGAAGGAAACAGCACCTTTCACAAAGAGGACTGCGGTGCAATCCACCTTCCCAGCATCATTGGACACCTGGCAGGTGTATTTAGCCGAGTCACTGGGTCTCACAGACTGAAGCTCCAGAGAGCTGGAAGAGGAGTCTTTCTTTATGAAACACTTCCCCCCAGTGAACAGCTCCTTCTCCTCTCTAAACCATTTAACCACCAGAGGAGCGGATCCTGTAAAGGCTGATTTTATCACAACATGTGAGCCCGGTGAGGCGTCCTGGGACTCGGGTCTCACCGTGAAGACCGGAGGTTCTGGAGTTATTTGGGAAGAAAAAGAGCAAACAGAGCCTTTCAGTACCTGCTGATGGTTTGTACAGTTGCTGTTTAAGCTGATGTTAAAGGGACTGCTCTAACCTTTAATGGACAGAGTACCGCTGGTCTCTTTTTGTCCGGCACCATTAGCCGCCCGGCAGTTATAAACTCCCCCGTCGCTCAGTGTCAGACCCGTTATCGTCACTGAGGCTTTAATCTCAGTGAAGTCAACCTTATATTTGCCATCGCTGTGGATCTCCTTATCATCTTTGAACCAGTTAACAACCATGGGCTGAGATCCAGCCAATCGGCACTCCAAGGTGACATTACTACCAACACTGCCGTCCACCTTCTTCAGAGCCTTGGTGAAGGACGGTGGGACGGCTCGATCTGTGGAAGTATATCAAACAAATGATTGCCTGTCTCTATCTCTTCAGAATTAAACACTATTTGGTTCTCACACTAACCTAGGACAGTGACGGAGCTGCTGCACTCGTCTTTGCCCACTTTGTTGGAGACCTCCATCCTGTACTCTGAAGAGTCTCCCTTATCTGCCGAGAGGATCTTTAGAACGGCGGTGTTTTCCTTGACGCTCATCTTATATTTACGGCCACTGATCACCTCCTTGCCGTCTTTGAACCATTTCACTGTGAGCTCTGGGCTTCCTGTGATGGTGCACTCCAGTGTGGCCGAGTCTCCTGTGCTCACACTGATGGAGGCGGCTCTCTCTAGGATGCGAGCAGGCTCTATAACACAACACGGTTTATTAATGTCTACATCTGCAGAATACTTCTAAAGAGAGCTGCAGGAATCAGCCCTGAAGTCCCCTGGTCTGGAGGCCGATGGTTTTCTGAATGTGTTTTTGGTTGTTATCCTGAAGTAAGGTCTGTGGTTAACACTAGCTGAAGAGATTTTGACGCTTTGCTCTACCACATAAGCCAACATTAGCCGCCTTTAGCTTAGCGCTGGTGACTTGAAGTCATGTGAACAGTAGTTCCTTTATAGCCTAACGTTAGCTTTTTACTTCAGAAATCATAAAGTAGCGTTAATATGTGGAGATTATAATTTTGAACTAAACGTGTAAGTATCAGAAACGTTTGAATCCAAAATCACATGGAGAAATCCCATTGGACCAGGAGATGCTGCTTTCAGGGTACTGCAGCTCTGTATTATTCGGAAATGTCTCTAACCTTGAATTGTTAACACAGCTTCACATTTCTGCTGTCCCGCCTCATTTTCAGCAAGGCAAGTGTACTTGCCGCCATGTTTAATGTCGCAGGATGAGAAGGAAATGCAGGCAACGTTGTTCTCAAAAATCATTTTGACAGTTGGATCATCGTCTCTAAGCAGCTCAGAGTCTTTCATCCATTTCACAGTGATGTGTGTGGAGCCTTTGAGGCTCCCCTGCAGCTTCACTGTGTTTCCCAGCACCGCTGTAGCACTCTCAATCCTCTTAGAGAACATGGGAGGCTCTGCAACAACAGTGATGATATTAACAACAGCCCACAGTATCTATAGTAAGAGTCCTTTATTTCTCTACATCACTAACCTCTCTGTTTAGCCAGTGGCTTGGCGGTGACGGACCCCACCTCGTTAGAGACCACACACTCATACTCCCCAGCGTCAGCGCTCTCGAAGGAGTGGATCTCCAGAGAGCTCAGAGCTCCCTGAGACAATATGCGGTACTTCTTATCTGTCGACAGGCGCTTCTTATTCTTTTTCCAAGACACTTCGAATGGTGCCGAGCCGGATATCTCACACTCCAGCACCGCTACAGACCCTCGGACCGCCTCTAAGGAAGGGGGCTCCTTCCTGAAAGAGGGCGGCTCTACAGGGGACAGATGGCTAAGTTAGACTAAAGGCACTAAAGGGTCCAGTTCACAAGGTCATATTGGCTGGTCCCAATCAGAGTGATGTGTATACTTGATTACTATTTATTTATGTTTCAAGGTATGCAAATGTAAGCGGACCAAGTTAAAACTTAAAAAAATTACTAAGGGGCATGATAGAAGTAGCAGGGCCCGAACATGGAATAGTCTATCTTTCTGGTCATAGTTTGTCTTACATTTACTTTGCACTTATCTCCTGTCTGCAAAATCCCCGTCTACTCCAAATTATCTCAAAAACATTATAAACGTCACTATTTTTGTGGATTTCATTTAGGAAAAGATGAAGCGTTTGTTGTTTTGGCATCAGAGATTGATCCATGAACTCAACCAAAGGCACCGCACCAGATGTGTTTTGAAACAGACTAAATCTGCCTAGCTGTGGTTCTGTGTAACTCAGCCTACACACCTTTCACTGTGACCTTAGTGCTGCAGCTCTCACAGCCCGACTCATTGAGCACCTCGCAGGTAAAGTTCCCGCTGTCACTCAACGTGACGTCCTTTATCTCAAGAGTGGTGACCCCGTCCTTCAGACTGATCTCGTACCGGCCGCCTGCTGACAGCTGGCTGTTATTAAAGAACCATGAGGTGTGGAGTTCAGGCGACCCTTTGATGGAGCACTGCAGCCGGGCGGTGCTGCCCTGTCTCCAGGCCGAACTCGCCTCAAGCCTCTTTACAAAGACCGGCGGCTCTGCAGAGCAGGTGGTGAGAAAGAACCAGTATGAAGAGGGCATTCAAAATAACACCAAGAAGAAAGGGAACACATTAAAAAAGAAGAAGACATGACAGAATACGTGGTGTTAATTTTCAGTACTACAGATTTGCAATAGCTTCAAATGCTGCAGTGATCATGAAAATTAACTAGACAGCTCTTACCTTGGACTTTCACTGAGGTGGAGCACGAGGCACTCCCTGCTTCATTTGTCACTGTGCACACATAATTCCCACAATCTCTCAGTGTGGTCTTTAGGATATCAAGAGTAACGGTCTTATCCTCAAAGGACAGTTTACAGTCCGGAGACTGGTGCACCTTTCTACCGTCTCTTGTCCAGGACACCGTGACCCCGGTGTCCTCATCCACCTGAGCCTCCAGGTGCAGAGGGGCCCCGACCACAGCAGCCATAGGGCCCAGAGGCTGCACAAAGCTGGGCTTATCAACCACCCGCAGCTCCATGCTGCTCTCAGCTGAGCCAACACTGTTGGACAGCTGGCACACATAAAGCCCCCGGTCTGAAGGCTCCAGCCGGGTTATCTCAAGAGTGTGCTTATTCTTTTCACAAGACATTTGGTAGTGTGTCGGCACTTTGGGCAAGGCCTGGCTGTCTTTGAGCCAGACCACATTCAGTGGAGCAGATCCTGTTATCTCACACTGTATCAGAGCCCTCTTTCCAACAAACACTGTCTGAAGGTCAGGTTTAGTTATAAAGGCGGGGGGGCATTGCTCTAAAAGGATTAGGAAAAACAGAAAGACATTAGTAGAAACATGTTATACCTGGTTCGGGACCAACACCTGCCGGTTGGAGAGAAGCTCTCCAGCTGAACAAGAACAGGTTCAACCAACCAAAGTTAGAACCAGCAGAGGATGAAACAAACCCACAACCAGCAAAGAAGAAGGAAACGTGCTTTGCTCTTACCCGTCACTTTGAGGGAGGCGGAGCATTCGTCAGAGCCGTGCTGATTGGTCGCCTTACAGGAGTATTGACCACTGTCCTCTCTGTTGGGGCTCAGCAGCTCCAGAGAGGAGGTCCTGAAGCGACTGATAATCCTGTATTTATCTCCTTCTTTGATGGGCTGACCATCTTTGAACCACTTGAAGCTCACATTCGGAGCGTCTTCAGTTTCACATTCAAACTTGGCAATGTTGCCAGTGTTGATCTCCACAGGGGCGATCCTGTGCCTGAACACAGGCTTCACTGTGAAGGAAAGTAGAAACACAGTTAATACACAGAGTGATGAGACATGGAAGATGAATGTGGGTACTGGTGGTGGGATGGAGTGAACCTGGATGGGAAGTGATACACATGGTAGTCCTGCTGTGACCGTGGAGGAGAAAATGGTATTAGGGTTGAAGATGTGATGAAACTGTGACAAGAAGAGCAGAGAAAGTATGCAAAGAGGAATGGACCAGGAAGCAGGACTGATGGAAGATTTAAGGTATGGAGCCAAAGGTGATTCCTTAAGAGGATAAAGGAATGGATGTGGGGTGATTTGTGGAGGAATGGACCAAAGTGTTGCTGCTGTTTGTTAAAAACCTTAAACATCCCAATATAATTTTACTTAGCAAACACCCAAAGAGACCATTTCAGTTTTTTAAGATTAAGTCGGACACTAACTAGTAGTTCATTATAAAATTTGGTTGAGGTTTACAGACAGCAGCTTTAGAAACTGTGAGGTTAGTTGATGATTGTAAAGAACGGGCCATCATCAAACCTCTGGAGACCACAGTGAGTCGTGAAGACGTTGTCGTCCTGTCGGCCTCGTTCTCAGCCTCACAGACAAACTCCCCCTGATGCCTCTCCTTCACCACTTTGTGGATAACTAGTGTGTATGTGTCTTGGTCTGCAGAACACTTGAACTCTTTTCCAGATTTCAGCAGTTTACCGTTAAAAAGCCAGTTCACTTTGGTGACGTATTTTATGGTGGCAGTAAAAACTGCCTTACCGTTTTCCTCCACGCAAACATCTTCCAGAGAGCTAACGACAACGGGATAATGAGCCAGACTGTCGGAGGACTCGCTGATCATGACGGCCTCTGAGAGATACTCCTCTCTGGTTTCTCTGTGGACACTAACATCCACAAGATGTTCAGCAGGGATCTGACCCACGGGCCCGGTTCTGGTCGCCTCAGCGGCGCCGGCAGTCCTCTCTGAACGGACCGTCTTTCTGCTCACCTGCCGCGACTCGTGAACCTCAGTCCGGCTCTGAACCGTCGCACTTTGGAAGGAAGCACTGGCTTCTGTTTTGACGGCTGCGGACTGAGACACATTGGGAGGAAACCCAACGGCGCTCTCTGCCAACACTATGGTGTCCACCACAAACGATAAGACCTCTCTGGAGGACGCTGAGCTGAGCAGCGCTTTCTGAGGCTTGTCGATCTGCATGGTGCCCGGCTGCTCTGCGGTGAGACTCTGCTGCTCCTGGAAGACCATAGCATGCAGAGCGACCTGCAGTTCAGACCTGAGGTCAGCCGTCTGAGGGTATTGCCCTTCAAAAGACACAGTGATCTCCATCGGGACGCCTGGAGATGTGATCAGATATGTAGATGAGGCCCGTTTGGGCTCCCTCTGAACCTTCACCTCCTGCACCTGCACCGCCTCTAACCGGCCCACGACGTCGGCCAGAAGCACCGGCTGATCGCTGGCCACGGCCGACTGCAGAGCGTCTCTGAGCTGACACCGTATATTCAGACTGGAAGCTTTGGGGATCTGAATGATGAAGTTGAGCTCTTTGGGGAGAGTCAGAGCGTCCTGACACTCGTGGACAAACAGAGGTCCTTCAGGCTGGGTCAGGACGCTGACGATCGAGGCTTCAGATTTATGAATCTTACTGGACTGCTCTCCCATAATGACCTGTTTCTCTTCTAACAGCACAGACTGTCGCACTGACTGTCCTTCTTGGATCTGGACTGCAAAGTCCTGCTCCGCTGCTTCTAAGATAGTACAGCTTTCAGTAGCAACTGCTTTCTCCTCTATAAAGATAGTTTTCTTGGGGATTTTAGGTTCAACCTTCATTGCAGGCTTGCATTTCTCATCAGCTTGAATGTTGTCGGTGTGACCCTCTTCAAGGCTGTGAGTGTCTGTTACATTCAGAGACTGCTTGATGTTCCAGAAGTCCTCTTTCTGGATCAGCGCTCGCTGTTGCTGAACGTCAGTAATGATTGGCGTCTCCTTGGGTAGTGCCATCTGCTGGCAGGATACCGTGAGGATGTTTAGAGGCCGGGGCTCGGTCCGAAGCTGGGTCTGAACCCCGGTCACCGACACATCCAGATCTGAGTGATAATCTGCTGTGATCTCCCGCCTCTCCTCTGAGCTTGCTGCATGCTTCCTAGCCTTTTCCTGTTTCTGTGCTGCCACCTGCTGGTCAGGTTTGGAGACAGTAATTATCCCTTCCTTTGGCAGAACTGATAGAGACTGAACTGACTGGAGGTATTTAGTTGGCGGTGACTCTTTCTTCGGCTGAACAGACACTGCGGCAGTCTTTGCTGAGAACTCTGCGCTTGCCTCACAAACCACTGTTCTGTGGTCTTCTTCAGTCACTGAATGCAACACAGTGGGACTCTTCCTGGCCTCAGCCTGCTCTACAGGAGGCCTCTCACTGCTGAACCTGCCCTCAGACTGCAGGACATCCTGGTCACTGATCACCTGCAGGTTCAGGAGTCTTTCTCCCTCCTGCTGAGGCTGCAGACTCACAGACGAGTCCAAACCCGGCAGCCGCCCTGCCTGCTCCCCTTGCAGCTGGTACTTCTCTTCAGCAGATACCGCTGATTTATAGAGAAAGTCTTTGTGGGGGGTGATGCTCTCCTGCTCTGGTCTGTGGATTTTAAACTCCTGCTCTTTGGATAAAGCCAGCCGGGTCTCACTCACTGGTGCTACAACTGGTTTAGATTGTTCTCTCTCAATCAGAGGCTGAGAGGCTGCATCTAAAGCTGGCAGCGGCTCTGAGTGTCTCTCAGTGACGGGCAGCTGCCCTGCAGACTGAGCCGAGTATAAGATCTTAACCCCTTCTGTGACCCTGAAGCTCCTCTCCTCCTCCGGTCTGAGGGTCACGCCCGAGGTTTCATCAAGGATCGGCAGATGGGTGTCCACTTGGTGACCGCTAACGAGCTGCCGGGCTTCAATACAAGTGCTGACCTGCTCTGGGACCCGGTCTGTCAGGGCCTCGGCTCTCACGGAGCTGAGAGGCAGGACCTGTTGGGACGTGGCCGACATCAGCTTTGTCAGCCTCTCTTTGGCCGGCTGGAGCTCTACGATCTCTGGGCTGAGGATCCGCTCGGAGTGCTGCTCGGTGATCTTCTGCCTCTCCTGGACCGAGGATAGGAAAGTGGCCACGTGAAGCTGTTTCACGGGAACAGCTGAAACCTGAAGGGGGTGGCTTGGTGCCACAGAAACCCTCTCCTGTATGTGGTGCGCCTGCAGCACCGCGGCCTGCTGGGTAATCTGCTCACGGTGCAGGGTGGCGGCGGAGATATCCAGCTCCCTGAGGGTGCCCACCTCCTCACTAGGGATAATCTGCCGGTCCTCAGTACTGATGGTGTAAATCATCTGGTCTGACAGAGTCCTTTTCTGGTATAATCTGGACTCTGTGGTTTGTTCGGTCATGGATATTTTCAGACCTTTAGTTTTCTGAGCTGTGGACACCAGCAGCTCTGCAGAACAGGAGGCCTCCCCATGGTGGTTGGAGGCCTTGCAGGTGTACACGCCGCTGTGCTCTAGTTTGACTCCTTTGATGTTAATAAAGCCAGATCCATCTGGGTTGTTCACAATGATACAGAACCCACCGGGCTGAATGTGCAAGCTGCCTTTAAACCACTGAACGCTGGGGAAAGGGTCTCCGGTCACAATGTACCTAAAGAACGCCTGACCGCCCTCCGACACCTGCTGGGACTCGATGGCTTTAGTGAACTCTGGGGGGTTCCCTGCTGCTACAAACCTCTTCCTGTCTACTCTCTCCTGCTTTTCTGGCTCCTTCACCTCAACATGCAGGTAAGAAGTGCAGGTGGACTGGCCAAATCTGTTGCTGACGGTGCAGACGTACTCGCCCTCAAACTCCCTCTGAACCCTGTTAATCACTAAGCTGTACTCGTCTCGCTCATGGACCAACGTGTAAACGGAGGAGCTCGTTATGGTCTGCCCATTGTGGAGCCACTGCACCGCGGGCTTAGGGAAACCGGACACCGTGACGGTAAACCTAGCAGTTTCTCCGATAGTCACAGCGGCTGGAGAGAGTTTGCTGAGGAAAACTGGTTTCTCTTTTTTCTTCTCCAAAGAACTGGAGAAACGTTTGGAATCTGGTTTGAGTTCAAGTTTTCTGGTTTTATCTGGGAGCTTTAGGCCGGTGTAGTACGAGTCCCGGGTTTCCTCTTCCACTACGAGGGTTGAGCTAGAGAAGGCTTGGGGTAATGACAATCAAAAGTTAAGTCAGACATGCAATAACAGTATAATCTATCACACGTAAACTTTGATGTGGAGAGAGACAACTCTGTCCTCCGAAGGAGACAGAGAGATGCAGTTAGCTTGATATAAAATCTGCAGGTGGATCCTGAGTTAAAGAGGCCCTATTCTTCTTCTGTGGTGTTCGATCTCCTGTAGTTATATAGGTGTTAGTGCATGTAAATGGTCTGCAAAGGCTAAAATCCATGTGTTTCCTCCAGAGGGAGTTTCTCTCCCACACACTTTAGTGTTTTGGAAGTGTAAAAAAAACTCAAATACGTTGTAAATTGAAATACTTGTAAAACATTTTGAAACATCAAATGTACTTGAATACACGGCAACCTGAAAAAAAAAAGTTAAAGAGGCATTATTATTCATCTGTGGTGTTCCCTCTCCTGTAGTCTGTTCTATAGATGTTAGTGCATGTAAATGGTCTGCAAAGGCTAAAATCCCTGTGTCCCTGTTTTGGAAGTATGGTTTGCACAAGTGTAAACAACTTCAAATACTCGAAAAACATTTTGAAACATAAAGTCGACTTGATTACCCGGTAACCTGCAAAGAAACAGTCATAACAAAGTAAATCCTCCGTAGTTGAGACATTAGAAACAGTTTACATCGCGGACGATATTTACCTTTCAAATCGTCGCGGACCTGAGCTCCAGGTTTCTGCTCCTCTGCAGTGACTGTAGAGACACAAACGGTCACAAATTAAAATCACTCTCCAAACTGGACACAACGTCTTATATGGTGCAAGACTGTTAGAATCAGTGACAGCTCGTGCATCCATATATTCCCTTTGCCTTCATTTTACTAATGTTCTTGCATGCTTCCCCTGGATCCTAAGTGTGCAGCAGCACCTCAGTGGTATGAGTGTCCCTGGCTCTTATTAAGTCAGTAAAGCGGGACCCAAAGAGCCTCCGGGCCCCGAGTGAAGCAGTGAGTCTCTGCTGGCTGTGTGGGAGAGCAGTGTGAAGGGCCAGAGAGAGGCCGAGAGAGCAGAAGGACCAAAAGCATGCAGATGCCAACCTTTCATCACTTTGCTGCCGGACTGTTTGAAAGTGGGTCCCACAGTTTTAACATTCACTCGGCACAGGGGGCCGTCATGTTTCACAGAGAAAGACACAGAGTCATCAACACTCAACCGCTTGTAAAGCCAAATGACAAACGGCGTGGGGAGCCCCATCGTAACGCAACACAGGGGGGCGCTGTGGGGGATCCTGAGCAGCTCCGGGGGGAGTTTGATGAGGAAGTCGGGGGAGCCTCGCTTGTCCTGAGGGAGGATGTCCGGGAAGTGCATCTGTTTGATGAGGCTGTAGGGAAGAAACTCCCCCGGACTCTCCGCCTCCTCCGGCTTATCGGGCTCAGGGAGGTCTCGAGACCCCCTGTCTGTCTGAGACACTTTACGCACAGAATCGATAGGGATTGGGGTTTCTGCTTTGAGATTCGCTTCTTTCGCTGGGTGAGATAAAGTTAGGGAGAGTCATTAGAGAGGATAACTCATTAACACTAAAGGGGTTAGTAGGATGGATGGGGGGGTTAGGGAGTGGAGCTGGAACAGCGGGTTATTCTACATCCTGCCGGTTACAGGTAGGGATGCCCCGACCCAGCGGGAAGTAGTCAGGAAACAAACATATATAATATATAAAAGAACCAATCAGGCTGACAGCTGTACTCTGATAATGCTACAGAGTGAACAATAACACTAATGCTAACAGAGGTTGCATTGCGTTACATTGTGATGTTTTCTGTGTTCAGAACAAATTAGTAGAATATAATGTCATCATGATGTGTTAAAATGTTATCTTGTAAAATGTAGGTTTTGTTAAACAAATTCAGTATTAGAGGGAAATATGACGTGTTAAACTTCCAAACATTAGCAGCTTATATACGCTAATATATATATATACTACGTCTTTATAACTACTAATGCATATATTAAGAAAAATGCATTCATAATTTATTTTCCTTATCATTTCAATTGTTTGCATCTATGCAAAATAACCAATATAGATGTCAACAGAAAACTAAAGGATAACCTTTAGACTTTGGGATGGTTAAATATATAATTTAACATAATATATATGTCTTCCAGCTGCTATCAGAAAACAAAGAACGCTTGTTTGGGTGGATAAGGCTCGACCGGGGCATCTCTATCTACAGGCTGAGAGGAAATTAAGAGGCGGGGAGGCGCAGAAGATGGAGCAGGGGGGGGTTGGATGGACCAGATGATAAAAAAGAAAGAGTAAGCACCTTCCACGGTGAGCTGGGCGGAGCAGCTGTTCTGTCCGTGCTGGTTGGCGGTGGTGCAGCAGTACAAACCCTGATCCAACACGCCAACGCCCTGGATGACTAGGGACAACAGCCTGCCGCTCTGAGAGCTCCTCACCCGCTCACAGTCCACCACACTGTGGCCGTTATGATCCCACGCCACCCCGGTGAAGGGCTGCCCCTCCACCAGGCAGCTGAACTCAGCCATCTCGCCGCTTTGCACCTGGACGTCGCTCATTTCCACCAGCAGCCGGGGGCGGGCTGAGGTCTGAAAGCTGCTCTCAGAGCTCATCTCCACCGAGAGCTCATCTCCACCGAGCTCTGCGTCTCAACCGTCCTCCAGGACAGGGACGAGCTCTCAGACAGCGTCTCAGTAAAAACACTCTGACTGACACTCCCGCCGATCATCACACTAGCTAAGGCTGTCCCATCTGGGCAGTAAAGAGAGTAAAGAGTTAGGTCAACACAGCATCATTCTTCCTCAGGTGTTTCAGGAGCTGGAGGAGCGCTGAGGTCAGTCAGGATCAGTGGGGGGGTGACAGACTGCTGCTGCTTTCCACCGTCAATCATGCAAGCTTGACTGGAGCCAAGTCAAAACCAAATAAAAGCTAAGGACTAAGTCCGTGCTCGAGCATGAGGAACCCGGAAAGCTTTTCCAGAGTTCAGCTCTGATGGAGCATGCTGCATTCCTCTGAAATAAAGAGTCGTGATATTTGGTGAAGCGTGCAGACGCTCATGCATCACGTGAGAGAAGAACCCTGGAAGATCACCTGTGCTCAGTGAGAGGTCAGAAACAGAAGCTAATAAAGATATCTGTCGGCATGCTATCAGAAACTACAGTTAGTTGAACTGTACCAGCAACAAAAGAAACATAAAACACACTTCCTGAAGGCTGCTTGCACAAAGATGTTGTTGTATGTAAAGATAGAGACAAACTCATTTGTTGATGTTAAGGATTAACTCTCCAGTCCCAAAATAAGAGAGTCTGGAGTTCCCTGGGGTCTCTTCTATTCCTAATGATTTCATATCAAGTGATGTATTTTTCTATGCAGATGATGTAGCTTACTCTTGTAGTTTAATAGATAAGAGTGAGATGAAAACCCTAAACACAGAGCTTATAATGGTTGATAATTAGGTGAAGTTATAATAAATTCTCCATCTATCTGTTCTGTCAGAACTGAGCCTGGTTTATTTGGGTCTAGATGTTATTTAAAGAGATGTTTGACAATTTCTGGTGCCAATATCCTGATGTCTTTGTGCGACCAGCCGCAGGAGAGCGAACACACTTCACCCCGATGAACCATGCAGCCTTTTATTGGCTCAATAAAGGGCTTTTATTTGTTCCAAGCATGCTTCTTTATATATTTGAAGCATGTAGTGGTTGTTAAGGACATAATAGAAATCTAAATATGATATAACACTTTCATTGTTAGTTCTAGACACCTACAATCCTCCGTTAGCTAACAGATCATTTCAGATTCAGTTTCTAAATGAAAAAAAGAGCTTGAGAGGACTTCTTGTCAGGGTAAGGGCTACACTCACAAAAATGCAAAAGGATAAAAAAAAGACGGGCAATTAAAACGCAGTGTACAGACATTGTGGAACTATCAACGTCTAAAGAGACCTGTTTGCAGATTAGAGGGACTCGCTTTGGATGAATGTATCTTCAGCAGGCTGTAAAATGGAGCTGATTTCAACATATAAGACCAAGAGAAGACATGTTGAGCTGAAGACCAGCATGGTGGTTAAACATGTAGCAGAGTGTTTGACTCATGCAGGGTGAGACAGTTGGATCTGGAGCCTGGATCACTCACCGTCGATATTCAGAGTCGCAGCACAGGTGACCCTTCCTGCTGCGTTTGAGGCCATACATGAGTACTCTCCCTCGTGCTTGGAGAGGGTTTTAGAAATGTCCAACTGGTAGGTTTCACCAGAACGAGACATCCTGAAGATGTCTGAGTCCCTGACCTCTCTGTCGCCACAGAACCAGGAAACCTGCAGATCTGCAGACACATTGTCACTCAGCAGTGTAACACCACTTATAATCAGAGGACTGCAGACATAATGTTCTGACAGCATCTCTTCTTTAAACCAGGCGTGTTCCCTACCTTCCCCAGAGACGGTGCACTGGAACTGGGCCGGGAACCCCTCTGCGATCAGGAGGTCCCTCATGGGGGCTTTGAGCACCGGGACAGAAACCCGGGATTCAGTCTCGTGAACTGAAGACAAACACATGAGCAGTGGTTATCAAGCAGGTTGTTTGTCACATTTAAATATTTAACAAGACTTGGTCAAAACTTTCTCACCATTAGCTGTGTTTTCATTATTGGATGACATACCCTAAAAAGTTGCATCAAAACAGCAAAACTCAAAAAAACTTGCTCAATTTAAGAAAAGGACTTTGCTCTCTTGAGGTGGTTTTCCATTTGTGTTAAAAGAGTTAATGCTAATTTGAAATTCTTCTGCAGAATAAGTTGTTACGTCCCATGGCTGATCAGCTGTTTCTGCCAATAAATATATTATTTTGTCAACATGAAACATAGTCAATTCACGCTGACCTGAGAGAAGAATTAAAACATCCTGGACCTAAGCAATACTGCTATATTTTACTATATTTTTTAATGTTATTATAGTTTTCTTAAAATAGTTCTCTATCTGTGTTTTACATTTTTGTTTTACCTTTATGTATTCACCACAAGTCAAATTCCTCGTACGTGTCAACCTACCTGGTAATAAACCTGATTCTGATTCTGATGTAGAGCGTACCTTCGACGGTGAGGGTGGCGGAGCTCATGGCCTCTCCGAAGTCGTTCCTGGCGGCACAGCTGTAGACGGCGGCGTCCTCAGGGAAGACGTCCAGCAGCATCAGCGTGTGCTCGTTCTCGTCATGGAGGATCTTGCACTTTGAGTCTGTGATCAGCATCTGGGAGTCTTTGTACCAGGAGACCGTGGGCATCGGCAGGCCGCTCACCTGCACCGTGAAGCGTACCGAGCGCCCGGAGGAAACGGTCTGAGGCTGCATCTGCCGCTTGATCTGAGGAGGCTCCGGCACTGAAGCACACACAGAAACCTCAGAATATCGGACAACAGATGTATAGCATTGAAAACATGGAGGTGGAGGTCACTCACGCCTGACATGGAGGTTCATGGTGGTCCGGTTCTTCCCGGCGATGAAGGTGTATTCTCCGGCGTCGCTCCTGAAGGTCTCAGAGACGGTGAGGCGGTGAATCCTCCGGATGCAGACGTAGTTGAAGCGCTGCTCCACAGAGAACTGGATCTCCAATCCATTCCTCTGCCAGCGGCCCTCCACCTCGTCCTCGTTCACCTCCAACTCAAAGGTGGCGCGCTGCTTCTCCACAACCTGAAAATTAACCAGACCAAGGCTTTAATCCGGAGAACTGAGATCCAGGAGGTCTGTTATAGTTGTAATGTTTCTTAATGCTCTTAATGTCTTTCATTTATCTAAAGCACTTTGATTTGCCGTGTGTTGAAAGGGGCTATATAAATAAACTTGCCTTGCCGTGCCTTGCATTTAGTTATCTGTATATAATTTTTGTTTAATCTTTCATTTTTTTAATCTTTAATCTTCACGAATCTGTCCTGTTTTTGATTCTTACCCTGTTGCTGTATAAACCACAATTTCCCCCCCATCTTATGTTATCTTATATCTGCAGCTCTGTGGTTTTCATATGATGATCATGATTCTACTCACGGTGATGTCCCTGCTGGCGGGTTCGGAGATCTTGATGTCCCGTCCCAGGACCCCCAGCGAGGCCTTGGACATGCTGGACCCGGCCACCGCGGTGTACTCTCCGGCGTCAGAGAGGCGTACCGACTGCAGCAGCAGCTGGTGGGCGAACTTATCTGAGGTAATCTTATATCTGCAGGAGACACAGCAGAGGCAGTCTGTCAGGAGACTGTTTGGGAAATATGTTCCTAGGCCCATAATAATAATAATACATGACACTTATATAGCACTTTTATAACTTTGACCCAGTTTATCAGACTGTACTGCCCTCACTGAGCACCTGCAACCTTGGGCTGCTCTCAGTGTTTTTTCTCCCTGTTCCTGCCTATATATATGTTTTATCTCGTTATGCACAATGTTGATTATTCTCTCAGAACTAACTAAATACATGGGTCTGAGGTAGAGATTTTCAGAATTGGCTTGGCAGCAGCTGTGTCACCTCCTGTCTGCAGAACATGTCTTGTGAATTCTCCGTCCGAAGCTCCAAATAAACCATCAGTGTTTGCCATCAAAGTTCCTGCTCTCTCCGTGTCTCTCTGAGTCTCCATTGCTTCAGAAGTTTCCATCACAGAAACCTTATTTTTCACCTATCTGCGTGTCGGTGTGATCGGGGAAGGGCTTACCTGTCGCACATCTCCAGCTCCTGGCCGTCCTTCATCCACATCACCTGCACGTTGGGCTCGGAGACCTCACACTCGAAGGTGGCCCTCTTCTTCTCCGTGATCTTCATGTCCTTCAGGTGCTTCGTGAACTCGACCACGCGCGCTGCAGCGGACAGAGAGAGGAAGTTACATGACGGGTTTTTAGCTTACGCTTTCATCCAAAGCATTTTACATTCACTCAATACCGTAGAGATGCCTCTGGGAGAAATATGGGGTTAACTTTCCTCCGAGAGACAGGTGGGATCTAACTAATAACCCCCTGATTTGCATACCAACACACTAACCCACTGAGCATTCAAAAGGCACACGCAGTGGGTACAAAATAAAAATGTTCACATCGCAGGAAAAATAACACTGGTCAGAACCAAGTTAGATTTTAAAAATACTTTAATTTTATAATCGTTGTATTCCTGACCTTCTCTTACTTTCTCATGTTGTTCATGTTTGCACAACCACACACCAAAGCAATTCCCTTGATGTGTAAACCTGGCAATAAACTCCATTCTGATTCTCATTCTGATATAACTACCATATGTAAATGCAGAATCCAATAAACAACAAGTGGCTGACAAAATGAAAGAGAGTGAAGAAATGATGCTGGTGGAGCCCGAAGCAGAGCAGAAAGGAACAAAGAGAGAGATGTTACCCTCCACGTGGAGCTTGGCGGTGGTGATGGCCGACCCGGCGCTGAAGCTGTAGGCGGCGCTGTCTCCTCCGTGAACGTTCCTGATGCTCAGCGTGTGCGTCAGCTGCTTGCAGCGCGCCTGGCAGCGGTCCGTGGAGCGGATCTCCACGCCGTTCTTCAGCCACTTGTAGGTCACGTTCTCGTAGTTCACCGTCACCTCGAAGGTCACCGTGTCTTTCTCCTGAGCGTTCAGGTCCTGCAGCATCGTGGAAATCAGGATGGCTGCAGGCAACACGGATAGTTATGAAGCAGAAGGCATGATGTTTTAAATACTTCACAAATGAAGAATATTCCTAATTCCTGCATCTCTGTTCCTGCACTATTTTACCTCCTTATTTGTTATTGTTGACTTATGGCTGTGGCTCTAGACTTTAAAAGTAAAAGATGGTTGTGCTTCATGTTAATGAGTGCGGAGTTCCCCAGAGAAGCGTCCTGGGGTCTCTTTTATTCTTGACGTATTTTAATGATTTATAATAAGGAGATATATTTTTCTCTTACTCTTAAAGATAAAAGTGTTAACATCAGAGCGTAAAATGTTTTAATAGGTTCTCCAATTCTCCATTTGGCCAAATAAGTCGATTTTTATTTTGGGTAAAGACATTTTTTAAGAGATCCCTGACAATTACAGACAATGTGCACATGACACCCATATCCTGTAATTAATTGACGATATGATTAGGAAGGTGGCCTTTGCACGAAGTTCAGGTAACATAGCTAGCTAACAGCTTACGGCTAACGGTGAGCTTGGCGGACACTCTGTCGTTTCCACAGACGAACGTGTACTCGGCGGCGTCTTCTCGGCTCGTGTTGGTGATCTTCAGCTGGTGGAGTTTCCCCTGGACCACGATCCTGAACTTCTCGCTCATCTCGATCTCCACGCCGTCCTTCAGCCAGGTGGATGGCACGTTGAAGTGAGAAACCTCACACTCGAAGGACGCCGTCTGCGTCTCCGGCACTGAGACGCTCTTCAGAGGCTTGGTGACACGCAAGGCTGCAAGGGGGAAACACGGGTCAGCAAACATCCAGGATGCTTTATATCAGGGGGGTCAAACATAGACCAAGACCGGACCGCCAAAGGGTCCGATCAGACCCTCAGGAAGACTTTGCAAAGTGTTTAAATTACAGAGAAGAGATTCATGATAAACTGAGGCATGATATGGTTGAAATTGTATTTATGTTTCTTAAGAAATGTCATGTTGTTTGTAATGTTTTATAAAAGAAAGTTCATGAATGTTAAAATTGTCAGAATGTAATTTCTTCCACTAAAATTAAGGGGTTATTTACAGGTTATTATGCTGTGATTTTACTGGTCCGGCCCACTTGAGATCAAATTGGGCTGTATGTGGACCCTGAACTAAAATGAGTGCTATGGTGCTAGGCTAACGTGCTAGGCTAACGTGCTACTCACACTCGACCATGAGGCGTGCGCTGCAGTGCAGGTGCCCCACCACGGCGCTGTACTCCCCCTGCTTGCTGTTGTCTACGTCCTGTACCATCAGCTTGTGCATCTTCTTCTCCGACAGCATCCTGTAGCTGTCGCTGGTCTGCAGCTCCACGCCATTGAACATCCACTTCACGGGGATGTCGTCCTCGGAGAGACCGAGCTCGAACACGGCGGTCGCGCCCAGCAGGGAGGTCACGTCCTTCGGCTTCTTCAGGATCTTAATGCCTGTGGGGAACAGAGTTCTTCATTTATCTCGGGCGAAACTGGGTTTATGCCCATTGCTCTATTTTAGAATATAAAATAATAAATGTGTTGAACAAAAAATGTGACCTAAAAAGATAAAATAAAGTCAAACAGAATCAAAATTATCTATATAAATATAAAATACATGTTTTTAATGAACATAGGAAGATAGGAATTGAATTCAAATCTGCAATGAAAAGATTCAATTAAATATAGGAAATACAAAAACATTTTTTACGGAAACCAGTTATTAAAATATGCTAAATTAATTAATAATAAACATTGAAAAAAATCTTTGTAAAAACATAAGTTTAAAGGTGGGGGGTAATTTTGGAGCCACGGCTTCCACAGATGACATGTTTTATGGATTTTTTGTCAAAGCACTTCAGATATTCATTGCTATCGGGACGTTAAGAGCATTCCATGGAATATAACAAAAGTGTATCTCGAGCCGGTTTCTCAAACTTACCTACCCCACCTTTAAGTAAATGTCCAACAAGAAATATAATTTAATACAATTAAATACTAAACACAACAAAAATACATTATTAATAACATATACATATTCTTATCAAACATAAAAAGATGTAAATGAATCGGCGTCGTACCCTCCACGTTGAGCCGGGCGTTGGCCGACAGCTTCCCGAGTTTGAAGGAGTACACGGACTCGTCGTTGGTGCTGCAGTTCCTGATCGTCAGCGTGTGCACCGTGCCCTTGATGCTGATCTCGTACTTGTCGCTGGGCAGGATCTCCACGCCGTTCTTGATCCACGCCGCGCCCCTCACGTCCTCATGGGTCAGCTCCAGGCTGAACGAGGCGTCCTGCGTCTGCACCACGTTCAGGTTCTTCAGCGTCTTCTTGATCTTCACCGCTGCAGCAAACACACAAAGACACTCGTTAGGGTTAAATACTCGTTAGAAGGGAACACTCGTTAGCACTAATTATTTTGTATCCATTAATATTAGTTGGCGGTAATGATTCATTAGCACAAATTATTCAGCAACTCAAATTATTCCTTAACCCTGATTATTCATTAGTAGAAAACACTTATAAAATATATATTATATATAATTATTAATTAAGCACTGAGTATTCGTTAGCAGGAAACATTAGTTAGCACAAATGATTTGTTATCCATTATTATTCGTTAGTAGGAAACACTTGGTAGCGCTTATTATCCATTAGCACGGGAGGAGCATCATCTGCTAAAGATTCACAACTAAAACGAATGTTAAAAATATGAATCCAGAGTGAATAAAGGCGTAGAGACGTACCCTCGACCCGCAGGGTGGCGGTGGTTTTGGACGTGGCCACCTGATAGGTGTACTCGCCCACGTCGGTTGCCTTGGTGATGGCGATGACGAGGCGTCTGACGGCGCCCTTCGCCTCGCTGCTCGTGTTCTCATTGAAGTCCACGTTGTTCCCGTCCTTCAGCCACTTCCCCTCCGCCGTGGGGTTCGCCACCTCGCACTCCAGCACCGCCGTCTGCGAGTCGGCCACCACCAGGTCCCTCAGGGGCTTCTTGATGGCTCCCCCTGGAGGCAGGGAGGAGGAGAGGCAG
Organism: Dissostichus eleginoides; assembly: GCA_031216635.1. Lineage (NCBI taxonomy): Eukaryota > Metazoa > Chordata > Actinopteri > Perciformes > Nototheniidae > Dissostichus > Dissostichus eleginoides. The sequence goes on from CM062274.1 coordinate 35,642,822, forward strand.
GAACAAACAGATTATTATAAAATATATATACTAGTATACTGTAAGTAATACATTTCATTTATAGAGTACACTTTAAAAACGTCATCTCAAGGTGCTTCACAATGCTATGAGGAGAAAATACAATAAAATAAAATGTTATCTAAGGAGCATATTGAATAAAATATGGTAATATAAAAAAGGTTAAGAGCATAAAGGTTAGAATAAAATAAATAAAATAAAGGACAGTCAGTAAAATGCGTGCGGAACAGATGGGTTTTGAGGCTTTTTTTAAAAACAGAGTGATGCAGAGGTCCGCATCTTCTCTGCAAGCTGATTAAGTAATTATGATTTTATTATTATAATGATATTCCAGTGGTTGCTTTAAAAGTGTTTCTCCAATAAATGCAGAGTTTTGTGAAGTCTGAGAGTCAACATTAGCTGTTACCAGATCACAATTGAGAACCCCAAATTGCTCCTGTGGGGATTGTCCACAGTACTGAATGTATGTAAGTCGCTTTGGATAAGAGCGTCTAACAAATGACATGTAATGTAATGTAATATCAATTATATCATATCTGCTGCAATACATATTCGTTTAGGTTCAGCATCAAATACATCACCACTGCGCTCAAAAAACAATTATATATTCATTAAAGAAAGTTGATTTAATAAACAAAGACACAGATTCAAAAATCAGGATTCAACAGAAGTTTGAAGAAAACAGTTTTGAATGTTTAGAAAGAGATGTAGTTACCGGAGACGGTGAGCATGGCGCTGCACATCTTCTCCCCGGCGGCGAACATGTACTCGCCCTCCTCGTCCTTCATGGAGTTCATGACGGTCAGCGTGTGACGCTTGTTCTTGGACTCCATCTTGTGTTTCGGCCCGGCCTTCAGAGGCTGCCTCTTGAAGGTCCAGAAGGCGTCGATGCCGGCGTGAGAAACTTCTGCGTCGAACACCACGTTCTCCGACTCGGAGCACTCCTGGTCTTTGATCGGCTTCAGGATCTGCACGGCTGGGGGGGGACAGGGGATCTTTAATATATATCTTATATAGTAATAATAATAATAATAATACATTGGATTTTTATAGCGCTTTTACTAATGCTCAAAGACGCTTATACGTATATATAGTATTTAATCAGCTGCAGGAACTGCTTATACTATTTTATTATTATATTAAACATTTCTACCCCAATGTCTTACTATTTTTAACACTTATTTAAGGATTGATTCAAGACATTTTAAGTCAAAGTATTTTTTTACATATCCCTAACTTCCAAAGATGCTAAAATAGTTAGCATTAGCTGCTAAAACAGTTAGAATTAGCTGCAAAAACAGTTAGCATTAGCTGCTAAAACAGTTAGAATTAGCTGCAAAAACAGTAAGCATTAGCTGCTAAAACAGTGAGTATTTGCTGCTAAACGTTAGCATTAGATGCTAACTTTTGGTGAATTTAGAAGAAATGTACACAAACACACAAAGTTAGTCTAATAAACTCCTGGATGTGGATTCTGGAGGTTCTCTTTGATATCTCCAATTTCTTTTAATAATGACTCTCCCTGACATGAAGACATCAGTAAACTCACTCTGGACGGTGAACTGGCAGCTGGTCTCGGCCCGGCCCACCAGCAGCTTGTACTGTCCCTGGTCCGAGGCGAAGGTCCGGTTGAAGACGAGCCTCTGCTTGGATCCCTTCGCCACCATCTGCACCCGATCGCTGGCCGTCAGCAGCTTCCCGTTCAAGAACCACTTCACCGAGAGAACGTCCTGCGCTGAGATCTTCGTCTCCAGCACCGCCTTCGTGCCTTCAACTGCACTCGTGTCCTTCAGAGGGATCAGCACGCCGATCGCTGAAATACACAGGAAATACTTCAGTATTAATATCACTGTACAGGAAATACATCACTATACAGGAAATACTTCAGTGTTAATATTCACTATACAGGTAGTCGTTCAGTACGGAGATAATTGTTTTGTTGGCGTCTTACTCTGGATGACGACCTTGGCGCTGGTGGAGATGGCGTGATCAGGAACCACGAAGGAATACATCCCATGATCAACCTTGCTGGTGTCTTCGATCAGCAGCTTGTGGATCTGTTTGTCGACGACCACGTGGACGCGGTCAGACGCCGTGACCGGCTTCCCGTCCTTCTTCCAGCTGCCCTCCACGTTCTCCTGGGAGAAACGGACCTCCAGCTGAGCGATATCGCCTTCACACACCGTCAGGTCGCTGAGCGGCTGCATCAAGGTGATCGGGCGAACTGCGGGGGAGAAACAGACATTATAATAACCAAAACTACAGATAAATACAGACTTTACACAGACGTCAGCGCACTAAACAAGATGTAGGAGTTATCATTGGAAACTGAGAAATACTCAAATCCTTAAGGCTCTCAAAAATATTGTAAAAAAATACAGCAGAATATATGAAAACTTTTGTAAATAACTTTTGCAAAATAACAAAAAGTCCTTTATTGTCAGATCCAGGGACACTGATCGAGCTCGGACCCTAGTAAAGAAGAGTTTCATTTGACAGCTCTGGATTATGATGCACCTTGTGACTTGTTTCGGGACCAATGTCAGGCCAGCCTAGAATAAAAGTCACGAAACTCAGCCAGACTTCCACAACTCACGTTTCATCTTCAGGGAGGCGCTGGTCTTGAACTCTCCGGTTTTGAAGGAGTATTTGCCTTGGTCCTCCTTCTTCACGTCTTTAACGGAGAGGCTGTGTCTGCCTCTGCGGGAGGAAATGACGTATTTGCTGCTGGCGGAGATCTCCTTCTCTCCGAAGAACCAGCTGCCGTCAGCGTCCTCACGGGAAACCACACACTCAAACTCTGCCGAGTATGTCTCTGGGACCTCGGTGCTCTCCAGCTGCTTCAGCATCTCCAGTGGAGCACCTGTTTACATACAAGGGGAAACTTCCTGTTAAATACACGAAGAGAAACCTCTCTTTAGAGCAATGACTGGTTCTCTTTCAGCTGACCCACCTTCTACGGTGAGCTTTGCGGTGGTCTTCACGTCTTCGTCGTCAATCACCATGCAGGAGAACTCGGCGTCGTCCTTCATGCTGATCACTAGCACAGACAGGAAGTGGACCTTTCTGTCGGCGTGCATCCTGTACTTGTCTCCGGTGAAGATCTGCTGGTTGTTCTTCAGCCATTTGACCTTGACGAAGGGCTCGTTGGTCTCACACTCAAAGGTGGCCATGGTGTCCTTCTCTTTGGCCTGGACCTCCTCCAGCGGCTGGGTGAACTTGATCACCTGCTTGGCTGCAGAATGACAAAAATGCACAAAGTTTAATTAAATGCACATGTGTGAGAAACATTAACTGATAAAGAGTTTGGCCAGATGCTCCTGACTATAGATATGAACTTATTGTAAACGGTGGCGTTACCTTGCACCAGCAGGAAGGCGTGGCTGGACGTCTCTCCGGCGCGGCTGCTGGCCTTCACCATGATGCTGGCTGAATCCTCGGGCCGGACATCTCTGATGACCAGCTCGCAGACCTGGTCCTCGGGCCAGTACCAGTTCACCCGCTCCGTCTTCTCCAGCTGAACGCCGTTCTTGAACCACTGGCACTCAGGCTCTGGTCTGCCCACCACCCGGACCCTGAACTTCACTTCGTCTCCCAGAGAAACTGTCTGGCTGGTGATGCGCTCCAGGATCTTGGGGGCCTCCATGCTGGCGGACAGCTTCACACGCTCTGGTTTCAGAGGCTTTGCGGTCACTTTGCGCTCCTCCTCCGCTTTCTTCTTCGCCGCCTCCTCCTGTGCCTTGGCGCGATGCAACAGATCCTCCTTTGTCTTCTTCAGCAGATCCTCGTAGGACTCGTCCTTCTTGCGGGACTTGAGCTCCACGGCGGTGATGGACTCGTAGTAGCCTTCCTCCGTACGGCGCTTGAACTTCCCGCGCAGCTCATCGGACTCCTCCGTGGATTTAGCGTGCACGTTCCTCTGGGCCTTCTTCAGCTTCACCACCTCCTTCAGCGCGGAGTCCTCTGAGGGTTTCTCAGCCTTAACAACCTCGAATGTAGTTTTTCCAAGTTCGGCAGGGGCAGCGGCGGGTTTCCCCTCGGTGCGACGCAGTTGAGTCCTGTTGTCCTCTTTCTCCACGATCTCCAGCTTCACCGTGTGTCCGACCACGCCCAGGTTGTTCTCTGCCGTCACCTTCACCTCTCCTGAGTCATAGGACTTGATTTCTGTGATCTCCAGGAAGTAAATACCGTCGTACCGGAGTCTGTATCTTTTGCTTTTGCGGATGAGTTGCCCGTTGAGGTACCAGTTGACCTTGGGGGTCGGGTAGCCGGTGACTCTGCAGCGGAAGCGAGCCGTGTCGCCCTCCTTTAGGCTGGCGGGTTCAGGAAGAAGCACGATCTCAGGTTTGATCTTCTCAAACTCGTCATCAGTGGTGACACCTGTAGGTCCGCCCTCGTGAGCCATGCGCTCCATCTCGTCCATCCGATGAGCCCCCTTCCTGCCTTCAGGGAGCTGAGTCTCCTCAACCAGGCCTTTCTCGTCCTTCACCACCAGCGTGGCGGACGTCTGGTCCGCCCCGTACTTGTTTGTGGCTCTGCAGGTGACGACGCCGCTGTCTCTGGCGTACGCCGCTTCGTAGTCCAGACTGCAGTATCCGAACTCGTTGACCATGCGCAGCCTGTTGGCCGCCTCCAGGGGTTTCCCGTCATGCAGCCACTCCACCACCATGGTGGGGTCTCCGATGGGCGTCAGCCGGCACTCAAAGTGAGCTGGGCCAAAGCGCTTCATCCTGATGGAGGTCAGCTTCTTCTTGAACTGAGGCTTCTGCTGCTTCTCTTTGTCGTACAGGTCGCCCTCCTCCCACTGGTCCTGGCCGTAACGCTGGTGCAGGGGCTCCAGCTCGGGCGCTGCGATATCCTTAGCTTTGTAGGTTCCTTTGGGAATAACAAGCTTCCTCTCTGGTTCGGGCTCCACTTGGTCCACCTCCACGTTGACCCTGCAGCGGGTGGTGTCTCTGCCGGCCTTGTTGATGGCTGTGGCCGTGTACCAGGCGCTGTCTGCACCGGCGGCTGATGGGATCTGAAACTTGGCCTCTCCTTTGGTTCCCTCCACCCTGCAAGATGGATCAGTCGTGTGAGAAAAACAGTTTTTCTCATATTTGTGCATACAAATAAAAGGATTTATCTATTATAGAAAAAGCTTCTGATTGTTTTCCAGTTTATGCAGTTATATCAAATATATGACGTCTGCTCTGAGAGCTACCTGATGTTGGGGTGCTTGTGTGGGGAGATGATGTCGCTGTTCTTCAGCCAGACGATGTCGGGCAGCGGGTTTCCGATGGCTCTGACAGCCAGCTCCACCAGAGTGCCCTGCTTCACACTCAGGTTCTTCAGCTTCTCTGTGAACTGGGGTCGCAACAGCGTCTCTTTGGCTGGAAAACAAAATATAACAAACCTCAGTGACATTCAGTAACGGAGCCGGATGATGGCAAATAGATGTCTCAGTGTCGTCTTTAACACAGTTCTGCAGTCTTACCGTCCACGGTGAGCGTGACGGAGATGTTGGAGCGTCCGGCCCGGTTCTGGGCCACCACGGTCCACTCTCCAGAGTCGTGAGGCATGGCAGGGACGATGATCAGGGACTGGGTCCCGTCCTCTTTAACCACAATCTTGTGGGTGTAGTCGCTAACCACTTGTTGTCCTGAGGAGGTCACGAGACACACATGTTATTGTCAGACCAACAAATCTTAAAGCCTGTTACTCTAAACCAATCTCCCCTTGGGTGTTTGTTTTCAGTCCAGACATTTGCAGACTACTTGGGTTTCGTAACAACAGGAACTCCCAACATTTCTTTTAGAAGACCCTGAGGACTGATCTGTACTGAGACTCACCGTTGTGGAACCAGTATGTTTCGGGCATCGGTCTGCCGACCACCTTCAGGTCGAAGCGTGCCGTCTGGCCCTCAGAGCATTTACATGAGGCGGGCTTCATGACGAACACGGGTTTGTAGAGTCTCTCCAGCTGAGCCTCGTCCGTCTCGTCCAGCCGGCGGGCCGGAGATCGTCCGGGCGAACGGCTGGAGGAACGTCCAGGAGACCGGCTCATAGAGCGAGGAGACGAGGATCTGAGGGGGGAGAGGAGGCCATGAAGTCTACAGGTGTACTGGTCTACAGGTGTACTGGTCTACAGGTGTACAGGTTTACGGGTCTATGCTGCAGAAGAAAACCACTAAGATCATCTGACACATGTTTTGAAGTACAGCTACGGTTTTAAATGGCTGAACTTGCACAGAAAGCATTATAAGGACAGTCATACTGCTTTGATTTTACTCCAACCGTACAATTACAACATACATTATTTACAGTTTTTAACCCGGACCTTCATTAATAGCCAAACCATAATGGTTTGTGGGGTCAGTGTCATTGGACTACATTTCCCCCTCAAACATTTTAGCAGTCACATCTTAAGTTAGCTAATGTTAGCAAAAGGCGCAACTTTAGAGCTAGAGCAACGTCAGGAGTTCCAGTTTCTCTGTTTCTTGAAAAGAGCCTTTACCTGATTCTTTGCATGGCAGGTTGTGGTGTGTATCTTTGAGGAGCTCCAGCTCCGGACTCGATGTAGAGTTTCCCGGAGCTGACGGAGTTCCCCTTGATGTTGCTGGCGAAGGCGGTGTAGACGCCCTCATCCTCCGGCTGCACCACAGGAAGGCGCAGGCTGGCTCGTCCGTCCTGGAGAACCTCCATCTGGTATCGGTCACCTGATCTGATGCGCTGGCCGTCTTTGAACCAGGCAATCTGTGGAAGACAAACAGTCATACAGAGCTGCAGGTGTTTCTGTGTTCCTGAAGGCATCATCACTCTGGTCCAATGGGATTCCTCCGTGTGATTTTGGATTATGGCAGAAAATAATCTCTGTGTCAAACAAATGTTTATGATGCTTTCACGTTTAGTTCAGCAGGATAATCTCCACAAATTAACACCTTTTTATGATTTCTGTCAAATTCTGAGAAAAATGTAAAATTCTGAGAAAAAAGTAAAATTCTGAAATGTTGAGAAAAGTCATAATTTAGAGAAAAATTTCATAATTTAGAGAAAAAATGAATTCTGAGGAAAAAAAAGAATTTCTGTGAAAAAAAGGGAATTCTGAAAAAAAAGTCAAATTCTGAAATTCTGAGAACCCTAACCCTGAGAAAAAACCCATCATTTGTTCATATTCAACATAAAGAGCAGTACCTTGGGGAGGGGCATCCCGCTGCTCTTGCAGTGGAAGGTGACCCCCATGCCCTCCATGATCCTGTAGTTTTTGACGGGAGTGTCGAAGATGGGCTGCACAGCCTCGTTGGGGTCAGAGGTCACGATCAACTCTCCGTCCTCCGTCACGATCTCTCTGTAGGTAAACTTCATGATGACAAGCTCGTACTCGTGGATGATCCTCTGCTCGATGGCAGACAGATGGAAGTCCTGCAGACCAGAGGAGGCGGGACAACGTTTATTAAGACCAGGTCAGCATGCAGAGACTTAAAGATGTGTCTTTAACCCTCAACCTAACCAGGTCAGCATGCAGATACTTTCACTGAGACTGTGTTGATCTGAGAACCAATATAAAGACTCCATGCTTTCCTCCTTCAACTTTCTGTGACAAGCTGTTACCCTTTTTACAAATTTGGTTTGGGTTTTAAGTAACTGTTTAAACCCAATGCTCTATGAGTCCTAGACCAAGCCCCAGAAAGTCCACTGGACGTTGTTCCATCAGTACTACCAGTTCTCTTCATACATCCATCCGTTTTAAGTAATGGTTTAAACCCAATGTTTTGAGTCCTAGACCAAGCCCCAGAAAGTGCACCGGACCAGTTCTCTTTATACCTCCATGCTATAAATCTGCTCCTACCTGTCCGGTTATAATGGTTGAGGTCTGCTCCATGGGGGTCGCCCCGGCGGTGGGCTCCTGCACCATGGCTGTCACTTGAGTCTTAAAGGTGGCTTCCTGTTTCTTCATCAGGGCTTCGTATTCCTCTGTCGAAACAAAGCGTTCAGCGTTAGACTACAGCACTTCTTCTTCTCTAACCTCTTCCTCGCTGCAGGTGTTTCTGACGGAGGGGTTTCCTACCTTCCTCCAGCAGGTCTGCAGAGGCAGAAACTTCTCCCAACTGGTTCTTGGCGAACACCGAGTATTCTCCGGCGTCATCGGCAAAGGTCATGGAGATCTCCAGCTTACATTCGCCGGTCTCCTTCTTATAGGTAACTTTATATCTGATGGAGGAAGGGGGTGAGGGGTGTGTTAAAGATAATTCAAAGAGAGCTGCTGCCTCCTACAGGCTGCAGTGTGCATTACAGATACAATGACTACATTTATCTTTGCTTAGACTTTAAAGAGCAAAGACTGTGATAGACTTACAGTCATGGGGATATATCCTCTGTTGTACTTTAGCATTGGTTTGATCAAATCTAAAACCATCACTGTGTCTTTCCTTTTTAGGGTTAAAACCTTGTTCCAGTAGAAGATCGATCATCATGCTCTGAGTTAGAAACTCAAAATTCAGGTTTTCACATTAAATTACGTAGTGCAACATGTCGCCTGAAATATGGTTGAGAATTCCCTGGATTGTAAACACTGCTCTGGGTTTGTTATATGTTTGACAGCCTCAGGACATGAGGTACATTGCCTTCACAGCTGGTGTGTTCCTGACCCACCTGTATCCGGTAGTGAGCGGGACGCCGCCCTTCTTCCAGATGACGTGAGGTTTGGGGCTCCCCCCCACCTTGCAGTCGAACACCACGCTGCCCCCCTCCTCCAGCTTCTGAATGCTGGGTTTCCGGAGGAAGACGGGGGCGGCGTCCGGGACGTCGGCTTCGCTCACCTGAGACTCAGTCTCCTCTGGAGCCTCTTCTCTTTCTCTGCACACACAAACCTCCTGTTAGCATTAGCCGTAGCACTCTGTACGCTCAGTCCAATAGAGAGTGTGTTTTCTGGAGATAGACAACGGTAATCAAGCTGCACCACATCTAAATATTAAAGATCATTAAACCAATGTTCCAACTGACAGTGACTCTCAGTATTTCCCACTTTATGTCTTACTCTCCAATTTCAAATGTTTTAAAGGGCAACTTTACACAGTCTTTGTACTGTGTGCAAAGTAAACAAATTTCACGTCAAACCACTAACAGTGCATCGATACCACAGCGGTGGAGAATATGCAGTTTCCCTCTAAAATCTTTTGGATCCGTGCTGTTATAAACCTTTGCCATCGGGGACATGTTAAATAAAGTTGCCTCTCGTTACATTTTTTGTTAAATGTTACCGACATGTTTGGTAAAGTTGTGAAGGATATAAACTGGTGTTTATGGTGCACTCACGGTTTCTCTGCAGTTTCTGCAGCCACCTCCTCTCTGCTCTCGATGTCCTCGGACACTGCAGGACAACCACGGGTTAGATAGGAAGAAACATAATGTAAAATACATTAGTTTATATAAATATAAAGCAAAATACATTAGTATATATAAATATAAAGTAAAAACAGAAGAGGAACACCAAGAGTTTTAAGGGTATTGACATGTTTCTGAGGACTTTGAGGGCTATTTGTATTCTTTAATTGACAGTAAATTATAATAATGTCTGTAGCTGACCCTGGACCAGCAGGTAGCAGGAGGTGCTGACGGTGCCCGCCTCGCTCGTGGCGGTGCAGGTGAAGCGCCCGCTGTCCTCGGCGAAGGCCTCACGGATCACCAGCTGAGCGACGGTGCTCTCGTAGGAGATGTGGAAGTCGATGCTGCTCTCGATCTTGTAGTCCTCTCTGAACCACATGATGCTGGGGGCGGGGTTTCCGCTGATCTGACACTCCAGCGTCACCGACTCACCCTCCGTCACGTTGGTGTTCTTCAGACCCTGCACACACAGCACTCAGAACAGTTAGTACGCGTTGGGAAAATACTGAATGTTCTCCTCCAATCTGAGAGTAACATGATAACAAAGGTATCCCAACTGTAGCTGTGTACATGACAGGATGTATGATTACCTAGAAGAGCATCAGGACTGTTTAGGCATATGATAGCTATGTGATTAACATGATGATTCAGCCTCTATGGAGATAGACAGATGACAAGCATGATCATTTCTGACGTGGAGCTAATCTGAAGTAAACATTGAATACTGCTTTCTATTCCTCCATCTTGTGACTGTGTAACTCCCTCTCTTGGATATCAGCATGTGAAGGACACTGTTCAGGAACTAGTTGATGCTCTGTATGTGATGACTACTTCCATTCTGGAGAGGATCAGAAATACATGGATCCTGAGATTGAAGCTCAAGCCGGGACCAGTGAGATTTTTCTAACAGTACGTATATAAACTCTGTTAAAGAAGCGTATGGTTTCAGGAGGACTCACCGACACCAGGGTGGGAGGAACCACGGCGCCGCCGGCTGACGGCACGGCTGCTGCCTCCGTCACCTGATGGAGAAACACCTCTGTTAGCTCATTACAATACAACTACATCCTACAGGAACACAGACACACACACACACACACACAGACACACACACACACACACACACACACACACACACAGACACACACACACACACACACACACACACACAGGACAGACAAACACACAAAGGAAACACACAGGACACACAGGACACACAGGACACACAACACACTAAAGACTGAGACAGGATGAGGCTGATGAACAGGTGAGGATGGGGGGTCAATAGCGTCGATGAGCACGGTAACATTTTTGTTAGAGTGAAGATAAAAGAATGATTCAGACACAAATACATGTTTTGTGCGTGAAGTTTCCTGACTGGATTTTCACACAAGAAAACCTGACCTAAACGTCTGCCCTAGATGTCAGGAAGCACCTGGTGTCTTCTCCACAATATGGAAACACAACACGTTTTTATACAGATAGAAAGTGTATGTCAGTTTAATGAAACGTTTGTATTGGTTGTATTGAAGGTAGACATTTTGGCTCAGCTCAGCGAGGTCTTGATGCTGTAAGTCTTTCTAAATGTTCAAGAGTTTAAATGACTGTTAATGTTTCCTGCAGACGTTATCAAGCAAACTGTGTTGTCTTTATCTTTTCTAAAACAAAGTGATGCCTGTATTGTGTTTCCCCGTGATATCTACAGATCTTTAAAGTTGTCTCGTAGAGGGGTCTTCCTCAGGAGCATCTGCCCTAAACCTCCGGACCCTAAACCTCCGGACCCTAAACCTCCGGACCTTAAACCTCCGGACCCTAAACCTCCAGACCCTAAACCTCTGGACCCTAAACCTCCCGACCCTAAACCTCTGGACCTTAAACCTCCGGACCCTAAACCTCCAGACCTTAAACCTCCGGACCCTAAACCTCTGGACCCTAAACCTCCGGACCTTCCCTGAACTGTGTTCAGGTTTTCTTGTCCTGCTCAGATCCAGCCGGGTCACAAACCTGGACTCCCCACTCCTCATGTCCCGCCTTCTGCCCCCCCGACAGCACCGCCTCATATGATTGGGTGAAGCCTCTGAAGGGGGAGGGGCTTCTGAAAGGGGGGGGGACAGACTCCATCTCCAGGGTCTTAGTACGGGACGGACTGGGAGACTTCACTGGTTTGATGATCTTTCTCACCCCACCAGAAGAGGAACAGAACTCTCTGTGCAGAGCGGCGACCGCCGAGCCGGCGATGGAGACCTGAGCGGCCCAGAGGGGGGGGGGGGGGTTGGTTTATTACATCTATAGCACTGGGGGGGGTGTACTGGTTTATTACAGCTAGAGCACGGGGGGGGGGGGGGTATTGGTTTATTACAGCTACAGCAGGATCAGGGAAACCACTGTGCGTGTTAAACTGGGGGGGGGGATGGGCTACGGACGTTAGTTTATTAAAGCTACAGCAGGGGGGGTTCACTTTGTTATTTTATTAACTACAATTCACAGGAAGTCTGCATTTCAGGGAAAACTAAATGAGCGTTTCTTAAAGTGTTAAAGCTAAAACAGATCAGCTGGAGATGCTAACGGTGTGCGGCTAACTACAGTAGCTTTACTCACATTACATCATTATCTTGTGAGTTATATTAGAACAACAACCTGTACGGCATGCTATCAGATGCTCTAACCCTGACCCTAAGATATTTAGCTCGTTAGCTCGTTAGCTCGTTAGCTCCAGGGGATACAGCCAGAATCAGAGACAGGCAACAGGAAGTCAGGTCATTAACAGGAAGTCAGGTGATTAACTGAGGGTCAGGTTGATTATTGAAGTCCACTTCCTCTTATTTCTACAGGTTATTAGTGTTGCCCAATGACGCCGCTCTTACCTCGGAGCTAGCCTCGTGTTTCGGGACAGAAACTTTAGAAACTGTGAAATGAGGAAGAGGGGCAAGACCAGAGTCCACCTGGGGGGGGGTCTCTTTCTGAATCTGGGGTAACCAACACAGCAGCGTCACAATATGTATATTTATATGTAAGTATATATAGGTACTGCAAATAATGACTGATTATCAAGAGACTCGTCCTTTCAGATCCCAGTTACTATCTAAACACTCAGATTATTGTGAAGACGTTTGAAAGTCTTTTTCATTCAGTTTATAATTCCCTATAGTTGTCTTATTTGATGGTAGTTATGTGATACCAAATGACCTTTATCAAACCTGCTCTTATCCACGATTAAACAGTAACACAAGGGACAATAAAGCCGATCAGCATCTGATTTTAAAATGATCTGGAGTTGTTGTTTTCAGAGTGGTATAATATTCTGAGTGATCTGAAGGTGTTCAAATCTCTTGGTAATGTGGTCTGTTCCCAGCTGACCTGGTTGAGGTGTTCAGGTTCAGGTGTGATCATGTGACCCTCTGCCACCTGTTGACTGACAGCGAGCTGCGTAAGCCCCGCCTCCTCGTCTTCAGCCCCGCCCACAACGGGCTGACGGACGCGAGCCAGATCTACGGCGGCCATCACCGTGGCAACCGCCACCGCCTTCCCCCCCCCCGCCTGCAGACACAACCAGCAGCACAACGATGGGAGGGTGGCCATGACAGGAGGGGGGGGGGGGACCTTATCATAGGTGCCAATTAGCTTCCAATTAGATCCCAATTAGGTCCCAAATAGTTTACCTTTGTTCCCTCCGCCAAATAATATATTTTATTCTTGGATCTGCAGCTGGTGGTAGATGCCAAGAAAACCTTCCAGCAAGTTTGTTAACTTCCTTCCTGTCTGTTTGTTTACTTCCTGTTTGTTTGTTTACTGCCCGTCTGTTTGTTTACTTCCTGTTTGTTTACTTCCTGTCTGTTTGTTTACTTACTTCCTGTCTGTTTACTTTCGTGAGATGTTTGTGATTGAACGTTACAAATGGAGACACAGCCAAACTAGCGAGCTTTATGCTAAGCTAGGCTAATCAGCTCCTGATTCTGTCAGTGTATTCCTGTCCAGAGACTGCAGATAATATTTAAATCAGGTACAAATCATCTCTTTTGCTTTCTATGCTCTTAGTATAATAACCATTCTTTCCAGATGTGACTCAACTTTAACTGCACCTGATTTACTAAAGGAGGGAACAGGAATCACGAGTTTAATGAAAGTGTTTGACCCCCCCGACCTTCCTGCCTCTGTCATAGACACAGAAACTCTCCACGAATCACAAAGTGAGTATATGTAAACGTCCTGCAGTCACTCAGAGAGTCTGGTTTATGAGATCAAACATAATTTCCTGATTATTAAAACCTGGATTAAAACGATATTCTGTTTTTTGGAAACTGACAGAAAAAAACTCTGATTCATAAAAAGGTTTTGATTCCAAACAACTTAATTTAAATGAATGGATTGTTTAACTGTTGTTGGTAATGTCTGTCTGTCAGCAGGTTACAGAACATCTTCCTGTGATTTGGAGGAAGGGTGAATCTGAGGATACTGGTATTTAGCGTGTACATGTACTCACAGCAACATTTAAGATTATCACATGCTCATCTGTGTGACATGCAGCGAATACAACACTGACATCTTTCCGTGAAGAAACCAACGTGAAAAAAGAAGACGTGTTTAAAAAAGAAGACGTGTTTAAAGAAGACGTGTTTAAAGAAGACGTGTCCACCCTAACAAGGAGCTACCTGCTGACAGTCGGCGCTAACAGAAGGAAGATCGTCGGACAGATCGGACGAGACGTTATGAAATCCTTCTCCGTCTTTGGAAACGGAGGACAGGTCTTCGCAGAGGAACGACGGACTAAAGCTCATCTCCTCCGTCTCGTCTTCTCTGCTATTGTCCTCCGTTAGCATGTTAGCACAACTTTCAGGAGCTCTGCCGGACTCTTCTTCGCCCGGCGACATCGAGTCTGGTTCATCCAAACTTTCCCCAACTTCTTCTTCTTCTTCTTTTTGTCCGTATGAGTTAATGTCGGAGAGATGGTGGTCGCCACCCGGAGAGAGACTGGAGTCCTCGGCTGACTCCATGTCCACAGACTGAGGCTGAATCCAAATCAAGACGTTACATTTCCAAGACGTTGAGACAAAATTGATGGTAAAAATGTTCATGATGAAATGAGAGGGATGAGATGGAACCAACGGGACGGCAGGTTGATTCACGCTTTGATTTAAAATGAAAGGACTTTATAACTTTATTTTATACGTCCAACATGTCCAGCTGACACTGGGGTCTAAATGAAAATATATAATGATATTCAAATTGAAATGAACCGTAAACAATCAGAATGTAACACATGGTGTTTGGACAGGAGGTCTATCCAGTGAGACCCCCGCCGGGTTTAGAGACGGGGGTTTTTGTTCCTCGTCGGGATAAACCCAGTGACGTTTAACAGAGAGACGGATTCTCAGGGTTTTTAACTGACATTAAACATAAAAACATGAAGGAAAACATTCATCACACATCTGAACTGAAGCTCAACAGGAGGAGGAAAGGGTTTAAATATATTTTAGTTTAGTCACAAATACCTTTTTAAACTGAATAAGCTAGATATGAATCAGTATCTTTTTTCCTTATGTCGTTTCCTTCATTATTTAGTATTCCTATTTCCTTTCTTTATCTATCTGTACATCTGTACATAAATATCTATAGACTCTATATCTAGAGTTTTAATTCAGATGTTTTAGTGAAAGGAAGTGAAGGGTCTCCATCACTAGCTGCAGGACTCAGCCTCTGGTGGACGTTAGGGGAACTGCAGGTTGATTTGATATACTGTTAGCAGAACAGCCAGATACTGCTTTTTCCAGGGGGGGGGGGGGGTTAATAAAGTCCTGAATGGTTCAGAGTCTCAGTATTTAGAGGAATACAAAATGTTATGAACAAGTTGTGCATTCTCTGATTTTTAACTGGATTTATGGACTTATATTATAACACCAGAGCTGCATCCTCTCAAATTCTCCTGAATTAAATGTGTTTTTAATCTGTTTTTATTGTTTGTCAGATGTGTCGTTAAGATTGGGCTCTGAGAGGAGGGGCTTCCCAATCAGGTTTCTAATTAAGAACATCAGTAG
This sequence comes from Dissostichus eleginoides, assembly GCA_031216635.1. Lineage (NCBI taxonomy): Eukaryota > Metazoa > Chordata > Actinopteri > Perciformes > Nototheniidae > Dissostichus > Dissostichus eleginoides. Next base: position 35,658,234 of record CM062274.1, read on the forward strand.
GTTAAATGTATGTTGGATCAGATTTAGATATATTTTCTATTCCTCTGCCCCGTCCTCCTCCATGTTCCCACATGTCTCCCCCCTGATTGACCCCCAGATGGCGCCCTGCTCACTTCTTGGCCCCCGCTGACCTGCATGGATTGGCCCCCGCTGACCTGCATGGCTTGGCCCCCGCTGATCTGCATGGATTGGCCCCCGCTGATCTGCATGGATTGGCCCCCGCTGATCTGCATGGATTGGCCCCCGCTGATCTGCATGGATTGGCCCCCGCTGATCTGCATGGATTGGCCCCCGCTGACCTGCATGGAGCTGCTGGCGCTCTTCATACTGCTCATACTGCTGCTCATACTGGTCATACTGCTGCTCATGGCGGTCATACTGCTGCTCATGGCGGTCATACTGCTCATGCTGGCGCTCATGGCGCTGAACCCGGCCTCGCCTCTCTTCCAGGGCGGCAGAACGTCTCCGCCGGAGTCCGCCAGGGAGCGACTGCTGATGGGAGACATGGACGGCCTGAAGGGGGCGACAGAGAGCTCAGTTACACATATCAGATTCAGATCCAGATCCATTTACTGTCCGTTACACAACATGGAACCGATTCTCAAACCCCTTCAAGTATTAAAGAGACTCAGTGGCCATTTAATAAAAGTGATTTGTTCTTCGACCGGCGTATCGTCCAGTAAAACAAACTGGTCGAAAAACAAACTGGTCGAAAAACAAAAAATGTTCTCAAATATATACAGTGTCATTTAAATAATTCACTACTCTTGTGAACCTAAGACTTTGGTAAACCAAATCTAAAACACCCAAAAATCTGAGTTTTCACAAGAGTTTTGAACATCGGATGTCAAATGTTCAGCTGGAGAGTTAATTATCTCATCACACAGTGCTCTAAGGTGAGTGAGTTGCATTTCTAGCAGGACCAGAGACTGTGCTGAACATTTTGATATCTAGCACATGGGGTGCCATGTCATGACAAATACATTTAAAAAGTAATTTAAGGAAATCTAAAATTTGAGAAATAACCCTTAGACTCCAGAGGGTTAATACACATTAAATAAGTGTTGGTGTTGCAGAAGTCCTCAAGAGGATCCAGGAGGCTTTAAATGGGGCTGAAGGTTAAAGTGGTTGCACGTAACATTTGGAGTAATGCAGACTCTCAAACCAAAGGAGCCTCAGCTGTTACTCCTCTTACACTCAGAGATAATGTTGTATAGTAAATAGGATGCATCACAACCTGCGGCACAAATACTATAATATGTAATTTAAATTATTCTGGAGATGAACAACTAAAAGCTCGGTAATGCTTTAGATTAAGGTACACATATTCACATCAACTAGTTGTTAATTAACATGCATATTCATGTAAATGTAGTGTTATGAGGTGTTCCCCCACCTGGATGGTGTTGGTGTTGGCGCCTTCACGTGTCTGACGGGGGACGGGGATTGTTGCCGGCCCCCTCCCACCCTGACAGCCAGAGAGGACTGTGTTGGGGATTTTGAGGGTGGTTTGGGAGGAACTCTGGGGGGGGTCTTATGAGCCAGAGTCAGCTCCCCCCCCTCCACATGCATCGCCATCATGGACGACTGGAAGCTGGCCTCCACCCTCTGAGGACGAAGGGGGGTTATTAGAAACAAGAATTAAAATCATCGTCTTTATTGTTTATTTATTTATCGTTCCGTACCTTCTCCACTCGGGTCTGACGGGACGACATCACTGTCTTTGTTTTCTTAGCTGGAACGGCTTCTTCACCTGAACACACACAAACACACACCTTAAAGCCAAACTGGACCAAACTTCATGTCTTTATGCTAAACTAAGCTAACCTTTTCCCCTGTTTCCCGCCCTTATGCTAAGCTAAGCTAACAGTCTCCCCCTGCTTCCCGTCCTTATGCTAAAATAGGCTAATCCTGTCCTGGATGCTCACAGATTAATCTAAAACACCAGGCTGCTGCTATAGTTGTATATTTATAGATTTCGACATGTATCTTTGTATATCTATAGATCTACAGTTATCTAAATGTCTGTGTCCTGTTGCCGGGCAGACTCCCTCACCTTGCACCAGCAGCTCGCAGGTGGATAAATCTATCTTTCTATATCTATAGATCTACAGTTATCTAAATGTCTGTGTCCTGTTGCCGGGCAGATTCCCTCACCTTGCACCAGCAGCTCGCAGGTGGATAAATCTATCTTTCTATATCTATAGATCTACAGTTATCTAAATGTCTGTGTCCTGTTGCCGGGCAGACTCCCTCACCTTGCACCAGCAGCTCGCAGGTGGATAAATCTATCTTTCTATATCTATAGATCTACAGTTATCTAAATGTCTGTGTCCTGTTGCCGGGCAGACTCCCTCACCTTGCACCAGCAGCTCGCAGGTGGATAAATCTATCTTTCTATATCTATAGATCTACAGTTATCTAAATGTCTGTGTCCTGTTGCCGGGCAGATTCCCTCACCTTGCACCAGCAGCTCGCAGGTGGAGGTTGCTCTTCCGCTGCTGTTGGTGGCGGTGGCAGAATAGTTCCCAGAATCCTCGGGGAAGGCCTCAGCGATCAGCAGGCTGTGCATCTCGCCCTCCGTCAGGATCCTGAAGTCTGGCGAGCTCTGGATCTCCGCCCCCTCCCTGAAGAACCTCACCTGGGGGAGGGGGATACCTGAGACTCTGACGTCCAGCTTCACCTGGCTGCCCTGGAGCACCGTGGAGCTCTGGAGGCGGAGCAGGAAGCTGGGAGGGGCTGTCTCCGCTGGGGGGGGGATATCATTAATTAAACTGGGGCTCCAAACACTGCACCATCAACCATCACTTCCTGCTATACCAGGACTCAGACACTGGGACAGGACTCTAGGAAGGTTCGTTTCCTGTCTCTTTGCTGTTGTTTTGTAGATTTGATGGTTGTTAAGTTTCATGTCTCTTTGAGGTTGTTTTGGATCTTTAATGTCTTGTTAAGTTTCTCTCTGTTGTAGTTTCCTGTCTCTCTCAGGTTGTTTAGTATATTTTATGGTTGTTAAGTTTCTCTCTTTAGTAGTTTCCTGTCTCTCTGAAGTTGTTTTCAATCTTTAATCTTTAAGTTTCTCTCTGCAGTAGCTTCCTGCCTCTCTGCAGTAGCTTCCTGCCTCTCTGCAGTAGTGTCCTGCCTCTCTGCAGTAGCTTCCTGCCTCTCTGCAGCAGTGTCCTGCCTCTCTGCAGTAGTGTCCTGCCTCTCTGCAGTAGTGTCCTGCCTCTCTGCAGTAGCTTCCTGCCTCTCTGCAGCAGTGTCCTGCCTCTCTGCAGTAGTGTCCTGCCTCTCTGCAGTAGTGTCCTGCCTCTCTGCAGTAGTTTCCTGCCTCTCTGCAGTAGTGTCCTGCCTCTCTGCAGTAGCTTCCTGCCTCTCTGCAGTAGTTTCCTGCCTCTCTGCAGTAGTGTCCTGCCTCTCTGCAGTAGTGTCCTGCCTCTCTGCAGTAGCTTCCTGCCTCTCTGCAGTAGTTTCCTGCCTCTCAGGTGATCCAGCCTCACCTGTGACGAGCAGTTCTGCGGTGCTGGTGGCCTGTCCGGCTCCGTTGGTCGCTCTGACGGAGAACCTCCCACTGTGTGCGGCGGTCACAGCAGGGATCCTCAGAACAGCACGGCCATCGCTGAACGAGATCTGAATGCCGGGCAGAACGGCGGAGGAGAGAACCTGGCCATCCCGAAACCAGCTCACCTCAGGAACAGGAGAACCTGCAGAGAACCAGAACCAGGTTATATAATGCATCACTATCACAGGAGAACCTGCAGAGAACCAGTCAGATCAGAGGATAACCAACACTGGACCTGCAGGACTCACAACCTCAGATATTTAACAGGATTATTCAAACAAAGTTTATTTGGTCTTAGACTAAAAAATGTGAAATCCTAAATTAAGAATTGAAGGAAGATTTAGATTTTTAGATCCAATCTAAACTGGTTAAATCTTAACCAGTTCAGATTGGATTTCAGTTGAACTGGTTTTGTTTAGAGATGAACTGGTTGTGTTTAGAGATGAACTGGTTGTGTTTAGAGATGAACTGGTTGTGTTTAGAGATGAACTGGTTGTGTTTAGAGATGAACTGGTTGTGTTTAGAGATGAACTGGTTGTGTTTAGAGATGAACTGGTTGTGTTTAGAGATGAACTGGTTGTGTTTAGAGATGAACTGGTTGTGTTTAGAGATGAACTGGTTGTGTTTAGAGATGAACTGGTTGTGTTTAGAGTAGGGCTGTCAGTCGATTAAAAATATTTAATCGGGATTAATCACATGATTGTCCATAGTTAATCGCGATTAATCGCAAATTAATCGCACATTTTTTGTCTGTTCTAAATGAACCTTAGAGGGATATTTTTCAAGTTTTTAATACTCTTATCAACATGAGTGGACAAATATGCTTTATGCAAATGTTTGTTTATTATCATTTGATCAATGACAAATATTCTCCTGAATATTAAACACAAAAACCTCTGAACATTACAAATATTTGCCTCAATTCAACCTGGAACCTCTCTCATACAATACAATAATACAATACAAAGTGTGTGTGTGTGTGTGTGTGTGTGTGTGGAGAGACACTGTGATGGATCGTTGGAGCTATGTGCAACTCAAGGCATATGCTCGAACGGGAGCTGCCTGCACGCTGCAATCATGTTGCGCGCACTATCCGTGCTGAGTGTGCTGACTTTTCGTACAACGTCCCTCTGTCTGGCTCCCTGCAGAAAGTCAAGTGCTCGGCACAGTTGTCGGCGAAATGTCGCTCCTCTGTTTTCATTGAAACAGCTCATTATATCCGTTAGCGCAGCTAGCTAGCACCAGATGCTAACAACAACAACACACGTAAGGTGTGCGCATTCTCTGTCTCTCGCTCGCTCGCGCCACACATACACACACCCTCCCGGTCCTCCCGATGGCCAGTCCGGGCCTGCCGGTGAGCGTGGAAGTGTGGTCTGCCGCAAGCGGCCGGCAGGAGCGGGGCTGTCAGCATCAGCTTGTAGATGGTATTTTAAACTCGATGCGCTCTGAAACTACGGGGCGGCCGAGGACAAAAAATACACATGCGTTAATCGCGTTAAAATAATTAGTGGCGTAATTTTTTTTTTGCGTTAACGCGTTATTAACGCGTTATCAACGCGTTATTAACGCATTATTAACGCGTTAACTTGACAGCCCTAGTTTAGAGATGAACTGGTTGTGTTTAGAGATGAACTGGTTTTGTTTAGAGATGAACTGGTTGTGTTTAGAGATGAACTGGTTGTGTTTAGAGATGAACTGGTTGTGTTTAGAGTTGAACTGGTTGTGTTTAGAGATGAACTGGTTGTGTTTAGAGTTGAACTGGTTGTGTTTAGAGATGAACTGGTTGTGTTTAGAGATGAACTGGTTGTGTTTAGAGATGAACTGGTTGTGTTTAGAGATGAACTGGTTGTGTTTAGAGATGAACTGGTTGTGTTTAGAGATGAACTGGTTATGTTTAGAGATGAACTGGTTGTGTTTAGAGATGAACTGGTTGTGTTTAGAGATGAACTGGTTGTGTTTAGAGATGAACTGGTTGTGTTTAGAGATGAACTGGTTGTGTTTAGAGATGGTTGAACTGGTTGTGTTTAGAGATGAACTGGTTGTGTTTAGAGGAACTGGTTGTGTTTAGAGATGAACTGGTTGTGTTTAGAGATGAACTGGTTGTGTTTAGAGATGAACTGGTTGTGTTTAGAGATGAACTGGTTGTGTTTAGAGATGGTTGAACTGGTTGTGTTTAGAGATGAACTGGTTGTGTTTAGAGATGAACTGGTTATGTTTAGAGATGAACTGGTTGTGTTTAGAGATGAACTGGTTGTGTTTAGAGATGGTTGAACTGGTTGTGTTTAGAGATGGTTGAACTGGTTGTGTTTAGAGATGAACTGGTTGTGTTTAGAGATGAACTGGTTGTGTTTAGAGATGAACTGGTTGTGTTTAGAGATGAACTGGTTATGTTTAGAGCTGAACTGGTTGTGTTTAGTGTCTCTCACCGTTGACTTGAGCCTGGAACGTCGCGGCACTACCCTCTAGTGCCACGACGCTCTGCAGTGGCTGCAGGAACGTCGGCGCCTGTGTTGACATGTTTGTTGGCACCCTGCAGGAAAACACAATAAAAAACAGATTAAGTTTAGTAATATATCAACAGATTACACACTTTTAACGTCAATGATTCACTAAGGTTTCAGTTTCCTGTGTCGTTGCAAAGTTAAACAACTCAATGCTTCAACCTAAAGATACAATGAGAATAAAGTCGTAAACACTGAGAGTAAAGACCCTGTGAGGCAGAATACCAACACTGTCAGATGTTCTCCTGTTGGTTACCTTCTAAAAAGAGAACATGGAGGCAGAGAGACTCTGAATGATCCCACATGCAATAAGTCTCTATCTCTAGATTAACATTAATCACATTGAATTCATCCATTCACTGATTTGAGAACCTGTTTTGTCAGCTGTAGTTTTTATTTTCTTATTTTCTGTAAAAATGCAATCATTTATTATAAGCTTAGCAGAGCAGATCAGGAACAGTTTAAATCCTCCAAAAATAGTTTCAGTAACGGATTATCAAGATACTTAAATACAAGTTACAGTATTCTCTTACAGTTACATAAAGAAATCTGATTACTTTTACATTTCTAAATATTGGGGATGATCATCAGGATGAAATGTTAGTAAAAAGATCTTCTAGTGTGTGTTGTAAAGGATCAGATGTTATCTCTGTCAGCTGATATAATACTTTAGTGTGAATCTAGACGCCTGAATCTGCTTCATGAAGGTTTCCCCATCAATAAAATCATTTCTAAACATCTTGGTTTATCTTCTCTGCGGTCAAATTGCTCTGTTATCTTACATAATGCAGAGAAGTTAAAGGGCTTGAGGTTTTTATGATTCAGGAGACAGATTTAGCAGCAGCTGGAGGAAAAGTGCTGAGTGAGAGACGGCTCAGTTTCAGAATAAGAGCCCCATCTATTTATATCTAAAGGGGAGGGGGGGTGAAGGAGGGGGGGGGGGGTGAAGGAGGCAGCAGCTGCAGGCCCGTTAATCAGCAGCAGAAAAAGAAAAGTTATGTCCTCTCCTGCTGATGTTCAGGTGTATATCAGTGTGGAGTGTCTCTACTTTAAAGAGTCCTCTCCTGCTGATGTTCAGGTGTATATCAGTATGTAGTGTCTCTACTTTAAAGAGTCCCCTCCTGCTGATGTTCAGGTGTATATCAGTGTGTAGTGTCTCTACTTTAAAGAGTCCTCTCCTGCTGATGTTCAGGTGTATATCAGTATGTAGTGTCTCTACTTTAAAGAGTCCTCTCCTGCTGATGTTCAGGTGTATATCAGTGTGTAGTGTCTCTACTTTAAAGAGTCCTCTCCTGCTGATGTTCAGGTGTATATCAGTATGTAGTGTCTCTACTTTAAAGAGTCCTCTCCTGCTGATGTTCAGGTGTATATCAGTATGTAGTGTCTCTACTTTAAAGAGTCCTCTCCTGCTGATGTTCAGGTGTATATCAGTATGTAGTGTCTCTACTTTAAAGAGTCCTCTCCTGCTGATGTCCAGGTGTATATCAGTATGTAGTGTCTCTACTTTAAAGAGTCCTCTCCTGCTGATGTTCTGGTGTATATCAGTATGTAGTGTCTCTACTTTAAAGAGTCCTCTCCTGCTGATGTTCTGGTGTATATCAGTATGTAGTGTCTCTAGTTTAAAGAGTCCTCTCCTGCTGATGTTCAGGTGTATATCAGTATGTAGTGTCTCTACTTTAAAGAGTCCTCTCCTGCTGATGTTCTGGTGTATATCAGTATGTAGTGTCTCTACTTTAAAGAGTCCCCTCCTGCTGATGTTCAGGTGTATATCAGTATGTAGTGTCTCTACTTTAAAGAGTCCTCTACTGCTGATGTTCAGGTGTATATCAGTATGTAGTGTCTCTACTTTAAAGAGTCCTCTCCTGTTGATGTTCAGCTGTATATCAGTATGTAGTGTCTCTACTTTAAAGAGTCCTCTCCTGCTGATGTTCAGGTGTATATCAATATGTAGTGTCTCTACTTTAAAGAGTCCTCTCCTGCTGATGTCCAGGTGTATATCAGTATGTAGTGTATCCACTTTAAAGAGTCCTCTCCTGCTAAAGAGCCTCTTTCTGAAACCCAGCTCTGCTCTGATTGGTCGGCTGCTTAGAGCCTATCACGTACATTGTGTTGGAGCTAAGAGGAGCGCAAGTGTTACATTGTGATGTCACTATGTTGTGGAAATAAGTAAACAAAAGAGGCTTGGAATGACTTTATAATCTTGATTTTTGTACCTGGGGGGGGGGGTTAATGGGGGGGGGGGGGTCACAGGGGGGGGGTGTTTCACCCCCCCCCCCTCACACCTGTGGGGGGGAAGGCTTTTATTGTGACAGCTGCTACAGGAAGTCAGAGACTTCATCCTGAGAGACTCTGTGCGTCTGTGACTCTGTGCTCTGGTTACAGTGGTCAGCCTCTCCTTCATGCTGCGCTCTGGTTACAGTGGTCAGCCTCTCCTTCATGCTGCGCTCTGGTTTCAGTGGTCAGCCTCTCCCTCTCCTCTGGTTTCAGTGGTCAGATTCAGAGCAACGCACTTTCAGATATATATTTTAAACAGAAAATTAGCCCTCACATGACACCATATATTTACAGCTTAAATCATGTTTAGACACTACAAATGTTTTAGTTTCTTACTCTCTCTCTCTCTATATATATATATTTGTGAATTTTATTCTGATATGGTGCAACTGTCTCCTAACCTTATTCCCTCTAGGATTAAAACACATTTAGGATTTAAAGTTTCATTTTAGGAAAAATAAATCCACTAATTCATAAACTTGTGATTAACTTTTATTTATTTGAGATTTTTTCACACTGAGTTTTAATTTAATATAAATCTGAAGTCAGGCTTAGGTTCTGGATCCGTGCCCTGACCCTCTGGGAATGAAATATTTTAAACACGATGAGTCCGACTTTTTATTTTTAGCATTTTGACGTGCTAATGACAACGCAGCTGTTAGAGCCAGCTGCCCCCCAAATGGTGCTCTGCGGGAAAAAACCAGCCCCCCCCCACTGTAAGAGCCTCACACTGACCCCCCCCACACTGTAAGAGCCTCACACTGACCCCCCCCCCCACACACTGTAAGAGCCTCACACTGACCCCCCCCACACTGTAAGAGCCTCACACTGACCCCCCCCCCCACACTGTAAGAGCCTCACACTGACCCCCCCCACACTGTAAGAGCCTCACACTGACCCCCCCCACACTGTAAGAGCCTCACACTGACCCCCCCCACACTGTAAGAGCCTCACACTGACCCCCCACACACTGTAAGCCTCACACTGACCCCCACACACTGTAAGAGCCTCACACTGACCCCCCCCCCCACCTGTAAGAGCTCACACTGACCCCCCCACACTGTAAGAGCCTCACACTGACCCCCCCCACACTGTAAGAGCTCACACTGACCCCCCCCACACACTGTAAGAGCCTCACACTGACCCCCCCCCCCACAATGTAAGAGCCTCACACTGACCCCCCCACACTGTAAGCCTCACACTGACCCCCCCAAACTGTAAGAGCCTCACACTGACCCCCCCCCACACTGTAAGAGCCTCACACTGACCCCCCCCCCACCACTGTAAGAGCCTCACACTGACCCCCCCCACACTGTAAGAGCCTCTCCCTGACCCCCCATTGTGATTGAGGGGTTAATGGAGGGGGGGTTTCATAATAAACTGAAGATCAGTCTTCGAGCTGATCTGAGAATGTGACTCTAATCTGTTTATTTATATTTTGAGGTATTTTCCGACTTTTAACTATTTTCTTAAATTTCAGATTCAAGAAGTTTACTTTTATTTTTCTTTGACTCAAATTTCTTGAATTTCAGACTTTTTCAGATATTTTTCTGATTTCCAACTTTATTTAAAGAACTTTAAGTTTTAATAAATATTCAGACATTTTTTTCACATTCTGACATTACTTTAGAATTCTGACTTCAACTGAAGGGTTCCTGTAATGTTACGTGTTGTTGTGTTTCTACTGTAACACACACTGTGCCACACACACTGTACCACACACACTGTACCACACACCATCACACACACACTGTACCACACACACTGTACCACACACCGTCACACACACTGTACCACACACCGTCACACACACTGTACCACACACCGTCACACACACTGTACCACACAATGTACCACACACACTGTACCACACACTGTACCACACACTGTACCACACACCATCACACACACTGTACCACACACCGTCACACACACTGTACCACACACACTGTACCACACACACTGTACCACACACCGTCACACACACTGTACCACACACATTGTACCACACACACTGTACCACACACACTGTACCACACACTGTACCACACACTGTACCACACACCATCACACACACACTGTACCACACACTGTACCACACACTGTACCACAAACTGTCACACACCCTGTACCACACACCGTCACACACACGGTACCACACAATGTACCACACAATGTACCACACATTGTACCACACATGTACCACACAATGTACCACACACCATCACACACACACTGTACCACACACCATCACACACACACTGTACCACACAATGTACCACACATGTACCACACACTGTACCACACACTGTACCACACACTGTACCACACACTGTCACACACACCGTCACACACACCGTCACACACACCATCACACACACCGTCACACACACCGCTCTATCCTGCTGTCCATTAAACTATCCATGAACAAAGTTAATATAGAGTGAATGAATGTTTCCTCATTGTTTATAATGACGTCTGATCCACGATCAATACAATAACCTCAGTTAGGACGGAGCAAATCCAGTATATAATCATAAAGGATGACACATGTTTCTGTGTTTATAGAGTGGCTGGGAGAGGAACATGAGACTGGAGAAGCTTTCTGTTCGAATCTCATATATTTTCATACTTTTCTTTAAATCATGAATTTGATCTCACAATTCAAACTTTGGTCTTAGATTTAGACTTTTATTAAATGATGACATTTATCTCTGTCTTTATTTACAGAAATACTTTTTCCTCACTATTTCAACTTATTATTTTAAAATAGAGACTGATCTCACGATATTTACTTTTTTTAGAATTTCATTTTTCTTTCTAAGAAACTCACACTTTTTCCTCAGAATGAAAGAAGACTTCGATGAAACTTTACTTTTTAAATATGACTTTTCATCAAAATGTTGTTGCTTAAAGTTTTATCTTTTTTTTTTAAATTAAATATTTTCTCGGTTACTTTTTTTTAAATCCTGACTTTATTTTCTGAATTTCGACTGTCTTCTAAGAACGTTGACCTAAAACCAGGGGCGGCGCTTGCGAACAGGCAAGGCAGGCAACTGCTTGGGGCCCCGGACGAGAAGGGGGCCCCCAAAGAAGGTAGATTAAGAAGGTCCACAGCAACGACTACATGAAACACCCTTTAATTTACTGCAACGACATGTCGGGAAACCCCCTCAAGGGGGCCCATGCATAGCGCGCCGTAAAATGCTGCTTCTTATCTTAGTTTCTTTGCCTTGCTCTGCTCGGGGGGGGGGGGAGGAGAGTGTGTTGGGGCGCCACTGATGGGGATGAAAGCTGGTTCGAGGGGCCCCGTGAATTTTTGCCTAGGGCCCCCACAGACTCTTGAATCGCCACTGCCTAAAACTTAAGACTTTAAAATATGAAATTTTCTCAAAATTCAGACTTTTTTTCTCAGACTTTTAAAGTTTTTTCTTTAAAGTTTTTTCTTTTTTAAATAAGACATTTTCCCTCAGCCGACTTCTTTATTTTAAATCCTGACTTTATTCTCAGAACAATATTTCCCTCATGTTTCCGTAAACCTCCTCTAAAGATTCTCTGTAAACATTTCCTGGACGAATAAAGAGATGTTTCCTGAAGCAGATTCCCTTCATGGTTTCAACACACAGGAAAACACGAACAGTTGAAGTTAAAGAGAGAAACAACACAGCAGAAAACCTCCTGAACTGTTCCTGAAACACGAGGCGCCCCTCTTCAGAATAAAGATCACACTTCCCTCTGATAAAACACTTTAAACACTTTAAAACAAACCAAATCTAAGCAGCAGATTTTCCTCCTGAATGCTAAAGTATAGTTTCTGTTCAGTTAATGAAGCTATAAAATAAGTTATCCATTAACTTCTCTTATAATCATTTTATATAAATACATTTATTTAATTGTTCCTCAGAAAATCTAAATAATTGAATTTTTAATTTTTTGCATTTCTTTATTATAATTAACATCTTGTTTGATTGAAGCTCACATTGTAAATGCACGTTTCCTCATTGTTGGAGTCTCTTTTAATGTTGTGTTGTTCAACCGGATTTATTCTCCTTGTTTCTATTACTTTTTCTTTTAATATTTTCTTTTGCACTTTCTCTTCTTTTGAATTGTGTTGTTTCTGAAATGAAGAGATAGATTCACTCTTTAAGTTTAATGTTTGTAGAAATGTCTCTAATCTTTCCTGTTTTATATCAAAGTGAATATCTGTGGACTTTGTAATGGACATGTTTATATCATTTATATATATATATATATATATATATATATATATAAACCTGAACAGTTAGGATACTCTGTGCAGATGAAGCGTCTGAATGTGAAGTATTAATAGCTGCTCCGCCTCACATCTATTTATAATCTCTGAGTTCACTTTTTGAAAGCAGATTAAACACCGGCTGCACAACAGACCTTAACTCTTTAAACACAACAGACCTTAACTCTTTAAACACAACAGACCTTAAGTCTTTAAACACAACAGACCTTAACTCTTTAAACACACAGACCTTAACTCTTTAAAAACATTGTGAATAAAGAGAGAATCAGGATTTATCCTACATTCTGATCAGAAACATGTGACTGCGATCTCTCTTCTGATTGGTCCCTTTGTGTCAAGTTCAATGTCCAATAAAGGAAATGGAATAAATGTCAGACATTCTTCAACCAGCAACTGTTTCTAGACCCCCCCCCCTTTTACCTTTAGCAGAACTTCTTTTATAAATCAGAAAACAGTTCAGTTTACACAGAGAGAGGTTTATCTTTAAAGCTGCGTACGGAAATATAGAACAATAAACTACCTGAGATAAATACACAATAACAGAATAACTCTCAGAATAAAGTGCAGTAAATAAACACCTGTCTGTTTATACTGTAATCATAATGTCATTTTCACACAGTTTCCTGTATTCCTGCCCTACTGAGCCCCTGTTCGTCTCTATTTGCAGAAACCAGGCCCAGCGACACATATGGCAGTGTGTAAAAATACACCTCCCCCCCGGAGCCCCCCCCCCCCTGTGATTGACAGCCACCATGTGCACATATCTGCTGAGAGCTGATATCTGCGCTGTGATTCCCTTAAAAAGACATGCCTCTCGTCCTATCAGCTGCTATTCCTGGCTGCTCTCTGCTCGGTGCACGCGGCCTTCAGGTGTCCAACTCCTCTATATTATTATTATTATTATTATTATTATTATTATTATTATTATAATTAAACAGAACTGCACAGACAGCTGATAGAGTCCTGATAACACACAGGTTTTGGGGCTCACCTATCGGGTATGCCTCGCTGTGACGGGACGAGCCCAGATGATGTTCAGTATCGACTCTTATCCTCAAAACGTTTCTCCAGAAAAATCCAAAGGTGAAAGCGGACCCCTCAGTGCAGATGCTTCCCTGACGACCTCCACCCGAGGCTGGGAAACTAACTGCTCAGGAGGGCCCTGACGGAGCCGCAGGGCTTTATAGCTGGGGGGCCGGCCATCAAAGGGTCCTCCCATCACTCAGGGGGCATCATGGGACAGACATCTATACCCCCCCCCCCTCATCTCCATCATCACCTCCACCATCTGATCTGATCTGATCCATCTGAGAGAAAGGAATCAGCATCATTAAAGATCATTAAAGTTAGAGTTAATACAGAGATAACATGGTGGGGGGGCGGGACCATCAGGGCCGGGGCTGTGCCTGTCACTCAAACCCCACCCCACCCCACCAGCCTGGTGTTATAACACAGGACCCCACTCCAGTTATAACACAGGACCCCCCCCCGTTTACATCACGCTGCATCATTACCCAAACCCAGTTTAAAATGTTTTTAAACTGCAGCTGCTCTGCCAGAGGGGAGAATCTGTACTAATACTACACATTATAGTGAAGTACAAGTAGTAATTCTACAGATATCATACTGAAGTAGTAATTCTACAGATATCATACTGAAGTAGTAATACTACAGATATCATACTGAAGTAGTAATACTACAGATATCATACTGAAGTAGTAATACTACAGATATCATACTAAAGTAGTAATACTACAGATATTATACTGAAGTAGTAATACTACAGATATTACACTGAAGTAGTAATTCTACAGATATCATACTGAAGTAGTAATACTACAGATATTACACTGAAGTAGTAATACTACAGATATTATACTGAAGTAGTAATACATATCATACTGAAGTAGTAATACATATCATACTGAAGTAGTAATACTAAAGGATATTATACTGAAGTAGTAATACATATCATACTGAAGTAGTAATACTACAGATATCATACTGAAGTAGTAATACTACAGATATCATACTGAAGTAGTAATACTACAGATATTACACTGAAGTAGTAATACTACAGATATTATACTGAAGTAGTAATACATATTATATTGAAGTAGTAATACTAAAGGATATTATACTGAAGTAGTAATACTACAGATATCATACTGAAGTAGTAATACATATCATACTGAAGTAGTAATACTACAGATATTATACTGAAGTAGTAATTCTACAGATATTATACTGAAGTAGTAATACTACAGATATCATACTGAAGTAGTAATACTACAGATATTATACTGAAGTAGTAATACTACAGATATCATACTGAAGTAGTAATACTACAGATATCATACTGAAGTAGTAATACTACAGATATCATACTGAAGTAGTAATACATATCATACTGAAGTAGTAATACATATCATACTGAAGTAGTAATACTATAGATTACAAATACTCTGTCACAAGAAATTCAAGTTAAAGTCCTGGATTTAGAACTTAAAGATCTCATAATTATTACTTTCTTATTCACGTTTTGTGACTTTTTTTTCATTCTAACTTTATCCATATTCAGATTTTACTCAGCATTTTGACTTTTTTCATAGAAATCTTTTTTGTTGCAGTTTATTTTGACTTTTGTAGTTCAGAGAAAAAAGTCTGAATTTTGACTTTTTCTCTGCGTACTGGAATTTAGCAAATGTTTTTTTGGGAGTTTGGGAAAAAATGTCTGAATTTGGAGTTTTCTGACCAAAAGTGAAGGTTTATTTGAATTTTAAAGAGTCAGTCAGAATTCTGCAAAATCTCAGACTTTTCAGACCAGATGTGAAGGTTTTGAGGTTTCAGAAAAAAGTAGGA
Source organism: Dissostichus eleginoides (assembly GCA_031216635.1). Taxonomy (NCBI): domain Eukaryota; kingdom Metazoa; phylum Chordata; class Actinopteri; order Perciformes; family Nototheniidae; genus Dissostichus; species Dissostichus eleginoides. The sequence continues at coordinate 35,673,706 of CM062274.1, forward strand.
TTTTATATTTTTGTACTATTTTACGTTTTTTTACGTTACTATTTCAGCAGAATTCTGCTGAAGTCAGAATTTTGACTTTTGTCCAAATTCACTTTCTAACCGAAACTGAAGTTTTTTTTTGTTCTCAGAATTTCGTTTTTTCTGAAGATTCTGAAAAAGTTGGATATTAAAAAAAAGAAATTCAGTTGACCGAAAAAAGTGAAGGTTGTATTGAATTCTCAGAAGAAGACAGTTTTGTGACTTTTCTCTCAGAATTCTGAAAACTCTCAGAATTTTCTGACCAGATGTGAATGTTTTTTAGAGGTTTGAGAAAAAGGGGAGACACAGGGAGGCTGTGGCTCAGTGGGATAGTGTGCTTTGTAACATGGGAGCGCTGGTTCAATCCCTCACTTAAACCCAAACTGCTCCTTTCGGGGTTCTCCACAGAATTGATGTCACTTTGGGGAAAAGAGTCTAACAGATAATGTAATTATAGCCTAGATGTAAAAATGCTTTATGTTAAAAAAGGAAGCAAATAAAGTTAAATTCAATTCATGCATATTGTCCATTTATCAATGTACATGTATATGACTTATATTAATGTACATATGACCTATTGTCGAGCCGCTTAGGAACCAAGTAAAAAATGATGTGAATACATTGCCATCGTGTGATATTCTCAATCATTTTAATGCATTGCTTGACCTAGACAAGAGGCGCTTTCACACCAAGTACTTTGCCGTACTTAGTTCATGAGAACTTAGTTCATCAGAACTCTTTAGTTCTGATGAACTAAAGAGCAGATCGCGTTCACAACGGAATAAGTCCCTGAGGGAGGATTAGGCAAATGAAGCCGCTGACGTCACTTCTTCTTCTTCTGCTTTGGGTTTACTGGCAGGCCGCAAACAACTTCACAGCGTATACTGCCACCCGAAGTCCCCGGCCGGAAGTCCCCGGAGTTGGGGACTGGCTTCAGTAGAAGCTGCTGGGACTCCCAGCAGCTGAAGCCTTCCGAGTAAATCGCCAGAACGCTGACACCTCCTCATCTCCACCGCTCCCATGTTTTATTTTGTGTTGCCATAAGTTATTCTCTCTGCGTTTGTGCGCTGGGCTAATGCTAATGGTAATAATGCTAATGCGAGGAAAATAAAATGGCGGCTTCACAAAACTTTTTGGGAGTTTTATGGGGCGTGGTTTGCAATCCGCCCAGCCAATCAGAAATGGGAACCTTTTTCTCCCAGGATAGTACCTGCTCTCTAGCAGGGACTGAAAAGGGGGTGGAAAGGTTCTCATGAGCTAAGTTCTCGTTCCGGATTGTTTTGGTGTGAACGCAAATCTTCGGAACTATATCGGAACTATACTGGGAAAAGTACTCCGGTGTGAAAGCGCCTATTGTATGCTTTGACACCAAGATGGACCTTCTAAGTGGCTTGGAAGCCGAGATATTGGCACTTATAGCTTTTGCATGGCTGCTCATCTTGGAAATCTAAGATGGCCGCCATCCGCCATCTTGATGAAATGGCTCCCCCCAAAAAGTAAAGCTATGGTGATTTAGAACACATGGAAAAAATGTGGTGCTTTTATCCAGCGTGTCCCCATCCTTCTCAAATCGGGTCATATGCATAGACTGTATATATAAATAATGTATATAATTACATATAATTATAATAATACTAATAATAATATATTTTATAATGTAATAATAATGTACGAGGATGACCTTATTTTACCAACCTCACACAGAAGCCTTTTGTTCTACAGTATAATCCTTCTTAATGTTTGTTATGACCTGGCTCAAAAGGCCACAACAAAGAGGAGACACACCATGTCAAAGGTTATCAAAAGATGTTTATTTAGAACAAACAAGTCAAATCCAGTCGAATTGATCATACTCAACAGAGCCGGGTGCCTGCAGGGAAAAACAGAGAGAGAAACAGAGAGGAGCAGAGAGGCTTTAAATAGCTGCAGGGCACCAGACCCAGGTGCCCTGAGTTACTGCAATCAATGCAATCACCACAGCACAGAGTTACTGCAATCAATGCAATCACCACAGCACAGAGTTACTGCAATCAATGCAATCACCACAGCCCTGAGTTACTGCAATCAATGCAATCACCACAGCACAGAGTTACTGCAATCAATGCAATCACCACAGCACAGAGTTACTGCAATCAATGCAATCACCACAGCCCTGAGTTACTGCAATCAATGCAATCACCACAGCAGTGACAGGACAGCCACACCCTCTCCAATGATGAACCCACAGGGCCATCACAATGTTTGACACTTCTCCATTATGTTTTAACTTGTATGCTATGGATAGCATCGTTAGCACAGCTGTAGCTTCCTCTCGCTCGTTAGCTGAATAAAAAGACCAGTAAGAAATAAAGTGCTTGTTTTTCACTTACCGAAGAAACTGCATTCAGGGACAGTTTGTTTTAACCGCAGAGCCAGAAGATAAGTCCGATATTTAAATGAAGAATACTCCACCAGGCACCAACACAACAAACATGTCCGAGTTCAAGTTGTGTTCCCCGGATCCCCTGTAGCATCCTGGAGCTAACATTACATTTCATTTAGCTGACGCTTTTATCCAAAGCGACTTACAATCAGTGCATTCGACCAAGAAGATACAAACTTGAAGAAAATAGAATCATATAAGAACATCAGGATTCATAGAGCCAAAACATTTCAAGTGCTACTCAACTGGCTTTAGATAAGCCAGTCCTTTGTTAGTACGTAAGTGCTTAGTTTGTATATAAGTGCTTTTTATTTTTGTTTTTTCACGAGCATATTAAACTAACGTTACATTAGCCTCCGCTACACAGTGTCTTTTGCTTTAATAAAAAATGTTGATCACAAAAAAAAAGGGTTATTTTGCGATTTGGCGAATCTGAGTCTGCTGTTGACTCGTGCATGACGACGAGTCTGCTGGATCTCTGGATCTGCTGCAATACGGTTACGGCTCTGAGTCCGCACGAGTCTGCTATGTTTTGCACAGTGAGTCAGGATTTGCGAATCTCTGAGTCTGCTGTTGACTCGTGCACAATAGCCGCGGGAAGTAGGGGTGCTGGAGGCGGGGCTGCATGACGAGTCTGGATCTCTGGATCTGCTATACGGTTACGGCTCTGAGTCCCCACGAGTCTGCAGGAAGTGAAGGAAGTTCCCATGATTCAGTGAGTCAGGATTTGCGAATCTGAGTCTGCTGTTGACTCGTGCATGATGAGTCTGCCTGGATCTCTGGATCTGCTACGGTTACGGCTCTGAGTCCGCACGAGTCTGCAGGAAGTTTCACTGATCCGCGTCCCCTGAGCCAAACGATAACTTCTGGCAGCTATCCTACTTGCTAAAGGCTAGGCAGATGGACTGGGGTGCGTTTTAATGTGATTTCACATGTTATAAGGAGGGTAGCGAGTGACGCAATTTATAGTTTTGATTTGTACTTCACCAGGTGTAGGACTCAAAGGACTCGGGTTAATCGAGAGGGGAGACTCGTCACGACCAGCTCATTACTAGGATCCGGGTTAATTATCCGGATGAATCAGGACTCACCTATCTCTAGATTCTAGCAGTTACTGGAAGCCAGTGAAGGGAGCGGAGGAGCGGTGTGGTGTGGGAAAATGTAGGAAGGTTGAAGACCCGACGAGCCGCTGCATTCTGGATGAGCTGCAGAGGTCGGATGGCACATGCAGGTAGACCAGCCAGGAGGGAGTTGCAGTAGTCTAACGGCGCTAACGGCGCTAACGGAGCTAACGGAGCCACTAGCAGAGAGACAGAAAGCTAACGGAGCTCACAGAGCTAACGGAGCCACTAGCAGAGAGACAGAAAGCTAACGGAGCTAACGGAGTTACTAGCAGAGAGACAGAAAGCTAGAAGCAGCAGTCACCGCAGAGACCTGTCACTCAAGGTGACCACGCCCTAATTTATGCAAAAGCTTTAAGACTTAATATAACTAAAAGGGTTGTGTTATAAAAACATTCACCCCCCAATCCATTGTCATGAAGGTGGAATCTAACTATATCCAGAATAAGTTTGATTGGATCCAGGGGTAGAAACATGTTTATTTCTGCTGTAAAGTTGGACATTTTAACATGGGGTCTATGGAAATGGCTCCTTTCTGCAGCCATCCCCTATCGGCCAATAGATGAACTGCAGTTTGTGGCACTTCCTTATGGGCTTCCCGCCTCTGCCCCAGAGTTTGTCGCTTGGTCATAAGCCGCCATACTATGACTAGATGTGAGGTTTGAGAAAAAATTCTGAATTTTTACTTTTTTCCCTCAAGATTCTGAAACAAGTCAGAATTTGACTTTCTGACCAAAACTGAAGGTTTTTTTAGTTTTGAGAAAAAAGTCCGAATTTTTTGTTTTTCCACTTTGTGAATTTTGTTTTAGATTATGGTCAGATCTGATACTGGAGGGGGGGTGGCTGTTAAATAGTGTTATAAGACTAAAAGCTATGACATCATTTATTGCAGATTTATCAATTAAAAGCGCAGAAATAAACTGGAGCTTTGAAAGTATTCAGAATCATCTTAAATGTTAAAAATAAGATCAACATTTCAGAGTCATTTAAATAAGCAGTGCAG